>JAYESA010000019.1:132322276-132922276 GCA_036927795.1 Iris macrosiphon | reverse complement strand
CCAGCCTAATGGAGACCTGCTAATGGCTCCTATCAACGACAAATTCCTGAAAAGGTACTATGCTTAATCTCCCCTGCTCGGGTGGGACATAGCAAGGCTCTCGATTCTGACAAAACTACTTCCAAAACGCAATTAGTAGGGTTACGCCCTATCATGTCCGTATGACCTCTGAATAGATGTGTCCTGCTAAGAAGTTTATCGGAAGTCTATCATGTCCATACTACCTCTGATAACACTCTCACCAAAACCGGTCATTTACATTCTGAAATGATGGGTCCATAAAAGTCAGAAAAGAGTCGCCTTTATTTATTCCCGAGAGGGAGGCAGAATTACATCTGGGCAAGCAAAAAGGGAAAAGGATACATCATGATGGCGGGTGAGTCAGATTGTGAATCTGCCGCTCCAGCGCAGCTATCCTCTCATTCCTAAGAACCAAGGCGTCGGCACGAGCCTGCTCCAGCCGTGCCTCGGGAGTGTCTGTGAGGGTCAGATCAGTCTTTGCCCGAAGACAGCCCACGTGAGCAGCTTCTGTACGGTCCAGCTCCCATCGTGCTGTGCTCAGTCGACCGGACGCTACGTCTAGACCTGCCAGCGACTGAGAAGCCCACTCCTCTGCCCGAGCGAGTTTTTCTTTTAGCTTGGAGACCCTCACTGCATTACCTTCATGCTCAGAGCGACACCGCATCTCAACGGCAAGAGCCTCTTCCACGACAACTTTTCTCCTATCCACCTCCAGCTTATGCTTCTAGATAGAGTTGTCTAGGCTTTCCACCTTCGTAGCAAGCCGCGCAGTCATGAGGTCGAACCGAGCCTGAACATCAGCATCGAGACCCCGAGTCAGCTGTAAATGTTCGTTAATAGGTTGCTCTAACCCATTAACCACCGCCTCCAGGGCGTCAGCTACCCCAGGATCGCCGAGCTCCCTGATGACCCCGATCGAAGCAAGAGAAGTCTTCCTCAGGCGCTCAAAATCCAGACTCTTCGCTAACACCATTGGCACCATCGTTCTCAAACCGGTGTAGAAAAGGCTGGTATGTTGCTCGGTCAATGCAACTAGATCCGACTGAACGCCGAGAGCGCCCGCAATGTCAGCAAGTCCCTCTCCAGGGATGATTGCAGACGAGGTAGCCACAGCCGTCGCATCGACACATGGCGTAATCGAAGAAGATGCGGTAACGGCGGTCAAAGTCGTCGCCACACTCACAAGAGGCAAGGTCACGACGACGTGTTCATCCTCCTCTCGAGGTGACGAAGCTACTCCAGGCGTACTGGCCCCCGAAGCCACTTCCTCATCAAAGACGAACGCCTCCTCGTCAGAAGCCCGAGCGGAACCAGAATGCGCTTCAACGCTACACTCCCCGTGGGCGCTATCCCCTGAGAAGAAGACGAGAAAGTCAATATCAGTATGATGACAATCTTTCTCAAAGGAGACATAAAAATAATATTTTACCCGGAGCCAACGACATATACGACGCATCTGCAGTCGATATAGCTAAACCACGCCTTAATGACGCAATGCGAATCGTCATGCCTGGAGAAGGAGGTGGGCCGACCGAAATCGCCGAGAGTTCTGTCAGGCCTCCACCAAGACGTGGTCGAAGTTTATCGGCCGGAATCTCGCCAGGCGCGCTCACTAACGCGGCAGGAGTCATGCCCGCTGCTGGCCTCGGGAAAGATTCTTCCATCTGCCTCGGCCACACAGGCAATCTCGTTCCACTACCTGGAGCAGTAGCCTCCACAGCCACCTCTAACGAGGATTCTCCGGCATCGACGACCGGAACTGTAGGAGGCCCCTCTCTAGAAGGCAAGGAACCTCCAGCCAAGGAGTCATCCCCGAGGTAGGGAGAGGCAGGCTCACTCCCAGGAGCCACAATGCCAGGAATGCGGAGAGGACGAGCAACCGTCTCCTTCCTCCTCTTGCGAAGAGAAACTTCCTTCAGAGCAGAAGCCCGTCGCTTCCCGGAAGGGACTACCAAAGCCCCCGCAGGCAGAGGCACTTCGCACCTCGACACCGATACTAGAGGCTCGTCCGGAGTACCAGACTCCTCACCTTCGTCCGAAGAAACCGAAGGGACGTCAACTCTTCCCCCAGGCTTGGGAGAAGGCACCCGGAACCTTCCACGCACGTCGAAATCATGATGGAAGGTGTTAATCGCCACGTAAAACTGGGCGTAAGAATGGAGAATGCGAAGCTCCGTGGAGGTTGTAACAACCGGCACAATGAAGGTTGCCCTCGTACAACCCATAAGGAAATATCGCCACCCTCTAGCTCCATTAATGAGTCCGCCCCTGGACCTAAAGCTGGTAACGGCATTGCCCATATGCAGCTGATCGTACCCAAACTGCCTGGCAAACCGACTAGGCAAGTAGGGCTCGAAGAAGCAGTGATCTTCGCTCCTGTACAGCAGATGGGAGGGCCTAATACAGACCAACCAGTTAAAAGCTTCCGGGGAAAGGTCGGTCTTCTCTCCACCTGAATCCTCAAGCCGCACCCCTGATTGATTGCGATGCACGGGGGGAGCAGTACAGAGGAGCTTCCAACCGTGGCCGAGGTCAACACCAGCCGACAGTCTAAAACTGTGCTCACATTCTAGGAGGAATCCTTGTAATTCAGCAAGAATATACCCCCCGAGCTGCTACCGGACCCAGGAGACATCACTCGGGGATTGTGGAGAACCAACCATCCCATCAAGTATAGGTATGGTAACTCTACCCTGGGAAAACTCTCACGTCGAGCTTCGTCGACGAGCAACCCGTCAGTTATGGCTCTCAAGCCAGCCTGTATACGGCACACCATGGCAGAAAGCAAGCCCAGTCTTGCCCCAAACACCAGGCGCACTGTCGGCCACAGGATGTTTCGGTGAATGCGGTTCGCGAACGCGGTACCTGGCACCACTACTCGGCGCAACCATATGGAGAGGAAACCAGCTAGCTGGGCTTTCTTAGACAAAGGCCTGCGACAACGCCTCAAGTAACTACAGGCCTTGGTGCCTTTCGGGTACTTTCCTACCCCTCGACAAGAATCTGGTCCGGAGCTTCAGCCTCCTCCATAAGAGTCTCCACAACCTGGGCACTAAGCACGCCCAAACAGTTCACGGGCTCATTCTTGCCACCCGAGGCTTTCTCCGACCTGGCGGCCCCGGCTCGGTGGAAGAAGAGGTAGGACATTCACTTGGTGGTGTGAGCCAAATCAGAAGGCTCGTTATAAAAGGCGGTGCACGCGAAGTATTGACACATCAGCTCCTGATATACTTCCGCCACCCGAGGGTCCAAATCCCCCAACTCCCGGTTGGTGGAAACATACTCTTCATATGGAGTATCCCCCATCGACAGTCTCGAGACAACTGCCATCTCGTGGAGCGCCAACCCTAACTCCCCTAGTGGAGTGGCAAAGGTCCCGGTGAGCGGAATGTACCGTTCCATCAGTGCCAGGAACAAATTGGGGTTCGGAGGCAACCCGACGCTCGTCGCACTCACAGCGGCATATAGTCCAATGCCCTCCAACTCTCTCTGGAAGTGCTTCAAGGCCCAGTCAACTAGGCATCTCCATCGGGAGTTCGTTGGGGCGATCCACCCATTGCACCGAGGATTCTTCTTGGGATATACCCCACCTCGACCCATGAAGTCGTTGCAGAAGGTCGACAATTGGACCGACTGGATCACCAAGCTATCTTCACTTGGAATATTGCCCGGGCACAGTCCTCTGAACAACGTCACAACGCCGGAGGGGCGACTGACGAATGACCCCTGGTCAGCTCCTTTCAGATGAAAAATCTTTCCTGGCTTGCCGTGAAGATCAGGAGTCAGCGTCCACGACATCTTTCTAGGATGCGTCACGTGGAAGAAGGCCGAGATGGGATAATCCCTCGGCATCGTTGGCAGGTACAAAACCAAATTCTCGGCTGAGAAGACCCAGGGCTCCCTCTTAGGCTTCGTCTGGGACTGTTTGTCGATCATGTCCCCAAAAAGGAAAGCCGGCTTTACGTACGGCTCCCCGTCTACATAAGTCAGAGGCTCCCCGTTGATCATGCTCAGCAGCATTCACTCGCCCTGAGCCGATATTAAGACCCTCCTTCCTTCAGGGTACTGGGGTCCGGAGATAGGGAAGGACACGTGGGACAGATCCTCCAGGTAGTTCGAGTGCAGCATCCCAGCAGCGGAGCCCATCACCTCGGCCAGTGGAGACTCACCCAAGTCAACTACAAAAGTGCAAGGAAAATACGTCATCACAAGTCTTGCACGAACATACGGACCGAAAGAAACAGCAGTCTGTGCTCTACGCAGGATTGTGCAAATCTGGCAATTTTACGCCGGAGTTCCCCCCACAAAGCATAAAATTCAAATTTTACGATATACCCTAATTTTCGGTAGCCAGAGCTTCTACACTCAGAACTACGAAAATATGGAGTCTTTACGCTGACACATTAGAAATGTGGGCATAAAAGATAAAAACACCTCCGTGCATCATCTTCCTCAAGAAGAGGCTATCATCACAGAAGACGACCTAGCGCGGTCACGTTCAACGTGTGCGAAGGATTTTTCGTCGTTTTTGTCACCCCGAAGGCTTTACCTCTAAGATCGGGTGCACTGCTCGTCGGCGGGACACCTCGCTCAGAAGGAAGTTCGTCTTGCCCGACCGAAGACCCCCTCGCTGGGGCGAAAGAATGAGAAGAGGAACCTATACCCTTTTCCTTAGCGGAGGAGGTTTGTTTCGACGCCATTTTCTGAAGATTCGAGGGAACGAAGAAAAACTCGAACAGTCGAAAGCTCTCTTTCACAGAAGACGGATAGAAAGTTTCTCTCTCAGAGAACTTGGGATATAAATAGAGTTCGGGTCGACTCCTCGAATCCTCAGACGGACTCCTCGAGACCCTAACCAAATCTCGCAAAATTGAATAAAGGGTTATGATTGGATGCCACGTCAGCCCACTAACCTTGAAAGACGGACAGTCAGCAAATTCGAAAAGTTTTTTCGTGCAAAGACGGTTCAGCAGGTCCTACGCTGAAGGAGCTTTCTATGCTCGACAGCAACAGATCTACGGTTTTACGCTCGCAAGCTATAAGTCTATGGTTTTACGCCCGGATGCCTTTGTGCTCAGTAGCTTTTACGCTCGAGAGGCCACAAATCTATGACTTTACGCTCAGCAGATACCAAATTGATGATCTCACGCTCGATAGCGCTCAGTTTACGCTCAGAAGCAACAGATCCGCAAGACTTTACGCTCGGAGAAATTTTCTTTTTAGGAGCTACAGATATACATTTCTACGCTAAAGGAGCTTCCCACGCTCGACGACTACGAATCTACAACTTTGCGTTCGACAGCTACAAGTCAGATTTTTGGCCCGGATGCCTTTGTGCTCAGTAGCTTTTATGCTCGAGAGGCCACAAAACCCATGACTTCACGCACAGGAACTACAAGTCTACGATTTCACGCTCGATGGTGTTCTACGCTCACAGGCTACAGATATACAGTTCTACGCTAAAGGAGCTTCCCACGCTCGACGGCTACGAATCTACAACTTTACGTTCCACAGCTACAAGTCAGATTTTTGGCCCGGATGTCTTTGTGCTCAGTAGCTTTTATGCTCGAGAGGCCACAAAACCCATGACTTCACGCACAGGAACTACAAGTCTACGATTTCACGCTCGACGGTATTTTACGCCCGGAGGCTACAGACTGATGATTTCTCGCTTCACGACTTTCCGTATATTCGAACGGTCCCCAAGATGGTCAATTACAGGAGTTCACACAGAAGATACTCCTCCTTGGCCTCAATATATCCCAAGTACCCGAAACATACAAGAGTTCAAACATTGAGAAATTACTCTTCTCGGGTCAATTGGAGGTTCATCCAAACTCCAGTCTGAATATCTCGTCTATCAAAAGATGGCAACTCAGTTTTTGACAGCCATTCCTCGACCCTGTTCCACGGGATTTTCGAGAAGTCACTCTTGAAGGCGAAGACTGAACAAAAATTCTGTTTATCAGAAGTTCAGAGCTCTACGCGGTTCCTCAGTCCCAGCAACAGGACAGTTCTAAGATGTTCAAAATGCTCTACAGCATTCTATGAACTACTCGCTATGCGTAAAGGACAGAACCTAGCACTCTTTCTACAGAGTCGGCGTACAGATTCAGACGTGTTGAAGCTGCACATATTCAGACTTTACGGCAACATATGGCAAGATGATCATATGAAGAAGAAAGACGATTTTTATTAAAGATCAAAATCATGATTACATATGAGGGAAATCCAATCTATAAGGGTTTTTTTTTCATTTTTATGACTACATATGAGGGAAATTCCATCTACAAAGGGCTTCCTCATCATCGTCGTCGAAAGATCGCCCCCAGAATCCGTTCTACCGGGTTCTCGCATCGGTGCAGGTCTTCCTCTTCTTCCATGGCGGTTCATTTACTTCCACAGTAATGAACAAGAAGATCCTCCATTCGCCATGGCCGATCCAGCTGAGGGGTCTTCCACCCAGCTCGATCAGGGATGATAGATTACGGTTTGTCTAATCTCGTCCGTGGGGATCTAAGGAGAAGAGATACAGCTTGCAAGCTGTGTGGTCAAATACGACCCTTCCTCTCTCCTGGGGCAACGCCATACAAAGTTGTTGATTATCCCGAGCAAGGGAGGCTAAGATATCCTTTCATGATCCATCGTTGCAGTGGACACTTGCTCGAAGACGCCGTCTTTTTCGGCTCCTTACACGCTGGAAGAACATGATCTCCTTCTTCCTCAAATCGACCCGGCGAACTCCGATGATCATCTCTGCGTGGTGATGAAGATGTGGGGAGAACAGGCTAACTCCCCCCAGCCTTTTATAGGCAAAAGAGATCACAGCGGTCCCCCATAAATCCGCCATAAAGTCTGCACCGACCGTTTCAACGCTCCACTCAGAAACGTTTCGAGTTACGAGGGGCCATTCATGCTTCGTTCAAAGCGTTTCAAATTCCAAGGAATTTAAAAGCTCTGAAGGGGGTCTTGTAGAAGCATGAAAAATACGCTTGGAAGAGCTACACAGCCTCTTGATACAGAGCAGCGTAAGCAGAGGCCTTCAGAGCCATCGGGCGTACGACAGAGTTCTCTGCTAAAATACAGCGTGAAGAATAAAGCTCAAACGACCATCCGCATAAGTGCAGTATGTCCAGGCCGCTCCAGCGTGAAACAGAGTTCTTCATCGCCTCCATGGCGTAAAACTCA
This sequence comes from Iris macrosiphon, assembly GCA_036927795.1. Classification (NCBI taxonomy): domain Eukaryota; kingdom Viridiplantae; phylum Streptophyta; class Magnoliopsida; order Asparagales; family Iridaceae; genus Iris; species Iris macrosiphon. The sequence goes on along the minus strand of JAYESA010000019.1, from coordinate 132,915,067 downwards.
ACCGCTCTCAAAGCAGCATGATAGCGTACGAGGAACGCTTCATCTTCCCCGAAATGAACCTGTCAAGTCACGCAGTAAATCTGACCTCTGACTCCTGACAAAAGGTGATGTACGGCTACCCAGACGACGACTGGAAACGATGGCAGACCTCTCGGGACGCATCCCACAGTATGATGGCGGATCTCACCATTTAATACAGAGGATTTGGTAAAACATCACCAAACCGTCGTTTACTGGAGTCCCCTCAGCATAAACCGCTCTTTTGTGTACAAGGGAATACGCCGCCCAGTTTTACACAGGCAAACATAAGCTATTTTACGCTCCGCAGCAGACAAACCGCCTGCCACATCAAAAGCTGCACTTCATACGAGATTCGAGGCACATCTCCACGTCAAATTGCACAGAGCGGTGACAGTTTCTCTCAAGACACGTCTCTACGACGGGTGCACAGAAGACCTGCAGACCTTCGAAATACGCCTCCGCATTTAATGCATAAGGTGATGGCAAATCTCTGCAAGAGATTTGGTTATATCTTCAAAAGCCGTAATTCCGGCTAAGGCGTCCACATCAGCACGGTGTACAGCGGCTTCTACGTCCATTCAGGATCTGTGCTCAAGCGGCTTCTACGCCCATTCTGGCACGATATGCAGCGGCCTCTACGTCCATTCAGGATCTGTGCTCAAGCGGCTTCTATGCCCATCCTGGCACGATATGCAGCGGCTTCTACGCCCATTCAGGATCTGTGCTCATGCGGCTTCCACGCCCACTCAGTCTCTACGACTACTCGGCTTCCATGCCTACTCGACTTCTATGCCTGTTCGGCTTCTATGCCTGTTCGACTTCTGTGCCTGTTCGGCTTCTATGCCTGCTCGGCTTTCACGCCTACTCGACTTCTATGCCTGTTCGGCTTTTATGCCTACTTGGCTTCTGTGCCATGGTGACGGACATTTGGCTTCTACGCCAACCTCTTCTACACAATGGATACCTACCCGCGTGGCTTTTACGCCGTGATCTTAGTAGCAACCGTACGTGTTGTGTCCCCTTAGTTGGACCCACGTCACCCGCTCAGTCAAAAGATCATCTATACGTAGGCATTGGTTACTTTAACCGTTGTGTAAAAGGGTGCTGTACTTTCCACTCCTCGGTTGCTACACCAACGGAGTGGTCACTGTCACCAAAGACTCTATAAATAGAGGCCCCTGTCAATGGGGAACAAGGTCGAAAAATTGGTCAAGAAACCGATATCAGATCCCAGGTCGGAAAATTCGGTCAAGAGTACCAATATCAGATCCAAGGTCGACAGTCAGAGAAGATCGAACAAGGAGGAGGAGGAGAGAGAGAGAGAGAGAGAGAGAGAAAGAGAGAGAGAGAGAGAAAGCCCGGAGCTCAGGCAAAGAGCGGGGATCGACGACTTCGGCATCGTGCATCCACCCTCTCCTACAACCTTCGAAGCTGCTACCTGTCTTCCACGACACTTCTTCAACATCGCGTGGTCCAAGGGCTAAAGTGATCGACCGCAGATCAGACACCTATAGCAATTTATACCCAGATTAAATAAATTATACTCCCACATCCTCGTATAGGATTACATTGTATAAGTTTGTTTGTAAACCAAAGGGCGCGGGTTTTGCACAAACTCCATCATTGAAATACACTTTTATTCTTTCGTTTAATACCACAAACAGTTGGCAGACTAAACATTTAGCTACAAATCTTGCAATCTCTCTCTTCATTCCATGCTACCAATAATACTGCCTTAGATCTCGATACATCTTTGTCCCTCCTGGATGCACAGAGTACATGGAGCTATGTGCTTCAGTCATTAGCTCCTGTCTCAGTTCTCTATTTGGAACATATAGGCGATCTTCACACCTAAATGTCCCATCCTCATGTATGCGAAGTCCCGTCTGCATGCCTTCTTCTGTCTTCTCTTTGAGTCTTCAAAATCTTGCATCAGTCGGCAAAGCTTCTTTAATCCTTTCCACAAGCGATGACTTCACTTCCAGATTAGCCAGCAAGCCACTCTGTCTTAGTAGAATAACCTCTATCTGGAGCTCCTGTAGATCTTTCAATAGCTCAGGCTGCATCGTCAAAAAATAAGCCGTAGGCTTCCTGCTGAGTGCGTCTGCTACTACATTTGCTTTTCCTGGATTGTACTGCAGATTTATATCAAAGTCCACCATCAACTCAAGCCAGCGCCTTTGCCTCATGTTAAGCTTCTTTTGGGTATATACATACTTCAGACTTTTATGGTCAGTGAAGATTTCCACCTTCTTACCATAAAGATAATGCCTCCAAATATTCAGTGCAAATATTACAGCAGCTAGCTCCAGATCATGCATTGGGTAGTTCTTCTCATGAACCTTCAACTGTCTCGATGCATAAGTAATAACTTTGCCGTGTTGCATCAAAACACATCCTAGGCCACTACCTGACGCATCGCTATAAACAACAAAACCACCTGACCCTGAAGGAAGAGTCAAGACTGGTGCTGTTGTTAGACGCCTCTTCAATTCTTCAAAGGCCATCTGACATTCTTCTGTCCATGCAAAGTCCTGATCTTTCCGTGTTAACTTCGTCATTGGCTCCGCAATCCTTGAGAAATTTTTTACGAACTTTCTGTAATATCCAGCAAGTCCTAGAAAACTCCTCACCTCAGCAACTGATGTTGGTGTAGGCCAAGTCTCAATGGCAGCAACCTTCTCTGGATCAACTGACAGTCCTTCTTCTGAGATAATATGCCCTAAGAATGGTACCTTATCCATACAAAACTCATATTTACTGAGCTTAGCATAAAGCTTCTCCTGCCTCAATGTCTCTAACACGATTCTGAGATGCTCCTCATGCTCTTCGTGGCTTTTGGAATATACCAAAATATCATCAATAAATACAACCACAAATTTATCCAAGTATTGATGGAAGACTCGGTTCATCAAACTCATGAACACAGCAGGCGCGTTGGTTAAACCAAACGGCATTACTAAGAACTCATAGTGTCCATACTTAGTCCTGAAGGCTGTCTTCGGGATATCTTCCTTCCTCACCCTAATCTGGTGATAACCGGATCTAAGGTCAATCTTCAAAAATACCCTAGCTCCACTTAATTGATCAAATAAGTCATCAATGTGTGGCAAGGGATATCGGTTCTTAATAGTCACAGTGTTTAACGCCCTGTAATCAATGCACAAGCAAACTATTCTATCCTTCTTAGGTACAAAAAGTATAGGTGCTCCCCAAGGTGAAACACTGGGCCGGATGAAACCCTTCTCCAGAAGTTCATCAACTTGCTTCTTCAACTCTACTAACTCCTTAGGTGCTAGTCTATAAAATGATGAAGTGATAGGCTCTGCTCCTGGAGATAAGTCTATGGTGAATTCTATTTCCCGATCAGGTGGTAGACCTGGAAGATCATCGGGAAATACATCCACAAACTCTGATATAACTCTTGGGTAACTTGACTCCCTTCTATAGTTAATACCTTAAGAGTTGGCTGAACACCTTGTTCTACAGCTCCTCGAAGAAATTTAAACTCTGAGTGTCCAAGTGGTCTGAATATAACTTTTCCAAGCCAACAATCAAGAGTAGCATGATACTGACTTAACCAGTCCATACCAAGTACAACATCATAGTCAGACATAGAAAAGATCAGAAATTGGGCTCGCATCTCTCTTCCGCAGACTACTACTGAACATGATCTACAAATATCACTAACAGGTATAATTCCACCTTCCGTAAGAATTCTCTTAGTCTTCGGAAGGGGTGCAGTAGCTACTCTATGGGTGGCTATGAAACTAGCAGCTATGAATGAGTGTGATGTCCCAGAATCAAATAAAGCTACAGCAGGTAATGAAGCTACTAAAATAGTACCTGCTATAACTTCTCCAGCAATAGCTTCTTCCTGAACAGCCATTGGAAATGCCTGACCTCGTCCCTGAGCTGGACCCCTCTGCTGACGAGCCTGTTGGAATAGTGCTGCTTGAGGTGGCAATGGTGGTCTCGGCTGATATCCTCCTGGAGCTGGTGGTCTGACTCCTCCAACTCCCGTCTGTTGTGCTCCCACTACTGGATAATCTGGCCTTGGTGCAGGTAGAGCTAGTCGTGGTGTTCCCTTTCGGCGTCCTGAGCAGTCCCTGGATAGATGCTGGTTGGATCCGCAAACCAGGCACAGTCCCAATTTGCGTCTGCACTCCTTTTCAATATGACCCAACTTGCCGCAGAAATGACAAGTAGGTAGGGTTCTTGGTGCTGCTCTCTGCGGTAGATTCCTCTGGAGTCGCTTTGCAGAATCCCCTTGCGCTGCCTTGGATGGTACTGAGGTAAATGGCCGCTTCAGACTTGACTCCCTCTTGGTGACGCACTCCATGCGTCGTGCTGCAGCAAGGACGTCGTGGTACGATGTAGGAGCAACAGATCCAATCAACCTCTGAAGCTCAAACCTGAGTCCGTCAAAGAATTTCTCCACCTTATCTTCTTCAATAGGAATTAGAGAAGGGGCGAAATGACTCAAGCGAATGAATTCAGCATTATACTCCTCCACCGTCATGTTGCCCTGGATGAGGCGGTTAAACTTATCTCGGAGTTCTGATCTAGTAACAGCTGGGATATATATCTCTTGGAAGAGTCTGGAGAACTCCTCCCAAGTGACTCGGTCATGTCCGAGCCTCCTCTCTTCAGCTAGCCACCAGTGGTGCGCATTGTCCGTCAGTTGCATTCGGACAGCAGTCATCCATCTCTTCCGCAGAAGTTCAGTTGCTTCCAACTGATGTTGTGTGTTTGTGAGCCACTCATGCACTTCAGTTGGTCCTTCCTTGCCCAAAAAGGTACGGGGCTTGAGTTGACAGAAATCAGTGATAGTTCCAGTCGTTGGTCGCCTAGCTTGTGGGTTTGCCTGTTCCAATGCATTTACTAGGCTGGTTCTCAGGTTCTCTGCCTCCTGACGCTGCGCCTCCTGTTGAACTTGTTGTTGAGCTTGCATCATGGCATAAAACATCTGGAACATTTGCTGCCCGTCCATTGCTTGCCCTGGTGGGAAGGCAGGCATCTGTGGAGTGAACTGCGGCGGAGGTGGGATGTCATCACGCCTGAACCTTGAGTTATGCTGCTCAGCTTGTCCACTTTGAGAGGATTGACCTCTGTTCTCTGGTGTAACTCCATCTCCATAGGTAACCACAGCGTCTTGTGGTATAAAAGAAATTTTATCTCCATTTCTTGGATCCATCTTTCTGTATCCAAAATAAACTTTATGAGAACGTTTAGTAGAGTCAAGCAGGATGCAAATCAAGTACTTAATTCGAATGCGATATAGAGTTTCAAAAACGTTTTAATAAATGGATGAGATCCTATAGCCTATCCTATCCTTTTACAGGTTTGTTTGGCCCCTAAGTTGAAACCAAACAATTTTGTCGTAGACCTGCATGGGCCACCACAAAAACCATGTCACGCCCCAGACCCAAAATATCGAGGGACTAGTCACGTGGCAATGGCCAGCAGTACACACCGATGGACAACCCAGTTTAATGGATCCATCGGGCATACTTAAGCTGTAATATAGGTCTACAACAATAAGTCAAAAACTAATCTCATCCACACACAAAATAATAAGATCAACAGCAAATAAAGAAAATACATCAATGTCCAGTCTCAGCAAAGTATATCGGGGAACAACCCGATAAAAGTCTAAAAATACTGGTTCATCAGACCAGAACAAAGGAGTCCAGAAATAAGTATCTGATGAGTACAAATATCATAATCTCAAGAAAAGTCTTCAGCCATCACCTCTTGTCATGACCCGCACCCGGAAATTGGGCATGAGTCGTGGGTACGTCCAGCCTATGCCGCAGCATCGGCGGTAGAACGCTGTCTAGGTCACAAATATAGTATATTCTGTCAATAGTCTCAACTCCGTACGGAGGACAATGATAAATAATCCACAGTTCTATAATATACTCAATCACAACTATAAACATAATGGCACGATGAGAATTGAAAAGAGTTCTATTAAAAACCAACCACAATAATCCAACTCAAATCCTGGGTCTAAATGACCTCACAAAGTCACAAATAATAAATACATCTCAGTCTCAGTCTAAAACAATAATGCAGAAAAAGTAGTCTAAGAACAGGCTGGTAAGTTCTCCTCTAGGATAGGCACCTCCTCTGGGATTTCTGGAGTGAAATCACCCTCTATTCCTGGGCCATAATGAGTGGGGCAAAAGTCCTCCAGGTCCTCTGAAAATGTTGTTATCCAGTCAGGATTGGAGCGAAGCACAAGCACTAACAGCAGTTTCATTAAATTGACAAAATCTATAAACAGTGTAAGAGATACAAGATGGAAATAAAAGCTGAACATGTGAAGTACAGGAGAAAATAAAATATACAATAGAGCATCTAGCAATGAACAATAAACAGTGAATGCTAGAACAAATGTATCTGAATAAAGATAAAACATCTAGCTATGTGTTTGAATATTAGTTTATTATGTGATCGGCTTGGGACTAGATCAGGCTGGTTATATATGATTAGCTATGATTCTTGAAGGTCAGGCTAACCATATGGTTAGCTATGATGCATGATAATGGTCAGGCTAATCATATATAACAGCTATGAAGCATGATGATGGTCAGGCCGCACCCGACGTGAGAAGTGGGGTGAGCTATGATGCATGGTAAGGATTTGGATATGATCACATAATCTACTAATAATTCTCCATCCCCAGCTAGCACGGTGGATTCCAATCACGACTCCTCATGATGGGGATCTAGGGTGCTAACTCGTGTATCCACAGTGTCGGAATCAAGTATGTAATACACTATAATTTATAGAAGTAATCAACAATAAAAACTGTCAGAGAATGTACTCGCCTGTGGTCCTAAGCAAGGTGTGAGGATCGATGTCCAAGATAAAATCACAATGACCTATTTATGGAATATTACTGTCAGAAACTGAATTAAAGAAATAACAGATTTAAATAGTTAAATATGAGGCCTCTAGGTCTTATTAAAATCTACTGGTCACTACTAGCCCATATATATTATAATAGTCCATATTGGACAAAACCTAACTAGACTAGTCATATTAACTATAATTATCAATGATACTAAGGTAATTAGTCCATACGAGTTAGTATTAATCTTATACTAGCTATTTATATCATACATGTATACTATTTCATATCCCTAGGCTAGTTCTCAAAACTTTGGCAATTAATTACATTATCCCTACGCTTGTATCTTACTGACCTTCTGAAACCCACTGACACCTATTACCAGACATTACAATATCAAGGTGGCCATAATGACCAAGATAACTGATAAGTCATAGGTTTCAAGATACCCATTCAGGTATCTACATACTGGCACATACACATCTTCACACACTCTAATTAGTTTGTACAGCTGCACATCTAGCTAACACCCTACTCTCTATACCCAGAGATCCCTCTCTTACTGATACACTCTCAGACAGCCAGATACAGCCCAGATATTCTCCCCAAAGCTCCTTCCTACCTGACCCTAGTACACCCAAGTACCCCTCTTTGAACTACACTGCTCTTTAGTGTAGTTCCTGCACCTTACTGTTGATACCCTTCACTCCAGAATCTGATACCCACCTTAGGTACTGCACAGTGTAAGACTACACATTGCTATACACACACACACAGGCCTCTTCATTTCTGAAATACTGATACACTGTCATGCCTCACATAGGGACCTCACTGTACTCACATACTGCACCTAACTAGTACACCTACACAGTCACTGCACACTGTGCTCCCCTCATCCAACCTGACACTAAACACAACACCTCACATACACTGGGATTTATACTGTGTGGTACCCTCTGCAGTGATCACCTGGAGGCACAGTTCAAAGTTCACCTACTGATACATATTTGACACACTAGAATCTCCCTAGTGCATACATCAATCTTGATACACAGGTACCCATTTACTCACAACTCACTGAACTTAATGCACACATACTGGCTGGCTTGTGTAACACTAATCCATGGGAATACCCAGCTAGATTTCACACACCATACTGACCTACACCCACACTGCACATACTGAATTTTACTAGTTACTGCTACACACACTGCTATGGTTCTCACTTAACTGATACACATTGCACATACTGACCCTTAAATACCTACACCCATGTATTTCCTCAATGAACTCACTCAATTCTGTGACACAACATAGCACACTTAAACCCCCATCCACTGCTCACTGAACACTAGCACATGGACACAGGTAATCACACAATACAACACACACAGCTAATTCACTCAGGCAGAATACACACTGATGTTCCCCCTTTTACTGAGAACACACACACATAGGTAGCACTGAGACACTAATTACCTCAACACACAAACACCTTAAGAGGTACCTAATCACTCAAGTTATTGATACACAGGTCATACCTAAATCCAACACAGGGACACACATATACCTAGACATACTGATGCACAATGGACACACTCACAAAACTGCTACCCACTGACACATAAAGCTCACAGTACATACACACAGGATTACTCAGACACTGCTACTCTCCCTGCACCAAAACACAACTCACACACTCTCTGAATCACTCACTAACACACAACAACACTGATACATAACACACATCCTATTATTCACACCCTCACACACAGGAATTTAGAGGTTAACTGACACAGTTCTCAATTGAACAGATCACTCTACACAAGACCCTAACACCCCAAAAACTCGACTCTTCACAGAGCTCTCTCTCCCCTGATGTCTGATACACAGAGAAATATAGCTACCTATACTGCACACTGCCTCCATACCCGACTGTACAGCAACACAGTCCCATACACTCGACTGCTCACAGAAATATACAGTTCTCAACTCGAAAACCAAAAATCGAGGTCAACCCTACACTACAATTTATACATAACACAGATAATTCCCCCCTCTCCCCAAATCGAAACCCTAACTTCGAATCTACTCTCATACATGAGGTGAAAATCAGCCTACACTCAAAACCTAGGGTTAGGGTTCCTGATAATTGGGGAAAACCCCATGTTGGTCACCAAAACCTAATCAAAAACCCTAAAATTCGAATTTCACAGCAAGGGGTTCCCTAATGGCCAATAATCGACAGAAAAACAGAGATTACATGTATAAAATGGGGTTTTACCTGCAGGGAAATGGTTCCCTATGAAAGTTCTTCCTTCCCAAGTTTCTTTGACCCAAGTTTCCCTGATTTCCTTGCCTTGGAGGAGGAGAAAATGGAAGCCCTAGGTTTAATCTCGAAAAATAGGGTGGGGAATTGGTTTTCTCTTGTGGAGGCTAGGGTTTCTCTTGTCTATATGAAGGATGGCTTTGTGAGAAGCTTCCTTTTTATATTAAACCTAGGTTTAGGGTTTCCATGCATAGTTTTTAGGTTAAACCCCCTGGCCCTCTCATGTAGAACCTAATAGACTCAGGTTAAGTCAGTCTAGGGTTTTAAGGGTTCCATCCTAATTTAAAATTCTAGGGTTTTGCTAGAATAGGGTTTACAATTTAGGGTTTGGTCATTAGGGTTTGACCTAATGGGTTCTAGGGCTTGACCTAAAACAATCATCAAATAAATAGGTTTAAAATCTCAGCAAATTAATTAAATAAATAATTATTCAAAATGGCTAAATTACACAAATGCCCTTATATGGAAAAGTGGTAGTGACAAGTCTACCCTCTTAAAAGAAATTTCGTCCTCGAAATTGGACTGAACTACAACAAGAATGAAACCAGAAAAGGAATATACCTCAAGTCTAGAAGAGATACGGGTATTGCTCGTGCATTTCGTCCTCTCTCTCCCAGGTCGACTCCCCTGGAGAGTGATGTCTCCATGCAACACGAACCAAAGGGATAGTTTGGTTCCGCAATACCTTCTCTCTGCGGTCCAAGATCTCTACGGGCTGCTCGGGGTAGCTGAGCGTCGGACCAACCTCAATCTCCGAGTGATCAAGTACGTGACTAGGGTCGGCCACGTACCGTCTCAACTGTGACACGTGGAACACATCATGCACTCCTTCTAATGCAGGCGGCAAGTCTAATCTATACGCCACTGCACCTACCCTTGCAAGAATACCGAAGGGTCCGATGTAGCGTGGGCTAAGCTTCCCGCTTCTACCAAAGCGAATCGTTCCACGCGTCGGAGAAATCCGTAGAAATACTAGGTCGCCAACCTAAAACAAAACAATCTCAGCACGCAGTCTAAACAAACAAACACAAACCAGAAAATTAACAATCTATACCTGAAACTTAAGGGGTCTACGGTGGCTGTCGGCCCAATGCCGCTGTCTGTCCTGCGCCACTCGCAGTCTGTCTCTGATGAGTTTCACCTTTTCTGCTGCATCTACGACCATTTCTGGTCCTAGCAAGGCTCTCTCTCCAACGTCGTCCCACGATAGCGGTGTACGACACCTCCGTCCATAAAGAGCCTCAAAAGGTGACATTTCGATGCTGGCCTGGTAGCTGTTGTTGTAAGCGAACTCTACCAGGTGCAGATGATCCTCCCAAGAACCTTCGAGATCTAAAACGCAAGTGCGTAGCATATCCTCGAGAGTCTGAATAGTCCGCTCGGACTGCCCGTCTGTCTGGGGGTGGTATGCAGTACTGAACTTGAGCTGGGTGCCCAAGCTAGCCTGCAGACTCCTCCAGAAGTGGGAAGTGAAACGGCTATCCCGATCCGAGACGATGCTCATAGGAACTCCATGAAGTCTAACAATCTGTCGCACGTACATCTCTGCTAGCCTCTCTGTCGACGTGCCCACTTTGAAAGGTAAGAAATGGGCTGATTTGGTCAACCTGTCCACGATGACCCAAATCGCGTCCTTCCCTCCTGGAGAACGTGGAAGCCCTGAAACAAAATCCATGGTCACGTGCTCCCATTTCCATTCTGGAATCGGTAAAGGTTGAAGCAAACCTCCTGACCTTTGCCGGTCTGCCTTTACCTGCTGGCACACTAGACACCGAGATATGAAGCGTGCTACCTCGCGCTTCATTCCATACCACCATACGTGCTCCCTCATGTCTCGATACATCTTGTTGGCACCGGGATGCATCGAGTACTGAGAGCGGTGTGCCTCCTGTAGAACCTCCTCGCGCAGCTCCCCGCTCGGCACACACATCCTCGTGCCGTGCCGTAAGGAACCATCATCTGCGATAGTAAAGTCGTCCGATAATCCCATCTGAACCTGTGCTCTGATACTCCTTAGAGTCTCATCATCGTACTGCGTAGCTCTGATCCTGTCCATCAGCTCGGACTGTATCTGCAATCCCCACATTTGGATCTCAGTACCGGGAACTAATACCTCAATCTCCAAGCTCTCTAAATCCGCCAACAAATGTCTATCAGTCGTCAAGTATATAGCTATCGGATACCTGCTCAAGGCATCGGCGACTACGTTGGCCTTCCCTGGATGGTACTGCAATGAGATGTCGAAGTCCTTCATCAATTCCAACCACCTTCTCTGCCTCATGTTCAGCTCCTTCTGTGTGAATACGTACTTCAAGCTTTTGTGGTCTGTAAAAATCTCCATACGCTCTCCGTACAAGTAATGTTTCCACAGCTTTAGAGCAAAGATAACTGCTGCCAACTCTAAATCATGGGTGGGGTAGTTCTTTTCGTGAGGGCGTAACTGCCTGGAAGCATAGGCAATTACCTTTCCGTGCTGCTGAAGAACGCATCCCAGACCCTTCCCTGAAGCATCACTGTAGATGGTAAAACCACCTGTCCCTGCTGGCAACGTCAAAATCGGAGCTGTTGTCAACCTCTTCTTTAGTTCATCAAATACAGCCTGGCACTCTTCCGTCCAGACAAAATCCACATCTTTCCTAGTCAATCTGGTCATCGGCGCTGCAATCTTGGAGAAGTCTTGTACAAACCTCCTGTAGTATCCTGCTAGCCCGAGAAAACTCCTGATCTCAGCTACCGAACTGGGGGTAGCCCACGACTCCACTGCCTCGATCTTCTTTGGGTTTATCGAGATTCCGTCACCCGATACCACATGCCCAAGAAATTCGACCTTGTCAAGGAAGAATTCATACTTAGAGAGTTTTCCGTACAGCTTCTCCCTCCTGAGAGTCTCTAAGACCAATCTCAGGTGCTCTTCGTGCTCCTCCGGTGTCTTGGAATACACAAGAATATCGTCGATGAACACCACCACGAACTTGTCAAGGTACTGGTGGAACACCTTGTTCATCAGGTTCATGAATACTGCCGGTGCATTGGTTAAACCAAATGGCATCACCATAAACTCAAACTGGCCGTATTTGGTCCGAAAAGCTGTTTTTGGCGTGTCTTCTTTCTTCACCTTCACCTGGTGATAGCCTAACCTCAAATCTATCTTTGAAAACACCCTCGCCCCGCTCAACTGGTCGAAAAGATCATCTATCCTCGGCAGCGGGTACTTGTTCTTGATGGTGATATTGTTCAAAGCTCTATAATCAATGCACATGCGCACCGTGCCGTCCTTCTTCGGTACGAACAATACCGGAGCTTCCCATGGTGATGAACTGGATTTGATGAAGCCCTTGTCCTGCAGCTCCTCAACTTGCTTCTTCAGTTCTGCCAGCTCGCTGTTGTTGACTCTATAGACATGTTGTGAAATGGGCTCCGCTCCTGGAACCAAGTCTATAGAGAATTCAATATCTCTGTCTGGCGGCAAACCTGGCAACTCTTCTGGAAATACATCCAGGAACTCCGCTATCAGAGGATGTGGCAACTCCTCTTCTTCTGCCCTGGCTCCGCAAAATGTGCTCCTACTCTGTTCCGCTGCTTCTCTGACGACCTCAAACTCCGGCTCTCCTGGAGGTCTAAACAACACTCTGCCTCTATAACAATCTATAGTAGCATGATGCCTACTCAACCAGTCCATTCCGAGTACGATATCGTACCCCGGAAGTGGCATGACAAGTAAGCTCACGCTCAAGTCTCTGCCTCCTACTGACACTCTCCGGTCCTTACAGTGATCACGGACTAGGATAATACCTCCACCAGTCATGATCTTGCAAGTCCTAGCTAATGGTTCTGTCTCTAAATGATGTCGAAGTGCATATGATACAGACACAAAACTATGGGAAGCGCCAGAATCGAATAAGGTAAATGCGGGAATACAATCGAGAAGAACCGAACCTGTGATCAAGTCTCTTGCTGGCTCGATCTCCTCGACCGCCATGGCGTATGCTCGCCCTTGGGGTGCACCTCTCTGCTGCTGATGCTGGGTGAACTTCTGATGCTGTGGTAGAAGTGGTCCCCTCTGTTGTTGGCCTCCTGGTGCGGTAGGCACCCGGTCTGATCCTCTCTGGGCGGCTGCTCCACCCTGACCCGGACGAAAGGTAGGACAATCCTTCAGCTGGTGTGTCGTCGATCCACAGGATAGACATGAGCCCAATCTCTTCCTGCAGATATCTCTAGTATGTCCCATCTTCCCGCAGTAAGCACACTGGATGGCGGGCTGGTTCTGTCTCTGTTGCTGCTGCTGGGCCTGTCCTCGGGCTGGTGCCTGATGCTGCTGCTGAAAGGGTCTCTGCTGTTGCTGCTGAAAGTGTGGACGCTTGCCCGGTCCCGTACTACTGTTTGCTCCTCCGGAACCATCGCGTCTCCTCTTGGGCCTGAGGCCCAAGTCGTCCTCGGCTACTTGGGCATCCATCAATATGCCCTCGTAGGTAGCTGTGCGACGTCCCGACGTGCGAGACTTGATCTCCCTTGTCAGCCCTTTTCTGAATTTCCGGGCCCTGTCCCCCGGATCTCTAATCATCGATGGCGCGAAGCGGCTCAGGCGGGAAAACTCCGCGGCATACTCGTCGACGGACGAGCTCCCCTGGGCTAAGTCATGGAACTGACTCTCCAAAGCTCCCAGGGCAACATCAGAAAAGAACTTTTCTTTGAAGAGCTCCTTGAAAGCTTTCCAAGTGAGTCCTCTGCGCAAGAGTCTCGGCTCCGTGCGAAACCATGTCAGGGCAATGTCGAACATCTGGCTGCCAGCGGCCTCGATCTGGAGCGCCTCTGGAATCTGTGCCAAACGCAAGTTCCTCTCGATGTCCTCTAGCCAATCATCGGCGTAGAGTATCCCTTCTGTCCCCTTAAACTCCCGAGGCATCATCCTCTTGAAGTCCACAATGGTGCCCGGCCTCTGTTGTTGCTGACCAGGTTGTTGCTGCTGCTGAGTGACTCTCTCCACAGCCTGGAGAGCCACTTGGTGAGCATTCTCCATGTTCACCCTCATCATCTCTGTCTGGGCCTGATGTGCCTCAGCCTGCACTCTCTGGGCCTCTGTCGACGTTCTCTGGGCATCGACCATGCCCTGAATCAAAGCGAACATCTGTGCTCCATCGACGGGCACACCTCCTGGATGCTGAACTGGTGGTGGTGGTGCCGTCGTGGCTGTGGGGACCCTCTGAACTGGTGGTGGAGGACCCCCGAATGCTGCAGACACTCCCACATGTACTGGAGATGTAGGAGGTGCTGCTGATGTCTGTCCGGCAGCGCGAGAGGTGGCAGACCTCTCTGAATCTGCTGCTCCGAGTCTCTGGGACCTTCTTGGCGGCATCCTGAAGACAGATCGAAAGATTCAATTAAGGTAATAAACACGATATCATCAAGGAAGGACAGTAAAATTTTTTAAAGGGATTAATCATTAAGAGTAGTATTATAAGGATCAGAAATTTCCTAATTGTAATTGAGCATATCCTCGGCCTAATTCCTATTTCCTAAAACAGGCTCGTAATAGTACAACTAAGTTGTCGCACTACCACGACATCGCACAACTCACTAAGCTAGACCTGCATGGGCCACCACTAAAAACGTGTCACGACCCGCACCCGGAAATTGGGCATGAGTCGTGGGTACGTCCAGCCTACGCCGCAGCATCGGCGGTAGAACGCTGTCTAGGTCACAAACATAGTATATCCTGTCAATAGTCTCAACTCCGTACGGAGGACAATGATAAATAATCCACAGTTCTATAATATACTCAATCACAACTATAAACATAATGGCACGATGAGAATTGAAAAGAGTTCTATTAAAAACCAACCACAATAATCCAACTCAAATCCTGGGTCTAAATGACCTCACAAAGTCACAAATAATAAATACATCTCAGTCTCAGTCTAAAACAATAATGCAGAAAAAGTAGTCTAAGAACAGGCTGGTAAGTTCTCCTCTAGGATAGGCACCTCCTCTGGGATTTCTGGAGTGAAATCTCCCTCTATTCCTGGGCCGTAATGAGTGGGGCAAAAGTCCTCCAGGTCCTCTGAAAATGTTGTTATCCAGTCAGGATTGGAGCGAAGCACAAGCACTAACAGCAGTTTTATTAAATTGACAAAATCTATAAACAGTGTAAGAGATACAAGATGGAAATAAAAGCTGAACATGTGAAGTACAGGAGAAAATGAAATAGACAATAGAGCATCTAGCAATGAACAATAAACAGTGAATGCTAGAACAAATGTATCTGAATAAAGATAAAACATCTAGCTATGTGTTTGAATATTAGTTTATTATGTGATCGGCTTGGGACTAGATCAGGCTGGTTATATATAATTAGCTATGATTCTTGAAGGTCAGGCTAACCATATGGTTAGCTATGATGCATGATAATGGTCAGGCTAATCATATATAATAGCTATGAAGCATGATGATGGTCAGGCCGCACCCGACATGAGAAGTGGGGTGAGCTATGATGCATGGTAAGGATTTGGATATGATCACATAATCTACTAATAATTCCCCATCCCCAGCTAGCACGGTGGATTCCAATCACGACTCCTCATGATGGGGATCTAGGGTGCTAACTCGTGTATCCACAGTGTCGGAATCAAGTATGTAATACACTATAATTTATAGAAGTAATCAACAATAAAAACTGTCAGAGAATGTACTCGCCTGTGGTCCTAAGCAAGGTGTGAGGATCGATGTCCAAGATAAAATCACAATAACCTATTTATGGAATATTACTGTCAGAAACTGAATTAAAGAAATAACAGATTTAAATAGTTAAATATGAGGCCTCTAGGTCTTATTAAAATCTACTGGTCACTACTAGCCCATATATATTATAATAGTCCATATTGGACAAAACCTAACTAGACTAGTCATATTAACTATAATTGTCAATGATACTAAGGTAATTAGTCCATACGAGTTAGTATTAATCTTATACTAGCTATTTATATCATACATGTATACTATTTCATATCCCTAGGCTAGTTCTCAAAACTTTGGCAATTAATTACATTATCCCTACCCTTGTATCTTACTGACCTTCTGAAACCCACTGACACCTATTACCAGACATTACAATATCAAGGTGGCCATAATGACCAAGATAACTGATAAGTCATAGGTTTCAAGATACCCATTCAGGTATCTACATACTGGCACATACACATCTTCACACACTCTAATTAGTTTGTACAGCTGCACATCTAGCTAACACCCTACTCTCTATACCCAGAGATCCCTCTCTTACTGATACACTCTCAGACAGCCAGATACAGCCCAGATATTCTCCCCAAAGCTCCTTCCTACCTGACCCTAGTACACCCAAGTACCCCTCTTTGAACTACACTGCTCTTTAGTGTAGTTCCTGCACCTTACTGTTGATACCCTTCACTCCAGAATCTGATACCCACCTTAGGTACTGCACAGTGTAAGACTACACATTGCTATACACACACACACAGGCCTCTTCATTTCTGAAATACTGATATACTGTCATGCCTCACATAGGGACCTCACTGTACTCACACACTGCACCTAACTAGTACACCTACACAGTCACTGCACACTGTGCTCCCCTCATCCAACCTGACACTAAACACAATACCTCACATACACTGGGATTTATACTGTGTGGTACCCTCTGCAGTGATCACCTGGAGGCACAGTTCAAAGTTCACCTACTGATACATATTTGACACACTAGAATCTCCCTAGTACATACATCAATCTTGATACACAGGTACCCATTTACTCACAACTCACTGAACTTAATGCACACACACTGGCTGGCTTGTGTAACACTAATCCATGGGAATACCCAGCTAGATTTCACACACCATACTGACCTACACCCACACTGCACATACTGAATTTCACTAGCTACTGCTACACACACTGCTATGGTTCTCACTTAACTGATACACATTGCACATACTGACCCTTAAATACCTACACCCATGTATTTCCTCAATGAACTCACTCAATTCTGTGACACAGCACAGCACACTTAAACCCCCATCCACTGCTCACTGAACACTAGCACATGGACACAGGTAATCACACAATACAACACACACAGCTAATTCACTCAGGCAGAATACACACTGATGTTCCCCCTTTTACTGAGAACACACACACATAGGTAGCACTGAGACACTAATTACCTCAACACACAAACACCTTAAGAGGTACCTAATCACTCAAGTTACTGATACACCTCTACTTCTAAGTTAGGTTCTCCTTCAGCAACAGCTTCTGGTACAGCTTCAGCTCCTGTCCCGTAAACCTCGGGATAATGTTCTTCTGCTAAACCTGGGGACATCATCCATTCCAGGTCCTCAGGGGACATAGCAAGGTACAAATAATACAAGCTAAAATAGATGCAGTGAAATAGAAAATAAAATAAGCAGGGTAACTACATAACCATCTATGTAAAAATACAACTGAGAGCAACACTAGTACTCAGGCTGAGACTGCTACAAGCTCTGTATCGGGGAGCCGGTAGCAGCAATATCTAGTAATGGGTCTAGCTCTGCTTGAGAGTCTACAACCTCAAAATAGTAGTATATATATATAGAACAGCCTGTAGCCTGTGTGACTCTCCCCACCCAATGTAACCACACGTCTCATATCCATGTCACGTGAGATCAGAGCTAATGCAACAGTCATAATCTAAGAATATAATAACTATGTCCATCCTGTATCCTACTCAGAATCACCTTGAATATCTCAGGAAGATTCTGTCAATGTATGGTGTCAAGTGTCCTAGGTTATAATATACTTGATAAACAAGCATAATAATGTAAAGGGTCTCGAATGTCCATCACTAAATGACGTACACAACTCCGCGTACGGGTTGGCACCCGACTGTAATCGGATGCTAAGTATGTCATACGGTCCTAGGTTATAGCATGTACAATAGTCACAGAAAATAAAGCAAGAGAACACAATAAACTAATAAACTGCAATTTATGGCAAGGTATACTTGCCTGGGGTTGGAATACCAGTAGCGGTCCTTGTATCAGTGGGTTCAGCAAATACTCCTCCAAAAGCTGAAATGAACATTACCAACAGTCTCAAAACATAGGAAATAGCTAGAAACGCCTGTCCTTAAGTCCAGTTTGGACACAAGGGCACAAATGACATTTTTGGGCCAAAGAGGGTCCATATGTGGGCCGCTTTGCACCGAAAACCGGGTCAGGGTCAAAGGTCTCCAAATCAGTCTAACTTAGTATCAACAAGTCAGGAACGTTGATACGAACCCAACGGAACTTCCAGAATTGGATTCCGATGAGCCATTCTCAAAATCGCCCGTCAGGTGGAGCATGTGGGGCCCGCGATACGCGATTTTCCAACATTCTCAAAATTGAACCAAACTTGACCCACAGGACCAGCGTATTGCTACGAGTCCGATGGCGCAAGTTTTGTCTCGATCTGACGTGTATACACTAAGTTACAGCAAAATACAGAAAAGTCAGATACGGGATGTTGTCCGCGGATACGCACTGATTTCGGTGTGCACGCACATCCGAATCTGCTTCTGCGAAATCCCACACGTCCGTATCGACGACGCGCACATATCTGTAAAGACCGCACGCGACCAAGTCGTCCCGTTTGGCGGGGCATACTCAGTTCCGGGGTAAAATAGGGCTAAGTTTTTTCCTATTTTTGGATCGCGGTTCGCGATCACCACAGGACGCGATGCCCTGTGCGGGTTGCACGGACACCGAGGGGGTCATACAGGCTACGCGATGAAATTTACGGAATAGGAAACAGAGCTACGAGTAGAAAGTTATGGGTACCTGAACAGGGTTCAAAAATCCGATTTGTGTGTGTCAAACTTGAGTCTCCGTGTCCTGGATCCGAGTTCGAGCCGTGTCCTGGCTAGGTCAGGGTTCTGCGATATGTCCGAGTCGCTGGTGGCTCGCTGGGCAGCCATGAGGTGGTCAGGGTGTTTGTGGAAGCAGTGCCGGATCTGTCAGCGCCGGCCGGAGGCGTCAGGGACTGGGGATGAGCCGGCTGCGGTTCTATGGGAAGATGGGTGGCCGGGTGTCTGGTTCTGGAGAGGGGCGGCCGGACTGGTCCGGGTGGTCTGGGTGGTGCCGCTGGGAGTTCGGGTTCTGCTGGAGGGGAGTCGCCGGAATCCTGGAGCTGGCCGGAGAAGAAAGGGTCAAGGGAATTTCCGACGGCCGGCTCGAGTTTATATAGAGGTCTAGGGGGAGGGAAACCGTCGAAGGTTCGCCGGAAGCTGTATGGGACGGGTCGCCGGTTATGGGGGAGTCGAACCGAGAGGTCGGCCGGCGGCCACGGCGGCAGGAACGGCCGCCGGCCAAGTGAAGAGTCGGGTCGGTTCAGATTTGGGGGTTAGGTTTTGAAACGGGTCGGGTCGGGTCATGGCGGGTCGGGTCTGACCCGGATCCGACCCGCTAAGAGGGTTGGCCCGGTTCAGTCAGACCGGCCGGTCCGGGTCGGTTCAATCTCTGGTTTGGTTTATTAATTAATTTGATTTAATTAATCAGTTAAATTTAACAATAGTTTTTAATGCTTTAAAAATTCATCCGGGATCCAATAAATTCCCGGAAAATTACCCCATGACCGATTTTTTAATTTTACACTAGAAAATATAGTTTTTATCCTATTTTAATATTATTTATTATCTTTTTTTAAAATTTATTTTAATTCAGACTACCTTAATATATTGGTTAAAAATTACAGAAAATGCTAATTAATTCCAGAAAATTAAATTTAAAAATTCTTAAAATTTTCAGGTGTTTACATTATATTATATAACTGTGCCCGTCCGAGAGAGACTCGGGTGCAGTCAACAGAGGCGTTGACGTTAGGACAATGTCTGACCTAGTGTCTAGTAGACCCACCTAAAGTTGTGGAGTTATTGGTATGACTCCCAGGCCTTGACACATTTCTTATACGTATTGTGAGTCTCATGTAGGACACGGACTTGCGTATGTGGTTGGACACCTGTACGTGTAGGCGTACGACGGATAGGGTATAACTACTAATAGTGATGCATATTAGAAGACTTAGCAGTTATTAATAGGCGGAGCATAGACTGTCGTGATACGATGGCCGATCCTTGTCCTTGTTTGGTTGTAAGGTTGGGCTATTATTCTAGCGATAGAGTATGAGCCAGAGTTACGATGCCCCGGCATAGTAGCTGAAGCGTGTTATGGATACGACATGCCTAGATCATTGGACGGGGAGGACGACTTGTAGGCGTATGGGATACCCCACTTCCTTTACACTACTGCCACACTCGACGGAGTGATATGGACGATATATACTATACTGCTGCCACGTTCTTCGGAGCAATATGAACGATATACTACACTGCTGCCATACTCTTGGGGGTGATATGGACGTTATATTATACATATGCCATGCTCTTCGGAGATGGACGTTATTACTGAGCGCCCTCCTATAGGGGTATATGTGGCATATACTAGCCAGTTGTCACAATTGGTGAATTATGTCAGCATATGTCTAGCCTACACATTTCCATACACTCAAGTTGTCCGCAAGTTGTATTTCACTTAGATGGTTAGGTCACCCTTGAGTTTTTACAGTATTTACTTTATGGCATGCTTTTATGTATCTTGTTATGTCCTTCTGAGGACCTGGTCCCTTTCAAGGTGTATTGTTCATGAGTATTTGCAGGAGCGCAGATCCGGACTGGCTACTTATATTGCGAGAGGTCTACTCTTCGAGCCTTGTGATTGTTAGAGGTTGTATTTATATTATTTGTCTTGTTTATTCTTTATTCTAGTTCGGTAGTGGATTTGTTTCCATCCGACTGTCATCTTGAGATACCTTATATTGAGATCTAGTTCATAGATACTAGTCATTTATTTATATATGATTCTGTGGATAAGATTTAGTTATGCTCTGAGATATATATATTTACCACTTGTGAATTGTCATTCATATTACAGCGTACGTGTGTTATGGTTTCCATATATTGGAGTGCCATATTCATATGGCTGGCATGCTTACGTGTCCTAGTCCTACGTATTTTTGGGACTGGGGCGTGACATGGGTCCAACTCCGTATCGGAGAATTTGTGTGTTTTATATAACAGTTTTTCTCGTGGTTTGGAACTTAAATCATAAATAATAGAAATCAATCAGAATTATTCTAATTGAACATATATCATGAGGGTTATATAGTGAAGGCACCTGCGAAGGTGGCTCGCAAAATGGTCGAGGGACGGAGGTGTAATTGCGCCATAAAGGGGTTTGGTTGAGGCTCGGATCTACTGATTTGAAAAGAAGAAGAACAGTAGCGACAACGACGTTCTCAGTCGCAGCAGTGTTTGGAGGAGGAGAAGGGGAGTGGAAGCTCTGGGGGGTATCGCCGGTCTTCGGGGGTGCTCGGCGATCGTCGGGGGGTGCTCGGCTGTCTGCTCCGGCCAACACGGCAATAACAGCAACACTGGCAGCAGCATATACGGTTACAGTAGCGGTTTGCTGGTGGCGGTGGCACGCGGAGATGATGGTGGTAGGGATGACAATGGGGCTGTGGTGGTGGTCATGGTCATGGAGGCGAGGGTGGTGGTGGTCGTGGGGGGCGAGGGAGACACTAGTGATGGTAATAATGGTGGCGGTGGCTCGGGTGGGAGATGACGAGGAGTGGCATTGGTGATAGTGATAATGGTGGCGGTGGTGATGGTGACGACGGTGGCCAAGGTGGTGGTTGTTGGCTGTGGTGGCGGTGGGGAAAGGTTGAGGAAGTCAGAGTCGGGGGAGAGCCGGTGGTTGTAGGTGTAGATGGCAGCGGGGTTCGATGATGGTGGAGGTGCTGTTGAGGAGGTGCTCGGAGATGGCTGTTGCTGTCGGTAGAGGAGTCCCGACGGTGATGGTGAGGATGATGGGTGGCTGCGGTGGTGACAATCGGCGGAGGAAGTCGGCGTTCGGTCGGCTGTTGGGCTCCGGCGGTGAACAGTAGAGGGGAGTTAGGGTTTCAGTTTGGTAAAGGTGATGGTGGTGTTGTGCATGAAGAATGGAGAGGGAAATGAGGTAGTTTTATATAGGAGAGAGAGAGAGAAGAGGCTTGCACTGGGATTAGGGCCGACTATGTGCCTTATTGGGATTGGGTTGGCATTGGGAAAGGGGTTATGATGAGATATATTTATAGAAAAGTGTGTGTGGTGAGGATGTTGCTCCATTTTAAATGGATGGCCAAGGTTACACATGAAGGGAAGTGTCTAATCAAAAAAGAGAGAGAGGGAAAGAGTGGACCGATCAAAGAGAGGGGATGAGGTTCTTCATGTGTCAGGTCCAATGAGGGGTGGATACCTCATTGCATATTTGTATAAAGGTCCCTTAACAATTGGGAAATTGCATAATTAATGGAATTTGGGATTGGATGAGGAAAAATACCATGTTTGGTGTGATAGAGTGGCTAAAAATGGTGTATGGTATTTAGTATAAACTTTGAGGGTGTGAGTGAGAGTTTGGGTTGGAGTTGGGTCTAGTTTTGGGTGAGGTTGGGTCCTTACACCAATTTAATTAAAATTAGTGTAATTGGTGATATTTAATTAATTGAAAGTACATGGGATTAAAATTGGGTATGACACAAGTATCATGAACGTAGTAGGCTCAGAATAGAATAATGTCATAAATTTGGTTGCACAAAACGGGTCGAGGTTGTGTCTCCAATTTCGATTGGAACGGACAATGATGCAAAGTTGGATTTAATTGAATTTAAGAACAGATATTTGTAACGAATATTGTGCGACTAAAATGAAGCACAAAAGAGGGTATTTATGAGTTACAAAAAGGTCAGAATGGAAGACTGGCACGTTTAGGAAAAGTGTGTGAAATTTGTTTGGAAGCAAATGCTAGTGTAGCGCTCCAAATATCGAAGCAACGGTAAGGTGCACTAAGTGATACAAATATTGCACAATAATCTAAAATACTATGATTTAAATTCCAATTAGCTTCAAACAAACCCTAGTCTGTCGATCTAAGCTAAGTGGACCTAAAATTTGGTCGAGGGAGTTTACAATCTACCCAACTTATAAGAATTTAGTCTTCAAAACTAAAATAAACACATAATAAGCTATAACTCATCAAGCAATGCTACGGACATACCTAAGACTGGTAGAGTTGTCATTTGCACTATCTTTTGGGCTCTATTGATATACTGGGAATACTCCTGAGCCTGATGTTTGTTCGATCCGTACCTCGAACACTGTCCTAACCTTCTTCTATAACTAGGACGGTTAATATCTCAACATTCTTTCCTAGGTATAACGTCATCATCTTATAGTATCCACAATGGAATCATGCAACCTAACTTCTTACAATCGCTCTTAGCAGCAACAAGCCTAGTCTAGCTAGTCAATCATACCTAGTCTAGAAGCTCAACTCAAACAATTCCTAGGAGAAGTATATGCAATAAAATACCATATAGGTCTCTACCCAACACATAGTAATAAGAATATATAGAAATTATGTAATAAATATCCATTCAATCCATCTAAATACCCTAGAATAAATTATAACAAATACAATAATAAGGATACGATTCCTAAAATTTATTGGCTAGGGCAAATTGGATATAGGTTTCCATAACACCACCTACTACTAAGGATTAGGTTCAGCAAGCTCATGTCCTATTAGTCAAAAGTCTAAATCTCTATCCCTAAGCAGTTTATGCGCAATCCACAATATTCAGCTACCATTCCTATCAGACTTCTATCTTCTATTTATATCCCATACTCATGTGTCAATATGTAATCTAAGAGTCTAGTGGTAATCATCCACCGATTGACCAAATAGTCAGCGTGTGATCTAAACTTGTATTTCGCTCCTTGAATTAAGACCTCTGTAGACTGTCTAACTCTGAAAGGTAAAGATTGAGTGGACTTGGTAGGTCGATCCACGATCACCCATACCGTATTGCGACCACTGGGACTCCTTGGAAAGCCCGTAACGAAGTCCATAGTGATGTGCTCCTATTTTCACTCAGGTATCGAGAGTGAATTTAAGTAAACCTGCAGACCTCTGATGCTCAACCTTGACTTGCTAACACACCAGGCACTTTGCCATAAAAAGGCTATCTCCCTCTTCATTCCATGCCACCTATAGTACTGCCTAAAATCTCTGTACATCTTGTGCCTCCTGGATGAATAGAGCATGCTGAACTGTGCACCTCCGATATCATCTCCTGATAAAGTTCTCTATTCAGAACATAGAGAGGATGTCCACATCTCAAAGTCCGTTCTTATGTATGCGTAATCCTGTCTGCATCCTGGCCTCTGTCCTTTGTCGAAGTCTCTGGAATCTGGCATCTGTTGGCAAGGCAGCCTTGATCCTCTTAACTAATGTCGATTGCACCTGGAAACTCGATAACTGGTCGTCTACTCTGGGCATAATTACCTCTATACTCAACTGCTCTAGATCTCTTAATAGGTGTTGCTGGGTAGGCAAAAAGAATGCCATGGGCCTCCTGCTCAATGCATCAACTACTGCATTGTCTTTTTCCGGATGGTACTATAGCTCCATCTCAAAGTCTGTCATCACCTCGAGCCTACATCTTTGTCTCCGGTTCAGGTCCTTCTCTAAATTTTAAAAGAAACTCAATGTTAGGTACTTGTCGCGAATCTTATCTTGTTGCCACTCTACCTTTTTACCTTGAACCTGCAATTTCTCCAAATTTACTCCATGCGTACCCTTCATCTAAACTACTTGGGTACCATCTTATTTATACTGACAATCTATTATAGGTAGTTCACGATATCCAACTCAAGGCTATAACATCTGTCGATACTCTCACCTTCAATCTAATTGCTCTATTCCAGATACTAGCTTAACTAATCGAATTTCAATGGTGAAAACACGAGACTAATAGACACTGACAACCCAAATAAGTCAAGTACATCTAATCTAATTTGAAAGCTACCTGTAGTACTCAACTATCTTTTCATCCAAATATTGGGTCTAACAATCTACCTATCTATTTTAGCTTAGTCCTGATCATTATCTAGAGGGCGGGAAATTTTTTAGTTCGAATACTGTAAGTCACAAGGTAACTAGGGGTTAACCTCTATGGTTTGCTACCCTAAGTGTTATTTCATACCCTACTTTCCTTAGTATCCGATAATCTTCTTCTAGATGTGGGTCTAAAATTTTGTCTTGTCATGTTCATAAGGTCGTTCCTTGTATCACTACCATAAGACTACAATAACTTCCTTGTATCATTATCATGGGGCTACAACTAACCTTAGTATCTAGTTATGTCTTCTCCAAATTATTATAGAGTCTTGGAATCAAACAACCTTTCTAGCTTCTAATACTTACCAATCACGGCTGCCTTAAGTAAGGGTAGGGTCTACTTTTAAGTCTCTACTTCTATGTTGTTATACAAGAATTTTACTAAGTAAAGGTGATTCTCCCAAGATCCACTAAAGTCTAGGGTACATGCTCGTAACATATCTTCCAGGGTCTGGATGGTCCTCTCTGATTGTTCGTCTGTCTGGGGGTGGTACGTAGTACTGAATCTAACTTGGTACATAATCTCTCATGCAAGCTTTCCAGAAATGAGAAGTGAACCTTGTATCTCAGTCGGACACTATGCTTACCGGCATGCCATGTTGCCTCACAATCCATCGTATATACAAATATGCTAATTGCTCTGTAGATTGTCCCACTCTAAAGGAAAAAAAATGTGCCACTTTTGTGAATCGATCCACTATCACCCAAACTGTAACTCGACCAGTCGGGAATCTAGGTACACTGGTCACAAAGTCCATGGGGATATATTTCTACTTTCACTCTGGAATAGGAAGCAGCAGCAATAACTCCGCCAGTCTTTGTTGTTCTACTTTCACTTGTTGACATATCAGACATCGCGATATGAAGCATAATATTTTTCTCTTTATTCCGTTCCATCAAAAGTGTTACTTAATATTGGTACATCTTCGTACCTCCCGAATGAATGGAATACTGGAAACTATGTGCTTCAGTCATAATTTCTTGCCGAATATCCCTGCTTGGTACACATAGACGGTTCCCAAACCTTAGCATTCCATCTGCATGAATCATTAACTCTTTCCAAAGATCCGACTCACATTCTACCCGTAGCTTCTGAATCTTCAGGTCCTCTGCCTGAGCTATCTTGATTCTATCCACCAAAGTTGATTGGATCTGTAGACTAACCAGAACTCCTGTATCTTGTGGAAGCACTATCTTGATTTCCATCTCTCGTAAGTCTTCTAGAATGTGCTTCTAAGTGGTCAACATGAATTTTCTACCTCTTTTACTAAGTGCATCAACTACTATATTTGTCTTGCCTGGATGGTATTGAAGTTTTACGTCATAGTCTTTGAACAACTCTAGCTACCTTCTCTGTCTTATGTTTAAGTCCTTCTATATGAATACATACTTCAAACTCTTATGATCTATGAAGATCTCCAGCCGATCACCATATAAGTAGTGCCTCCATAGCTTAAGTGCAAACACTACTGCTGCTAACTCCAAATCATGAGTTGGATAGTTCTTCTCGTGATTTCTGAGCTGTCGAGAAGCATACACAATCACTCTCCCTTACTGCATCAAAATACATCCAAGCCCCTTGCCAGATGCATCATAATATACTATGAATCCTTCGGAGCCTGTTGGAAGAGTAAGGATCGGGGCAATGATTAACTTCTTTTTCAACTCTTTAAATATTATCTGGCAATCTGCTGGCCGTATAAATTTAACTTTCTTGTGCATCAACCGAGTTCAAAGGTACCGAGATCTTAGTAAAGTTTGACATAAATCTTCTGTAGTATCCTGGCAAGCCCAGAAAACTATGTACCTCCGCCACTGTCTTCGAAACTGGCTAGTTCTCTACAACATCTACCTTCTTTGGATCAACTAACACTCCTGCTCCAGAAATAATGTGCCCAAAAAAGGATATGTGATACAGCCAAAACTCACACGTACTAAGCTTCGCATATAACTAGTGCTCCCTCAAAGTCTAAAGTACTATCCTGAGATCTTCTTCATGCTCTGCCTCATTACGAGAATGCACAAGGATGTCATCAATAAATACTACCACAAATTGGTCTAAGTATGGCATAAAAATATGGTTCATAAAATCCATAAATACTACTGGAGCATTAGTCAGTCCGAATGGCATAACTAAAAATTTGTAATGCCCATATGGTGACCTAAATGCATTCTTTGGTATATCATGCTCCCGAACTCGTACCTGATGATATCCTGATTGCAGATCTATCTTGGAGAAGATTCTTGCTCTGCTTAATTGGTCAAACAAGTCATCAATCTTGGGCAATGGATACTTGTTCTTCACTGTCACTGTATTCAATCGCCTATAATCCATGCACAACTGCGTCGATCCATCTTTCTTCTTCACCAATACTGTTGGAACTCCTCCATGGTGATCCACTAGTTCGAATAAACTTTTTTGTCTTCAGTTCTTCCACGTGTCAATATAACTGATCAAGCTCTAATGGTGACATTGGGTATACCTTCTGAGATATTGGTTCTGCTTTCGGCATCAACTCTATACAGAACTTTACTTGTCTAACTGGGTGTAATCCAGGAATGCTCGTCGGGAAAGACGTCCATGAATTCTTTAACTATTTTAAGTATCGGGTCCTCTTCCATTGCTATTGTTGTGATTCCTTCCTTATGATGGTCTTCTGTTATTTTGCTAAGAACTAACTCTTTTAGACCAGGGACTCTAAATAACACTCTATCCTCATGACAATCTATCATCACATGACTGTCTCTCAACCAATCTATGCCTAAGATAACATCAAAGTTACCCATAGGAAACTTGATCAACTTCATAGGTAATAAATGTCCATATACTACAACTAGATACGCTAGGAACACCCTACTAACTCCTATGATCCCATTGTCAGTGAGTATATTTAGCCTCTCTAGCAATGCCTTAAACTTCAATTAATTTATTTTGCATATTGTGCAGATATAAATGAGTGCGAAGCTCCAGAATTAAATAATTCTATGGCAGGAAAGGTTGTAACGGAAATGTTACCTGCGACTACGTCGCCTGACGCCATAGTTTCTTTCGGAGATAAGGTGAACGCCTGCCTTTGGCCTTGTCTAGTTTCTGTTGCTGCCTTCCCTGGTATCGTTGTTGTGGTCTTTGTTGTTCCTGTTGTTGTTATCGGTATAATTGAGCTTGCATCGGTAACGGACACTGAGCTATTGGCTGCACCGTTATAGGTTACACCGCTACTGCTGGTCCTCTTTGCTGTACTGCTCTTGGAGCCGACAATGCAAAAAACTGTTGTACTGGCCCTCCTGGCCTTTGTATCACTGGACAAGTGGAAACCCTATGATCGGGGCTTCCATATCTCAAGTATTGTTAATTTTTTGCCCGGCAAACATCCCAGGTTTGACCTCCCTTGCCATAATACGTACAACCCGTCGCCACTCTCCATCATTGTTGTTGTTGTTGTTGCTGCTGCCTCAGCTGCTATTTTCGAGTAGATGCTATCACTGTTGAGGTTACTAGCCTCTTCTGTGTTACGTCATGGATGCGAATGCCAGGGGTAGGTGTTAACGTTCGCGGTACTGGTCCTTCCTCGCTTTTCTGTCTATGAGGACTCTTCCGGTCTACTCTTCTTGATGCCATCCACTAAGAGGTAAGCTCAACTCTCTTGGCCTCTATCAATACTGTCTCAAAGGTCTGGTAGTCATGTACCTCTAATATATTTAAAATCTCCAAGTGAAGTCCCTACTGGAACCTCATTACTCTCTCCAACTTTTTTGCTACCATGGTTGGAGCAAACCTGCTCAGTCGGTAAAACTCTACCACGTAACCATCTACTATTCTTCCATCCTACTTGAGGTTGGTAAATTTCTATTATAGCTCACATTGAGCCACAATCCCATAGTACTTCGTCCTTAACTGAGTTCTAAAATTGTTCCACGAAATAGGATGCCTCAATCCTACCTCCATCTTGGTCTACCAATATCTTGCAAGATCCTGAAGCTGTAAGCGAACTAGGTCAACCTATTCCTTAGCTGAAACTTTAGCTGCTACTAGAATGGTCTCAATTACAATGACCCACTCTACATCAATGCGGATAGCCGATTCAAACAGTGCAAGTGCGATGACCCGTCCCGCCTTTCTCGGCGAGAAGACTCGCTTGAGGCAAATAATTCAGACTTGGCCCTTCAGGAGTTCAGACTTAGACTTTCAAAGGCGCGCTTGGAGTATCGCTCTACCAATGCGATTCATCGCTAAGGTGGGTGGCTACAATAAACCTGTCTTTTCTTAGCCTACACACTTAAAAATACGGACGATACATGCCAGTCGCTAGGCAAATCACCTCTTGCATGCTAATAAAGAATACAACACACCTAGCTAAGAGATTAATCCCATCTTGTATTGCTTGTGTTAGAATATGAAAATAAAATTTGGCTTATAGTTAGACCCTCGCATGCTACCTTAGCCCCATGCAAGTTGACTTCACTTTATTGTCTAGAACTGGTCGAGTTGATGTGTTATGATATCTACCTGTGACTACCACATTTCCTTAATAGGGGTATTTTTGTCATTTTAAAATATTTATATATATTGTGTTATATTTATATATAATGTGTTTAATTTATATATTATAACTAATAATATTATTGGTTAGTAGACTAGACTTGACATGACCATAGACTCAACACTTAGACTAGTCACATTGGACCATAATTAGCTAACCATTCTCATTAATTAAGGATTTGAATTAACCTTCATTAGGAAGATAAGCTTTTCTACTAATTAATTTTATCATGACAACCTAATGGGGGCATTGTGGACTTTTTGCATCAACCCAACCCTAGGGTTAAGTGGCCGGCCCTAATATAAGGGGGAAGAATTCTCTCTCCTCTCATTCTTTATCAATTTATTTCCTAATTAGTGTTCTTTCCCAAATTGATTCATCCCTCCACCAAACCACTTCTAATCCCTTTCCTAATCATCATCAAGGAGCTCTAGGAGTTTGGATTGCTAGGAGCATTGGAGGAGAAGGATTTTGGTTAGGAGCTCGTGTCCAAATCGTGTCTATTGAGTTTTTATTGGGAATCCATCTCCCAATAGGTAAAATTCTTAAATTCCTCTTTAATTAGGTTCTAATTGTTGTATTTGACCATTAGTAAACTATCCATTCTTTATGGCTACCTATAGGAAGAAGAACTAGATTCTTATGACCCCTAATGTTACTTCTACTTTGAGTTTTATGCCAAATTAGGGAAAATCTGAGATTGATGCACCAAGTGTGTGTCATTGAGTGAAATAGTTTAATTAGACCTAATTTAATATTATGAAGGTAGATACATATCCACAAATGGTTATGAGTAGGCCGTATCATGATACGCCATGATACGGGTTGGTATTGTGGGGTTTTGTGTTCACTTTGTATGAATTCCTTTATTGTTGCGTCATACTTAGTATATTTTTTTCTCTTCTAGTATAGTTCAATTAATGAGATGGGTTATGGTTAATATCATGGTTGTATCATAGTGGTAAGGTGTATTAAGAATATGTCATACTCCCTTGCACGTTATGTGTTTGATAAAATATGACTTGTGAATTATAGTGTTGATGTCATGCCTATTCTAGTGTTGTTATCGGTTTTAGCATTGATATTAGTATCATATGTTAGAGTGGTATCAGATTGTGGGTTAAGCTTGATGTCGGTTGGTTGAAAGGGGTTTATATTGTGTTGGATAAACTATGGTGTATCTATTATTGTCTGTGCAGGCCTGAGTAATGTCTAATACCAAGTATTTTGCTAAGTTTGTCCTACAATCTTTGGTGATGATTTCAGTTCAAAAATGAGAAGAAGGGGGAGAGTGGTCTGTGACAACAAGTTTGTGTCCCTGGGTTCTCAGGTCTTGGAGTAAGGGTTGCCAACTTATGTGATGTATCAGTAGGATACCTGACCAAGTAGGTAATATTACATGCCTTATATTAGTGCTTATAGAGTTTGGTGTTTCAGTTGTATCAAGTGACAGATACCTGATTGTCTTAGTCACTTGCATGCAGTTGCATCCAGGTTAGTATTGGGTTTTAGTGGGGGTGTTCAGACCTGAGCAAGGGTTGCTCATCTCAAAGTATTCAGTTAGAGGGGTTGCTGTGGTAGTCAGATTGGAGGAAGAATGGGGGAAACTTGCAATACAACAAGTAACATGTTAGTATGGGGGTAGAAAACTTGTGACTGCAACCAATATAGTTGCATCAACCATTTTAGCGTCACGTATACTAGGAGCACAACAACAAAGATTGGGGGGGGCTCGAGTTGAGTATCCGGGATGCTTGGGTATAATAATGTACTTGGTGATGTGAGGTAGGTTCCTTGTTAGGGGTGTAGCAGGATATCAGTATTAGAGGTTGGAGTGTTAGATGGGTCCCTATATGATACCCAAGAATTATCAGTTAAGGTGTGATTTGATACCATGGCATCAAGAGTTAGGCTAAGTTTCAAGAAGTGACTGATACCTTAGAGTATCAGTTAAGGTAGGGTAAGATAAGTTATCAGTTAAGCACTTTACTAAGGTAATGAGTTAGGCCAAGAGGTTAGTAGGTAATATAGTATGGGTATATATATGTATATAAGTTATATATATTAGTAGTAACTAGTATAAGACTAATATTGACTATTATACCTTAGTATGACCGAGAACACCAAGTGTAGCAAGGTATTAACCTAGTTAACCTAGTATTGACTAGTATTAATTAATATGAACCTAAAAGTGGCATATAAACATCACCATTAGCTTTATATCATCAATTAACATTGATATTCTATCTTTAGGACTCTTGGACTCCAGTTGAGCACTTTTTACTATTTTTTGCACCGGATACCAGGCGAGTACATTCTCTGACAATTTTTGCTATTTTGAAGATTACTATAATTCTAGTTTTGTTGTGTTATACTTGATTCCTGCCACAGTGGATACACGGGCTAGTATCAAAGATACCTATCATAAGGAGTCATGATTGGATCTATTGTACTAGCTGGAGATTGAGAAATATTAGCAAGTTATGTGATCTTATCATACCTTACATGCATCATAGCTCACCCCACATATCACGTAGATTGTAGTCTGACCATATCACATGCCTCATATCCTGTTATATATGATTAGCCTGACTTTTGCTCGCATCATAGCTAACCAGACAATTAGCCTGACCTCACATGCATCATAGCTAATCATATATAACAAGCCTGATCTAGTCTCAAGCCGATCACATAGCAAACTAATATTTGAAGGCACTTAGCCAGTATTTATATTCCTGTATTCCAGTTCATACATTGCTAGTATTCACATCTATCTGTTTTCACTTCTTACTATTACCCAAGTACTTATTGCTAGTTATTCCCTATGATATAATGATTTCCTCTCTAGTTTTCTTTACATTCTAGTATTTTTTTTTCATCATGTATATTCCTTACTCACTACGTTATAGTTTTTATCAATATAATTAAAATTGTTGTTAGTGTTTGTGCTTCGCTCCAATCCTGACTGGATACCATTTTCAGAGGATCTCGAAAACTTTTGTCCCATATACTATAGACCGGGGGTAGACGAGAGTTACATCCAGGAGCCTCAGGAGGATCCTGTTCCAGTAGAGGATCCATTAGTAGTGGCTTAGTGCCTAGCATTTATATTGTATTGTGATGGTTCTACTTTGAGATATTTTGAGTTGTACTATTTGAGACTTATATTATATTTGAGTTAGCTAGACTCTTAGACTAATTGTTATTATTTGTGATATTTATTTCTAGACTTGCATTGGAACTTATTTATATCATTTCATATCTTTATCATGTCATTCATCTTCCTATAGATTTTATTGTGATTGAGTATCGGTTTGACATTATATTTATATGCATCTTGTCCTCCTTATGGAGTTGAGATCATTGACAGGTAATATATTATTGTGAGATGTGATTGATAGTATTGTGACCTAGATAACGTTCTACCGTTGATGCTGCGGCGTAGGCTGGGCATACCTATGACTCATGCCCAATTTTCGGGTACGGGTCATGACATATTTTTATGGTGGCCCATGTAGGTCGATGTCTAAGTCGCAACTAGTATGATATCATAGTAGTGCTCAGACTTAGAGTACTATTATGAGCCTAGTATAGGATATAGGATATAGGATAAGAGTATACTCAATCACAACTAGGAAAATTTCTAATTTATTGATTTCACTAACCTTATCATTCTGAATATTTGCTTTCCTTGAATATTACTATCCTTCTTTGATGATATCGTATCTTATGCCTTATTTGACTTCTTCTTGTTCGATCTGTCTTCAGTATGCCGCCGAAGACCAGATCCCAAAGATCAGGACCCGCAGCTTCAGAGAGGTCTACCATCTCTCGACCTACCACCCGGACAACTGGAGCTACTCCTTCAGCTTCACCTATTCACATAGGAGTCTCAGCAGCTTTCGGAGCCCCTCCCCCCATCTTTTTAGAAGGCAACCCCAGTTTCTGTGGAGGACCTTCTATCACCGCCACCGATTTCTTTTTTGGGAGGTGTGCCTGATGACGAGACACATATGTTTGCCTTGATCCATGTCATGGTATATGCCTAGAGGGTGTTAGCAGAGGCTCTGTGTGTTCATGATGAGGCATAGAGGGTGAAGACAGGGGCTAACCAAGCGTAGACGAAGCTGATGAGAGAGAGCATGTAGCATGCTAATAGGTGGCTTTACAGGCAGTAGAGAGAGTTGTCCAGCTGCATCCTGGCCAGCCGTTGCAGCAGAGGCTAGGCACTATTGTGGACTTCAAGAGGATGATACCTCAGGAGTTCAAGGGTTCAAGGGTATTGGTTGGAGGATATAGAGTGGAACCTGCATTTGGCTCAGATTCTAGAGAGCCTACGGATCGAGGCAGCCGACAGCCAGTTGTTCGATATCGCACTTACTTGGTATCTCATGGAGCCAAGGCTTACCGCTCGAGGACTTACTTGGGAGGCTTTCAAGGAGCTTTTCAAGGAAAATTTCTTCTCCGACGTGGCCCTGGAAGCTTTGGAGAGTCAGTTTAATGACTTAGTCCAGGGGAATATGTCGGTTGATGAATACGCCACAAAGTTTTGACATTTGAGCTATTTTGTACCATCCATGATTCGAGACCCAGAAGATCGGGCCCGGAAGTTTAGGAAGGGACTGATGAAACAGATCAAGTCCCGCACTTCTGGTCGTTGCCCGCTACCTTCGAGGACATTTTGATGGATGCCCAGATTGCTGAGGATGATCTGGATCTCAGGTCCAAGATGGGTCAGGATATTTCTAGAGGTATGAGTGGCAGCATGGCACTGGCCAAGAGTTCCCACTTTCAACAGCAGTAGAGGCCGTATTAGCACCAAGCCCATCTCGTGGACTTGTTCAACAGCAGCCGCAAAGGTAGACCTAACCCACTATCCATTGTACATACTGTGGGAAGATAGGTCACACGAGGGACATCTGCAGGAAGAGGCTGGGTGCCTATTTGTCTTGCGGATCATTAGTGCACCAGTTGAGGGATTGTCCATCGATTCAGACCCGTCCAGGTCAGGATGGAGCAGTCGCTCAGAGGAGACCTGTTAGAGCACCTACCGCACCGGGAGGCCAGCAGAGGGGACCTTTACTTCTACTATAGTAGCAGAGATTCTTCCAGCACCAGCAACAGCAGAGAGGTGCACCCCAGAGGCGAGCATTCGCCATGACGGTCGAGGAGGCCGAGCCAATGAGAGACGTGATTTCAGGTTCAGTCCTTCTCGATTTTATTCCAATATTTACTTTATTTGATTTTGGTGCTTCCTATAGTTTTTTTTCTGTATCTTTTGATCTTAAGCATCATTTAGAGGCTGAACCCTTGGATAGGACTTGCAAGATCATGACTGGGGGTGGCATTATCCTAGTTAGTAATTTTTGCAAGGATCGAAGATGGGATGTTTCCTAACAACTATGCTTTTATAAATAACTTAGAAAATGTGTAATGCACCCTATCAAAACATAGAAGGATGTAGTGAAAAGTGTTGCAAAAGATCCACCTAGACTTAAAAAATATGTAAGCAACCGATGACGCCAATGCACAAGAAATGTCTATTTCTAAGATACCTTCCTACTATACACAAGAAATGTGATATGTTTCCAAATAATCTGACACAAATACGTGAGTATACGTCCAGTGTGCATCATGGTATTGATAATAGTACATTTTTTTATATCTCAATATGTATGTATCTATCCAGCAAATATAAAGTTCAAACATATAATATCACAGTATACTATCCAACTCAATAACAGTTACAAATAATATATGCAGAGAATGAATCAAAAAATAGACTAATAAAACATATATATATATATATATATATATATATATATATATATATATATATATATATATATATATATATATATATATATATATATATATATCCATATCTCAACATAGGATTATAAGTCTAACCGTCCTTAGAAGTACAATCCATAGTGTATCTCGGGAACAACCCGATCAAAATAAAATAACAAGAGTTCCAAACTCTAGGGCTAATAGCACCAAGATAACTTATGACAGGACTATGCATTGCCCTGGACATCTACACCATATAGTCATGTGACAGCGGCATGAATCTCAGTTTCATCCTCAGAAGGTCTATAAGGGAAGAATAATCCTCTTCATCTAAATATCAATAATATCTAGTCATGATTGAGTAAAGTACAATTATAACTCACAATTACACCAAAATAATATAAAATCTAAAGTAACATAAATACTGAAATAAAGCTAATGAATGTGATAAATATGTACTAAACATGAACTGAATGTAAATTGTATGATATAAAGAAAATAACATAGATTCAGTATTGCTAACTATAAACGACTAAAGATAAAATATGGCTTTATTTTTGCACAACATGTTCTTTTGTTAAGGACCCACACTCCCACACCCAAACTCTAATCCAGATGCTCCTAAGCAAATTTTTATTTTCAGAGAATAGCTCAGATTGAATACATGACGTCACACATATCCTTTATTAGTGTTCACATGTGTATCCATCTTTGTATCCATTTGGATAATATACTTGAACGAAGTCTATTTATCTTTTCAGAAGTATCTAGAAATAGATCTGAATTACTACCTACATCATCGTTTATGGATGTACAACCATCATCCTGATG
The DNA here is from genome assembly GCA_036927795.1 of Iris macrosiphon. NCBI lineage: Eukaryota > Viridiplantae > Streptophyta > Magnoliopsida > Asparagales > Iridaceae > Iris > Iris macrosiphon. The sequence continues at coordinate 132,878,647 of JAYESA010000019.1, read as the reverse complement.
ACATGTGCGGTGTGCAGGATGAATTCATACAAGGGTAGAACAGTTCCTGCAGTTAGCCAAGGCATTTCCTCAGTACATGGATGACACTAAAATTAAGTGTCCGTATGTGAGATACCGCAACTTGAAATATCACTCAGAAGTGGATGTGACATATCATTTATACTCGAGGGATTTCATGTCGAATTACTATCAGTAGACCTCACACGGAGAACTTGTATCTTTACATCAGAGCCGGAGCCTTATGTGGAGCCGTATATGGGTTTCTACGACCACACTGATTACGACAACGGGTGCGTAAAATAGTTTTCGATGCTGTCGGGCCTAGTTTCGATCCGGACAATCATGATGCAGCTGAGGAGGCTCCGAATGTCGATGCCACAAAGTTTATGGAGTTACCGGAGAATGCAAGCACTCTATTATATCCTGGTTGTGAGGATCATTCACCATTGGAGGTGGTTACAAGTCTATTGAGCATCAAGTCTGATTTTAAGATATTGCAAGAATGCTACAACCGAATGATGGAGTTGATTATAGAGATCTTGTCGACGGGTGCTAAGTTACCTAAATACTTTTAGTAGTCTAAGAGGATGGTGAGATCGATATGGACAGGATACGAGAAAATTGATGCGTGTTGCAACGGGTGCATGATGTACTACAAAGACGACAAGGATAAATATGTGTTCAGATTTTGTGGTGCTGATTGTTACAAGGCAACTGGTATATGAAGGTCTGTCGGTACAAGAAAGTCGACTGATTTGATGCACTACTTGCCTTTAACGCCGCGGTTGCAGAGGTTGTTTATGGTGAAGGAGACTACTTAAAACATGACTTGGTACAGACGAGAACTAATTAAAGGAGTGTTGGATCACCTATCCAATGAAGAAGCATGGAAGTACTTCGATCGAGAGTGTGCCAATTTTGATTTGGATCCGTGTAATGAAAGATTGGGGCTCTCCTCCGACAATTTTATCCCATTCGAACTTCTGGACTCTCAGTATTCGTGTTGGCCTGTGATTGTCACCCCGTACAACCTACCGCCTTGGATGTGCATAAAGACTCCGATTATGTTCTTAACCATCATTATTTTTGGTTTGAACAATCCAAAGAGGAACATCGATGTGTACTTACAACTATTGATAGATGAGTTGAATCAGCTATGGGAAGTAGGCACCAACATGTACGATATTTCAAAAAAGCAAAATTTTTAGATGAGGGTACACTTATGTGGACCATCAACTACTTTTTGGCTTATGGCATGTTATCATGATGGAGCACTCATGGTTGTCTCTCATGTCCGTATTGTATGGACCGCACTAAGGCTTTTCATTTGAAACACAGATAAAACTGTGCTTCTTCGATTGTCTTCGATAATTTCTGCCGTCGGATCATCCATTCCAGAGGAACAAGAATGTATTTCGTGCTGGCGTTATGAAGATGACAAATCCACCTCCAAGGTATCCCGGAGACACGATATGTGAAGAGGTTAAAGATTTATCGAGTGCTATCGAAGAGCCTACAAAGGGGTACAAGTACGATGGATTTGGTCGCACTCATAGTACTATCGAAGAGCCTACTAAGAGGTACAAGTGTGACTGTTATACTTTTATATTGTGTGACTGTGATACTTTTTTATTGTGATATTTTGTACCCAAGAATTTTAACGGAGGGTTGCTCTGGGTCTGTATATTTTTATGAACTGTTATAAGTCTGTGTATTTGTTTTATCATCATATATTATTATTATCACTACCACATTTCTAGATGAGAGTATTTTATGAAATTTGCATATAATTATTTTTAGTAATTAATTGTCACGACCCGCACCCGGTTTAGGGGCACGAGTGCGTGGGTACGTCCAGCCTATGCCGCAGCATCGGCGGTAGAACGCTGTCAAGGTCTTGATACTATCTAGCCAAGCTCACACAAGCATCCAATCTCCATAAGGAGGCACGGATGACACAAATAAAATGAACACATACTCAATCACAGAATGACAGCACGATAAGATATCGAACAAAAATTAACTTCAACACAAGTCAAAAAGTAACAACTTAACTCAACAATTATCCAAGTCATCAAAATGCCGGAGACAAATCGGATACCAAATAGTCTACTAAAAGAACTAATCAGAAAACTAGAAGAATTAGTGATTCCGGCTAGACCTCCCGGACTCACAACTACTACCAAGTCTGCAGCTACTCACCATATGGTCCATAAAGTGTCGGACAGCGGTCCTCTAAGGCATAGTCTGGAAAAATATTTCCAGTCAGGAAGGAGCAAAGTACAAATCTCAAATAACAGTTCCATATAATTGATAAGGACTATAAAGTAATAAACAGATGATGCTAGATACTGAGAAGACAGTGAAATAAATGCAATGGCAATTAGAGAGACAGGCAATGTAAAGAGACATGCAAAATAGGCAATGTGATATAGTCAGTGCATAAAAGAAATAGAAAGAACAAGGTACAGTATCATATACGGGTGATGTAGTATATGATTTAAAATATAGAACTGTAATCTATTCTAAGTGTTTGAAGTAGTAGTTTCAAAATGTGATCGGCTTGGGAACATGTACGATAGCTACAGAGCCTGGCTAATCATGGGTGAAGAGCATGATTAACACTTACATTGTTCTATACTACAATAAGAGGTTATGACCACATTTCTTACTAACTACTTCCCCGCCCCCAACTAGTACTGTGGATCCAACCATGACACGTCACGATACACGAGCAAGTCCAGTCTATCATGTACGATGTCTAATATACATGTCGTATACAATGTCAATACGATAATCAAGGTAACATCTCATGACTGCAGATCCAAGCTATACTAGTCCGTGTAGCACAGTGTCAAGGATTCAGATGTAACATTTCTAGATTATTGAACTTTATAGGAATTATCAAAAATTGGAAATTATCAGAGAATGTACTTGCCTTGGGTCCTTAGCTGGTATTTATTGATGTCCTGTTCCAGAGTATCCCCTGGGTAAACCAACAGTCCTATAACATATCACAAGCAAAACCACATTTGCATCAGATGCTACGCTAACACATCACAATTACATGAACTCAGGGCTCTGCCAGGTATGGCACTAGTCAACTAGGATCATCTAGTAGGGATACGTATATAATACACATTTACACTCAGAGTATATACCAATAAAACGTATATGATATATATATATAAGTGTCTCTTAGTAATTGTACAAAATACGTATTTGTGTATATACACTAATAGATGTATATAAATATATATTTTTATACCAAAATACATATTTGTATATATATATATCAATCAATTATTTTTATATATGTATATTAACAGTCAAAGAATGTACATAATGCCACACTTCTCAAGGTGATCCCAAATGAATTATCAGTTAGTTCCAATGGGTCCAGAGCAGTCCAAATAGCTAGAAACTATATAAAGAAGTCCAAGATCGGAGTTCGGCACGAAAATCGAGGTAAGGATACCAGGCTAATAGGAGAAATGGTCGTTTGTTTGTAATTAAGGTAACACCTTAATTTAATGAAAATCATTTCGAAATTATTTTGAACAGTAATTACAAGTAAAAGTTTATTTGTAAAAATCTAGAATTTATGTAAAAGCCAATATGTTTTTATGTCTATAATAAAATTGGTCACCATCCCAAATTACAATTTTGATCTTATTTTTATTATTGAAACTATATTTCTAATTAATAATATAAACCCCAAAAATTATTATATTTTTGCATAATCAAAAACCCTTTTTAATTACATATTAATATAACCAAATCCCTATATATAATACATAACTAAATTTATACACTATAAACAATAAAACTAATTATATTTTATTTACTAAACTAATTACATAAATTAACTAATTGATTATGAAATTAATTAACTGATTACAAATAACTACTGATTAATAAATTAATTAACTGATTAAAAAATAATTAACTGATAAAAATTAATTAACTGATTAATCAGATATTAACTAAACTAATTACATGAATTTACTAAACTAAATATATTTAATTATTAAACAAATTATATTAATTACTAAACTAATTACAAATTAACTAATTTATTTAAGAAATTACTAACTGATTATTAATTAACTAATTAATCTAATTATAACTAAACTAATTATCTATTAACTAACTAATTAATATAACTAATTACATTACTTAACCATGACTTTACAGAACAGAAGAAAAAGGGAAGAGGGAAGGAGAGAAGGGGCTCACGATCGGGGCTTTCCGGTGTCGACGCGGTGGGGGTCCGCTGGGGTCAGGCCGGGCAGGGCGTCGGCAGTCGACGACTGCTTGTCTCGTCGGCGGTGCTCGTATCGAGGAGGCGGTCGGCGGAGTTCGACGACGCGGCGGCTGTCGAACTCGGTGGTGGTCCTAAAGCGACGGCGGGTGCTCGGTTCGACGCGGCGGCTGTCGAACTCGGCGGCGGCTGGATCGATCGGCTCGACGCGGCCGAAAGCCGACTCGACGGCGGTGGATCTGCTCGATGGATCTGAGGCGGCGGCGACTGGATCTACTGCGGCGGTGGTCGACCATAGGGGCTCGACGCCGAGGGGGAGGTCCTGTAGTCACCGGAGCTTGACGACGAGGAGGTGCTCCACGGCCACCGGCTCGGCGAGGCTAAATCTAGGGTTAGGGTTTCTCTGTATGTGTCAGGGGGTGGGATCGTGTCCGGAGCTGGACACGGGGATGGTTGTTGTGTGGTGGCTGTGTCCGAGGCTGGACACAAGGATTCGATGTACTGTGGTGGATGTGGATGTGTCCGGATAGTGTCGGACAAGAAAATCTGGTTGTAATGTTGTAACCGGACACAGAAAATGAATGGATACGGTGGGACACCCGGGGTCGGACCCGAGGCCAACACGGCTGACACGATAATACTGGACACACGGACACGAGCACACAAAAATGGTGATGGTTGTTGGCTTGTGGGGATTTGAGAGGGATAGTTAGGGTTTCTTGGGAATGGTGATGAGGGACTTAAATAGGGAGAGAGGGTGTGGGATGAAGGGTGAGGATTGGCTCAAAATAATGAATGGCCCAGATAATGAATGAGTTTTTATGTGGGAAAAATGAGGGTGTGAATGGGAGACGGTAAACTGGTAAATTAATAGAAAAATATAATTTAAGAAAAATGTTTTAAGAGGCTTCCGATTGGCTACTAATTAACCTCATATTTCAAAATCTTAGAAGATATGTAATTTATTTATTTACTATTCCAAAATGGATATGAAAATTTATTATGAAAACAACTAGTTCTTCAATAGTTTTATCAAACAATTAATTTAATGATTTTGAGCCAATAAATATTCGAAGCTAGAGTATTATATATATATCATTATTTATCTATTTAATTTATAAGAAAGCGACATTTAGAAAAATGATTTTTATAAAAGATTTTAAATCACCTTCTACAATCAAACATTGTTCAAAATCAAATAAAAAATTTCAAGGAGAAAATATTTTGTAAACTTGGTATTTAAAATAAATAAAAAATCTAATTATTTCAGAAATTTGGAAATCGGAGGTTACAAGTCTACCCATCTTAGAAAAATTTCGTTCTCAAAATTTAAGATCCTCAATAATTGCCTTTACTCATCATATTATTTCTATCAAAATTTAAACTTCAAACCAAATAATCCTGAAGTAATTCCATGTTGTTATCTCACAACCTTCAAAATTTTATAACATCATATTCCTGAAAATCTTTAAGTTTAAAAAAAACCAAGTCCCCTTTTGTCATAATCTCCTCCAAAAAATTTAAGTTTGTATCTAAATACTCAAGGATTTTAATATCCAATCCTCCAATTGAAATCCCATCAATGCATATTTATAAAAATCTGTATCCCAAAATTTAAATTTTAAGCAATAATCCATCAATCATCTTACTCCTCTAACTCAAATTCAATTGATGCTTATTCAAATCTAAATCCTCATCCCGAGAATTGAATTCGACACTATTCCATTAACGATTTTTATTTTCCTGATTTTCTTTTTCCTCAAATACTCAACGATGCGATGCTTGCAGAATCTTCAATGAAACATTCATAATATAAAATATAAAATTTCTATCTTGCAATCAAATAGATAAAATGATATTTCTCAAATTTCTCAAATTTTAATAATCAATTTAATCATATCAAGACCTTCCTAAAATTAATAAATCCTCAATTTTGCCCTGTGAATTTCTTAACTCTCCATTTAAGTTAATGTTTATTCTTGAATTTTAATCATACCTCGATTTTCGCAAAATCAATGATCCATCTACTCTGTTATAACAATCCCCTAAATTCTTTATTTAAATTAATGCTCATCCATAATTTAATCATCTTGTCCCTTTTTGTCAGTCATAACCTTGTCATAGATCTTTTCTATAGTCAAAACCCTAATGATCATGTTTTAAGAAAATTCTACCTACAGCCATGCAATTTAAGAAATTATATAAGTCATGTATCTTTTGTCATGGTACTTCAGTCTCTGTCAGGGTGTACTACTAATTATATTCTAACAAGAAAATCATGAATACAAACCACGGTACTAGGGAATCAATCAATCAGAAGACAAAAACAACATGAGAAAAAGAAAGAACCTGCTAACATATTTCTTGCGGTATCTCCTATCTCTGACATACTCTTAACTCTAGCACATTCACTATCTAATTCCTATTCCTGTACACTGGTACCCATATCAACTAATCATTAATCCACAAAATCCATGAATATATCCGTATTGCACACACCTGTTTATTAATACTAAAATCTGATACCAAGGACCTCTAGCACAATCATAGGTTAATGATGCATTCAAGGTTTGATACTCCTATCCCTTTAGGTACCACTGTTTCTACTACAAGCACAACCACTGCTAGCTCTCTTACCTACTGTAATTGTCTATACTAGTTGTTCTTATCACTCAAGTGCACGCCAAGTGCAACACAACACACTAAGCACTGCTCTCTCTAATACAACTCTAGATGGACACCCAAGTCTGTTTGTGGTACCATCTCAAGCATACTCAAGCCACAGATCCTTACACATGTATATCATCTACTCATATATTAATATTCATATCTCTCATCTAGCATAAAATTAATCCTCAAAATAATCGTCAAGGTTTAACTTCTCGATCAACTTAAAATAAATTGTATATACTTTCTCAAAATCAGATACTCAACATCGAAATAAAATTTAATCACTCCTAAAATCTTTGTAGCCTTAACCATGTTTATTGAATTCATATTTGAGATCCTCAAAAATTTAATGACATAATCTCTACTCAATTATTCTAAAATAAAATTTTATTTCCACCTTTTAATTTATAACTCCACAATATACCTATCAGTGCTCACGGTCTCTGATACTCAAGGTGCACTCAATGCATCTAGTGTCTATAATTGTGTACTAAAATTGTACTGCCTGAACCACTTATACTATTACCTCCAATGATCAACGTTATCATCACCTGTATTTTCTTTCATAATTTCAATTTATGTCAACTGGTATATCATCCAATTATCATCACACAGAGTGCTTACTGTTATTAACGTTACTCTCGACTAATCCTCGATATAGAATCATTAGCACTCTTGGTATTATATCACTAGCTTCATTAATGGATTATCTCATCAAGCTTATTAGAACTCATGATCACCTGAATCCTCTATTACACTCATGTTTCTTTACCCTCATGGGTATGTGTATGGTTCCTCATCTCGATTGATGTATAGGTATTCCCCTTTAACTTTTTCAGTCTGTTAAACTGATCTGTGATACGCTTCACCATCTTCATTACCAATTCTGATATTTCTTTTCTCATGACATCTCATTATTACTCCTCATGCATATATATTTCTTTACCTTTAACACACCCGATCTAAATCATCAAATTGAACGTCATGCTCCATTAATCCTTAACACAATTCCTTGATACCTAATTGTTTACATAGATCATTCAATTACACAACCATGATTTTCCAGGGCGGGTATGTTGGCTCTGATACTAACTCTTGAACTATCACTGATACTCTATACTCTCCTTCTACTCACAGTCTCTAATGACCTTATCCTAGAACCATTGTTACAAGGTACTATGCTATGGGTTAATTCTAGATCAAGGCCTACTGCTCACATGTCCAACTAGGAAACGCTTACAAACTCACAAGCAACACTCAGTCAATACTAATACTCAAGGCACAGACATAATTACAAGTCACTAATTGTCATACTTAACAAGGAACCCTCAAGGAATAGAAGCTCAAAAGGAATTGGATTGAGGACAGAAGGTTTCTTTACTACTAGTAAAGAAAAGAAGCGATGGAACAAAGTCCTGGAATAACATAAATAGATAATCTTGAGATGATACTTTAAGAACCAATTTAAGATACAACCTGATAATCATACACGTCTGTCAGAAATTATGACACACAGAATCCTCGCCACGCCAGTAAGCATAGATGCGATAAACGACATGTTCCGTAACTAAGGTATGCAACTCTATAATCATGTCATCTAGAATCCTCGCCACGCCAACCGGTATGGCTGCGAGAAACTCTAAATCTCATAACTAAAGTATGTACATCCAAGTTAGGTTCCTACGTTCTCGTCACGACAGCTAATATGGCTGCGATAAACTCTAGGTTCCATAACCAAAGTAGACGTTTTACCTTTCTCACTGTCCTCATCAATATATGTCATCAGATGATACCATAAATTCTAGTCCATAAAATTCATCTCAATATGAAATCAACTCAACAACGATACCAAGAATTAAAATTAATAACTGGTCAACAAGAATCAAACTCATTATCAACGAGTGAGGACGGACGGAAACAAGGGTGAAGGAATTAAATTGGAAATTATAATAAGATTCTCATTGGGTCATCCCAGGAAATCTTTCAATAAATTATGATTGAGTATCCTCTCTCATCCTAGTATCCTATGTCCTAGATCCTATCGCAGGCACGTAATAGTGTAACAAGGATGCCACACTACTACGACATCGCACAACTCGCGAAGTCTGACCTGCATGGGCCACCACTAAAAACGTATCATGACCAACACCCGGTTTAGGGGCACGAGTGCGTGGGTACGTCCAGCCTACGCCGCAGCATCGGCGGTAGAATGCTGTCAAGGTCTTGATACTATCTAGCCAAGCTCACACAAGCATCCAATCTCCATAAGGAGGCACGGATGACACAAATAAAATGAACACATACTCAATCACAGAATGACAGCACGATAAGATATCGAACAAAAATTAACTACAACACAAGTCAAAAAGTAACAACTTAACTCAACAATTATCCAAGTCATCAAAATGCCGGAGACAAATCCGGTACCAAATAGTCTACTAAAAGAACTAATCAGAAAACTAGAAGAATTAGTGATTCCGGCTAGACCTCCCGGACTCACAACTACTACCAAGTCTGCAGCTACTCACCATATGGTCCATAAAGTGTCGGACAGCGGTCCTCTAAGGCATAGTCTGGAAAAAGTTTCCAGTCAGGAAGGAGCAAAGTACAAATCTCAAATAACAGTTCCATATAATTGATAAGGACTATAAAGTAATAAACAGATGATGCTAGATACTGAGAAGACAGTGAAATAAATACAATGGCAATTAGAGAGACAGGCAATGTAAAGAGACATACAAAATAGGCAATGTGATATAGTCAGTGCATAAAAGAAATGGAAAGAATAAGGTACAGTATCATATACGGGTGATGTAGTATATGATTTAAAATAGAAAACTGTAATCTATTCTAAGTGTTTGAAGTAGTAGTTTCAAAATGTGATCGGCTTGGGAACATGTACGATAGCTACAGGGCCTGGCTAATCATGGGTGAAGAGCATGATTAACACTTACATTGTTCTATACTACAATAAGAGGTTATGATCACATTTCTTACTAACTACTTCCCCGCCCCCAACTAGTACTGTGGATCCAACCATGACACGTCACGATACACGAGCAAGTCCAGTCTATCATGTACGATGTCTAATATACATGTCGTGTACAATGTCAATACGATAATCAAGATAACATTTCATGACTGCAGATCCAAGCTATACTAGTCCATGTAGCACAGTGTCAAGGATTCAGATATAACATTTCTAGATTATTGAACTTTATAGGAATTATCAAAAATTGAAAATTATCAGAGAATGTACTTGCCTTGGGTCCTTAGCTGGTATTTATTAATGTCCTGTTCCAGAGTATCCCCTGGGTAAACCAACAGTCCTATAACATATCACAAGCAAAACCATATTTGCATCAGATGCTACACTAACACATCACAATTACATGAACTCAGGGCTCTGCCAGGTATGGCACTAGTCAACTAGGGTCATCTAGTAGGGATACGTATATAATACACATTTACACTCAGAGTATATACCAATAAAACGTATATAATATATATATATAAGTGTCTCTTAGTAATTGTACAAAATACGTATTTGTGTATATACACTAATAGATGTATATAAATATATATTTTTATACCAAAATACATATTTGTATATATATATATCAATCAATTATTTTTATATATGTATATTAACAATCAAAGAATGTACATAATGCCACACTTCTCAAGGTGATCCCAAATGAATTAGCAGTTAGTTCCAATGGGTCCGGAGCAGTCCAAATAGCTAGAAACTATATAAAGAAGTCCAAGATCGGAGTTCGGCACAAAAATCGAGGTAAGGATACCAGGCTAATAGGAGAAATGGTCATTTGTTTGTAATTAAGGTTACACCTTAATTTAATAAAAATTATTTTGAAATTATTTTGAACAGTAATTACAAGTAAAAGTTTATTTGTAAAAATCTATAATTTATGTAAAAGCCAATATGTTTTTATGTCTATAGTAAAATTGGTCACCAGCCCAAATAACAATTTTGATCTTATTTTTATTATTGAAACTATATTTCTAATTAATAATATAAACCCCAAAAATTATTATATTTTTGCATAATCAAAAACCCTTTTTAATTACATATTAATATAACCAAATCCCTATATATAATACATAACTAAATTTATACACTATAAACAATAAAACTAATTATATTTTATTTACTAAACTAATTACATAAATTAACTAATTGATTATGAAATTAATTAACTGATTACAAATAACTACTGATTAATAAATTAATTAACTGATTAAAAATAATTAACTGATAAAAATTAATTAACTGATTAATCAGATATTAACTAAACTAATTACATGAATTTACTAAACTAAATATATTTAATTATTAAACAAATTACATTAATTACTAAACTAATTACAAATTAACTAATTTATTTAAGAAATTACTAACTGATTATTAATTAACTAATTAATCTAATTATAACTAAACTAATTATCTATTAACTAACTAATTAATATAACTAATTACATTACTTAACCATGACTTTACAGAACAAAAGAAAAAGGGAAGAGGGAAGGAGAGAAGGGGCTCACGATCGGGGCTTTCCGGTGTCGACGCGGTGGGGGTCCGCTGGGGTCAGGCCGGGCAGGGCGTCGGCGGTCGACGACTGCTTGTCTCGTCGGCGGTGCTCGTATCGAGGAGGCGGTCGGCGGAGTTCGACGACGCGGCGGCTGTCGAACTCGACGGTGGTCCTGAAGCGACGGCGGGTGCTCGGTTCGACGCGGCGGCTGGATCGATCGGCTCGACGCGGCGGAAACCCGACTCGGCGGCGGTGGATCTGCTCGATGGATCTGAGGCGGCGGCGACTGGATCTACTGCGGCGGTGGTCGACCATAGGCGCTCGACGCCGAGGGGGAGGTCCTGTAGTCACCTGAGCTTGACGACGAGGAGGTGCTCCGCGGCCACCGGCTCGGCGAGGCTAAATCTAGGGTTAGGGTTTCTCTGTATGTGTCAGGGGGTGGGATCGTGTCCGAAGCTGGACACGGGGATGGTTGTTATGTGGTGGCTGTGTCCGAGGCTGGACACAAGGATTCGATGTACTGTGGTGGATGTGGATGTGTCCGGATGGTGTCGGACAAGAAAATCTGGTTGTAATGTTGTAACCGGACACAGGAAATGAATGGATACGGTAGGACACCCGGGGTCGGACCCGAGGCCAACACGGCTGACACGGTAATGCTGGACACACGGACACGAGCACACAAAAATGGTGATGGTTGTTGGCTTGTGGGGATTTGAGAGGGATAGTTAGGGTTTATTGGGAATGGTGATGAGGGACTTAAATAGGGAGAGAGGGTATGGGATGAAGGGTGAGGATTGGCTCAAAATAATGAATGGCCCAGATAATGAATAAGTTTTCATGTGGAAAAAATAAGGGTGTGAATGGGAGACGGTAAACTGGTAAATTAATAGAAAAATATAATTTAAGAAAAATGTTTTAAGAGGCTTCCGATTGGCTACTAATTAACCTCATATTTCAAAATCTTAGAAGATATGTAATTTATTTATTTACTATTCCAAAATGGATATGAAAATTTATTATGAAAACAACTAGTTCTTCAATAATTTTATCAAACAATTAATTTAATGATTTCGAGCCAATAAATATTCGAAGCTAGAGTATTATATATATATCATTATTTATCTATTTAATTTATAAGAAAGCGACATTTAGAAAAATGATTTTTATAAAAGATTTTAAATCACCTTCTACAATCAAACATTGTTCAAAATCAAATAAAAAATTTCAAGGAGAAAATATTTTATAAACTTGGTATTTAAAATAAATAAAAAATCTAATTATTTCGAAAATTTGGAAATCGGAGGTTACATTAATAATTATTTCTATTATGCTAATAATTAGTATTTATGGTTGTGCTATTATTCATTAATTAGTGGACTAGCCTATTAGTTAGACTTGACACTAGTGAACCCAACTTAGACTCAAGCTCATTAGCTCATTCCACTTATTAATTAAGGAGAATTAGGCTAATTAGAATTAATTAGAGGCTTTCCAAAATTGTCCAACCTTAATCCTATTCATAATTGGATGGAGATGGGTGTATTGGACATTATCACTTGCTTGGAGAAGGGGAGAGTGGGCCGGCCACCATAAGAGGGGACTCTTTTCTCTCTCTCTCTCTCTCTCCTCTCATTGTATTCATTTTAGATCTAGAATTTAGATCCCCAAATTCCCATATTCCCTCCATCAATTTCCTTCACAATTCACGTCAAATTTTTCTCTTATTCTTATTCCACAAGGAGCTTGGAGCTTGGAGAAACAAGTTGCACAAGGAGGAGGAGTCGTAGTGGAGAGATCGTGTCCGGATCGTGTCCACTTTGGTTTTCATTGGGAATCCATCTCCCAATTGATAATTTCTGAATTCTCACTCATTATAGTTTCTAAATCATGCATGAGACCTTTAGAAACCACCCCATGGTATATGACTACCTATAGGAACAGTTCTAGGCTAATTGGTAATGTATTATAATTTCTATATGGTAATTTGTGTCCAATTTAGGGAAAATATGAGATTGGCACACCAAGTGTTCGTCATTAGGTTAGATAGGTTTATTTGGACTTGTTAGAGTATATTGTGGATAGATATGTATCCACAAATGGATACGAGTAGGCCGTATCACAAAAAATACGATACAGGGTATTTTGGGGGGTTTTTCCTTCGATATGGGTGCCACACACGTGATAAATTGATGCGGCCTTTGTATTGATGTATTAGCACTTAGTTTAGATTCTTATTATTATTTAGAACATGTGGGTGTACTTTGAGTCAAGTTTGGATATGTTTAGGGTGCGTGTCATGGGCGTATCTTAACGTATCATGATACGTACACCAAGTGTTCAATAATTGGACTTTGGGACCATTCCTTGTTCTAATTTCAATCTTTGCACTTGTTATTGATATTTATTCAATATAGATTAGTGTATACATATATACTCTACTATTATATATAGATATATATGTATATATATGTATTTATGTATATCCATATGAAGTATTGACTATGGTGTAGAGGTGTGTGGGCTGTGGTGTTGTTCATTATTGTTGTGAACTATTTGACGAAATTAACAGTGTGTGCAGGTCTGAGTGTAGGCTCGAGTGACTGCAATAGGTGAGAATAAAGGGGGTAACTACAATTGTTGCAGTTGATAGATAGAGATTGACAGTAAATGGTGTTTTATTGCAGTGTGTTAGTATGTGGTTGCCTGAAACAACTACCAGGTGCTGTGGTGTGTGTTGCTCGAGAAAGGGAATGACAGGTGCTCAGTTGCCTAGTATCAGTATCATGTGGAGTGTGAATTGTGGGTAAGTAACTTAAGGGTAGGTATGCAGGCAGTTGGATAATTAGGTGCAGACGTTAGGTTGTGCTGTTACCTGCAGGTGGGTAACAAGAGGGGGGGGACTCTCGAGTGATGCTGTTAGGAATCGCAGTAGGCAATGTTTTAGAATTGAGTGCGTAGGTACGAAACTCGGGTAAGGGGTCACCTATTCTGTAGTTGTATTTAGTATTGCAGCAACTTGAGTATTAGTAATTGATATTTCATGGCAGTTGAATTAGTTAAGAGCAGTGCATCAGATATTGTATTAGAGGGGTAGGTTGAGACTTAATTGATGACAGTGGTTAAGTAGGTTGGTTTAGTGAATTAGTTAGACGTGAATTTCAGTCAGTGTCAGTTAATAGGAGTAGTAGCTAGTATCTAAGTTCATTTGGTTATGAGGCAGTAGTGCACTGCATCTTGGTAAGTGGGTGCTGTAGAGATGTATAGGCCATAACCTGGAATGAGTTGGTAAGCAGCGATACCAATTAGATATTAGTAGTATATTAGTTAGTTTGAGTGTATTAACTGAATACAAGCAGGTATCAGACTTATATGACAGTTAGTATTGATGTAGCTAATTCGTTAGTACAGTTAGCTATATGTATGTCAATTTATTAATTAGTATATTGTTTAAAAACCATTAGTTATCTAAATATCAAGTAGTGAGATTAGTTAAGTGTAAGTTAATTAGTTAAGGTTAGTTAGTTAAATATTAGATAATTAGTATTAACTAGTTAGTATCATTATAGGTTGTTTACCTTAGTTAGACCCAATACTCTAGTGTGAACCTAGTATTGACCTAGTAAAGCAACCTTAGTGCATTGTAGTTCATTATTAATTTATTACACCCATTTTGACATGACTTTCATATCTAGGTGCGTGTGACACCAACTCGGACACCGAGTGACATCATATTGCTCCAGACAGAGGCGAGTACATTCTCTGATAGTTTTTTTATTTGACAGTCTCTATGTTTCATGCAATTAGTATTGAGATATTTGATTCCTGACACGATGGTTTCACAGATTGGTATACATGGATCTCCGTCATGAGATATTTTTCTCCGTGATCACTTTATTATTACTCCCTGATTGGTATACATGGATCTCCGTCATGAAATATTTTTCTCTGTGATCACTTTATTATTACTCCCTGATTATGTGATTAGACCGTGACCAATATGCATGACATTACAGATTGTGCATAGTGATTATCGTGTCAGAACGTATCGTGACTTGGATCCGTGTACTAGTCGGGGGTTGGGGAAAGTGTTAGTGCATATGTGATGATACATTATAGCCTATGATATATTTATGTTGTAGCCTGTGATAGCTAGCAGACTATGCAACTCACGTGTGGCCATGCTAGCTCCCCTTTATGATTATAGACCGTGCTAGGCCCAAGCCGGTCACATATTTTGCTAATGTTTCAAGGCACGAGTTATTATTGTATTTTCTTCATTTCCAGTTCATTATAGTGATGTTCTTTACCATATTATTCTCAGTTATTCTATTCCTTATCGTGATATATCCTTTCATGATGTTTATTATTCCAGTTATTTCTTTTTATCATTTATTTTTATTACTACTACAATTTCCTAGTTTTTGTCAATTATTGGAACTGTTGTTAAAGGTGTACTCCGCTCTATCCTGATTGGATATATTTTTCAGATAATTTATTAGAGGACTGATGTCCTACGCACTACGGACCGCAGGAGGGTGAGCAAGTTGAGCCCATAGAGCCACTTATTATAATACCACCAGTTGTGGATGCTTAGACTTTCTATGAGTTGTATTTGATTAGTAGACTTCCATGGCATGTATTATTATTTTAAGACTTATGTTAAGATTGGACTAGTAGATTGGACTTGTATTAACTCTTGTATTGCTTTTGCTTCTATTCCATTATCGGGCCATTCTTCCTCTAGTTTGATATATGATTGAGTATTATTATAATTACTATGTTATTATATTATTCCTCCATTGAAAGTTGAGATGGCATGATCGATACCTTATATATTGTGTAAGATATTTAGATTATGTTGTTGACCTAGAACAACATTCTATATCGTTCTTACGACGTAGGCTGGGTGCGGTTCACCACTCGTGCCCTTATTCTGGGTGAGGGTCGTGACACATTTTTAGTGGTGGCCCATGCATGCCAAGAGTCGCAAGTAGAGCGATTTCGTAGTAGTGCGACAACTTAGTTGTACTATTACGAGCCTACTTTAGGAATAGGATATAAGATAAGAGTATACTCAATCACAGCTAGGAACACTTCCAATTTGATTCAATTGCCGTTCTTTTCATTTGCAAATCCTTATCTATTAAATGTTTGCCTTACCTTGAATAATTCTGTCATTGTTTGATGATATCGTATCTTACTCAATATTGATTCCTTGTTTTAATCTATTTTTGGGATGCCGCTGAAGACGTGATCCTAGCGCACTGGCGCAGTTTCATCGAGGTCGGACACTTCATCGCCTTTGAGGAGGGAAATATCAGCCACTGCTCTATTAGCTTCAGCTTAGAGAGCTACTTTACCGGTCCAGGTGTTGGCATCTGCAATAGTATTTGGGGGTGCTCCACCTCCAGTCTAGAGGGCAGTACCCACAGCTAAACATTGTCACGCCCCGATCTCCTGTAGGCTAATCGGCCGTCCCCATTAGGCGAGAATCACCGCACGAGTGCTCCCGTGGGACGATCGTTTTAGCCCATCTGGGCGTGTTGCCGCACGAGAGTGAGCCGTGCCCGTGCAAAACCGTGGTTCATTGGCTGGCGGTAAGAGGTCTAAGCTACAGAGTCGCACAGATTGTCCGAGTGCAACAAAATTATAAACGCATAGGCGATTGATAACAAGTTCACTGAGTCGATAATAGAAAAAGCAATGAATAACACAAGTTAAAGTAAAACAAACTCTTTATTGATATAAACATGTGTTACAAGCGGTGCTTGGCCGAGATGATAAGTCGCTCAAGCCTCTCTCTCTCAAACAGTAAAAGCATGCTAAGTGGCTACAATTATGGAATGATGTACATGCGATGTTCAGGTGATGTTCCAACATTATGTCTTGTATTTGTGCTTCAATTCTGGACATAACGCTCCAAGGCTCCAGAGTGAACTACACGCCTTTGCACGCATAAAGGAGGCATCCGCACCGAACGAGGTTCTCCTGCACCCTGCAAGAAACCTGGTGGATTATCAGTACACGAATGCACTGGTGGGTGTTTGATAATAAACGAAAGAAATGGAAACGAGGTTTATACGAAACCTGCTCTTAGGTTCATAAACAAGAAGTACAATTAATCCTATACGAGGATGTTAAGTACAATTTTTTAATCTAGGTAAATATTGCTATAGGAGTATGATCTGCAGTCGATTACTTTGTCCCTTGGACCACACGATGATGAAGAAGTACCGTAGAAGACAGAAAGCAGCTTTGAAGGTTGCTAAAGAGAGTGGATGCTCGATACCAAAGTCGTCGATCACTACTCTTTGCTTGACCTCTGGATTCGTCTCTCTTGAAATCTGCGACCAATTTTTGACCATTGAATCTTCCGTTTTTTCGACCCTGGACCTCTGTTGATAGAGGTCTCTATTTATAGAGTTTTAGTGATAGTGACCACTCAGTCGGCGTAGAAACCGAGCAGTGGAAAGTACAGCACCCTTTTACACGATGGTTAAAATAATCGTTGCCCGCGTATAAATGACCTTTTGAATGAGCATGTGACGCATGTCCCATTAAGAGACGATTCGTATAACTGCTACGAAGATCACGACATAAAAGCCACGTAGGTAGTTATCCCTCGCGTAGAGAAGGTTGGCGTAGAAGCCAATAACTGTCACTATGGCGTAGAAGCCAAAGAGTTATCAAACCGGCATAGAAGCCGAGTGAGCATAGAAGCCGAGTGGGCGTAGAAGCCGAGTGGACGTAGAAGCCGAGTGGGCATAGAAGGGCGTAGAAGCTAGCTGATCCTCCTCCTTTGACTGAGGCTTGAGCGAATTCTGGATCGAATAGCTTTAATACGCACCGATGCAAATGTAGCTTGAGTTGGTGTATTCCAAGGAGATAGCGTACAATATGCTCCTATAGCTGAGAATAGCCCGATGGCGTAATGTGCCAAAGTGATGATGTGGACGTTTTAGCCGAAATTATGGCTTTTGGAGATTTTATCAAATCTTTTGCATTAAATGCAGAGATTTGCCATCATCCTGCGCATTAAATGCAGATATGTGCATCGAGCTCTGTCATCACTCTGCGCATTAAATACAGACACGTGCCTCGAGCCCTGTACGAAGAGCAGCTTTTGACGTGGCAGCCTATTTGTCTTCTGTGGAGCATAAACAGCTAATATCTGCCTGAGTAAAACTAGGCAGCGTATTCCCTTGTATGCATAAAAGCAGTTTACGCCAAGGAGATGTTACTAAACGACAGTCTGGGTTGCTGTGCCGCGCCATCATTATAGCCGTCGCCTGGGTAGTCGTGCAGTACTCTTTGTCAGGAGTCAGACGTCAGGTTCACTACATGATTTGACAGGTTCATTTCGGGGAATATGAAGCGTTTCTCGTACACTTCAATGCTGCATTAAAAGGTGATGAGTCTTACGCCATAAAGACGATATAGTACCCTTTCTACGCTGAAGCAGCCTGGACATACTGCATTACGCGGATAGTCCTTGAGCTTATATTTTATGCTGTGCTCAGCGAAAAAGCTCTGTTGCACGCTGATGGCTCTGAAGTCATCTTTTTATGCTGCCCAGCATCAACATGCTGCGTATAGCTATCCAGCGTATTTTTTATGCTTCTACAAGACCCCCTTCAAAGCTTTCAAATTCCTCGTAATTTGAAATGCTTTGAATGAAGCATGAAACGGTCAAGTCTGACACGTTCTTCAAGGCTGACTTTCTAGCAAAGTTATTGGGGATCCGTTGGGATTTAGTGGGCTCTCTTTTGCCTATATAAAGGCTGAGGAGTTAACCTGTTCTTCCCACATTTCTTTCACCCTACCGAGATGATGGCCGGAGTTCATCGGGTCAACTTGAGGAAGAAGAAGACCGTGTTCTTCCAGCATGTAAGGAGCCAAAAAAGAAGGCGTCTTCGAGCAAATATCCTCTGCAACGATGGATCATGGAAGGATATCATAGCCTCCTTTGCTCAGGATAATCAGCAACTTTGTATGGCGGTTCTTCAGGAGAGAGGAAGGGTCATATTTGACCACACAGCTTGCAAGGTGTATCTTCTCCTGATACTTTCGTGGATGAGAGCAGACAAACTAGCTCTGTCCTCGAGTATTGAATTGGGTGAAATACCTCAACTCAATCTGTCATGGCGTATGGAGGATGGGATCTGCATAATTTAGGCAGACCCAGTTTTGTATCCTCCCACTATTAATCATTTTCTTATTAATCAGTCGCGAAAACCGACTAACTGCTGAAGAAGAAGGAAGAAGATCTCCACCAATGCGAGAACCTGGCAGAACAGATTCTGGGGGTGGCCTTTCGATAACGATGAGGAAATCCTTTGTAGACGGGATTTCCCTCATATGTAAACATGAAAATTAAGAAAAACCCTTTGTAGATTGGATTTCCCTCATATGTAATCATATTTTTAATAAAATCATCTTTCTTCTGTGCATATGATTATTTTGCCATATACTTTGCTGTGAAGTCTGAATATGTGTAGCTTTGACACGTCTTGGTATCTTTACGCCGACTCTGATAGAAAGAGTATTAGCTCCCGTCCTGTCTTTTACGCTCAACTAAGGATTGCGCAGAAAGCCGCTTAGCATTTAAGTCGAGTATTTGAACCGTCCTGCTGTTAGGAATGGAGAACGGCGTAGAATTCTGAACTGTCACTTCTGATAAACAAAATTCTTGTTCAGACCATCATCTTCAAGAATGATTTCTCGAAAATCCCTTGGAACAGGGCGAGAAACGGCTTTCAAACTGAGTCACCATCTTGAACTGTAGATGAAATATTCAGACTAGATTCTGGATGAACTTCCAATCGACCCAAGGAGAAGAGTCATTTTCAATGTTGAACTCTGTATGCTTCGGGTACTTGGGATATTTTGAGGTCAAGAAGGAGTATCTTCTGTGTGAACTCTTGCAATTGACCGTCTTGAGAATTGTTCAGATATACGCATACTCTGTCCTGCGTATTCTCAGATATGTGGAAAGTCATAGATCTGTAATGTAGATGAGCATAAAATCGTAAGTTCGTAGCCTCTTGAGCATAAAGCTGCTGAGCATGAGAGCATCCGGGCGTAGAAACTGTAGATTTATAGCCTCTGAAAAGAAAATCTTTTGAGCATGAAGTTGTGGATCTGCTGCCTCTGAGCGTAAAAGCCACCGAGTGTGAAATCATAGATTTGTAGCTTGTGAGCGTGAAGTCGTAGGTTTGTAGCCTCTCGAGCGTAAAAGCTATCGAGCATAAAAGCATCCGGGCGTAAAACCATAGACTTATAGCCTCTTAGCATAAAACCATAGATCTGTAGCTGCCGAGCGTAGAAAGCTCCTTGGCGTAGATCCACGAATTTGCTTTACACGAAAACTTTTTGAATTTGCTAACTGTCCGTCTTCCCTGAGTAATAGGCTGACGTAATACCCGATCATAACCGAATATTAATTATCAGATTTGGTTCGGGAATCGAGGAGTCCATCCGAACTCTATATATACCCCAAGTTTTTGAGAGAAAAACTTTTTATCTGTCTTTTGCAAAAGAAAGAAAGCCTTCGTCTATTCGAGTTCTCTCCTTCGTCTCCTCTTCGAGCATTCAGAGTTTTCAGCAATGGCCCTGAAACAAATCCCCTCCTCTAAGGGAATGAAGGTTGAATCTTCTTCTTCTCGCTCTTCTGCCCAAGCGAGAGCGACTTCCGTCGGGCAAGGCGAGCTTCATTCTGAGCGAAGTGTCCCGCCGACGAGCAGTGCACCCAGGATTGAAGGTAGAGCTTTAGGGACGAAAAAGAACGACTAAAATCCTTCGCACACGTTGTACGTGATCGCGCTAGGTCATCTTCTGTGCTGATAGCCTCTTCGAGGAAGATGATGCACAGAGATGTTTCATCTTTTACGCCCACATTTCTAATGTGTCAGCATAAAAACTCCATATTTTTGCAGTCGGGCGTAAAAGCACAGACTGTCGAAACTTGGCGTATACTATAAAATTCGAGTTTTACGCTTCTGGACGACAATTCTGGTGTAATAACTCAAACTTTGGCAGTATAGCGTAAAATACAGATTGTCATATTTTTTGTGTATACTGCCGGTCTTGAATTTAACGCCTTGGAATAAGATTTCCAGCATAAAAGATCAAGTTTTTACAGTCTTGGCATAAAGCACAGACTGTTGACTTTTGGCATATGCTGCAAGATTGTAATGTCTAGTATAGAAACTGATGTGTCTTTCTTGCATTTTTGTAGTTAACTTGCATGTGTCTCCACTGGCCGAGGTGATGGGTTTCGCTGCCGGAATGTTTCATTCCAACTACCTGGAGGATTTGTCCCACGTGACATTTCCCATCTCTGGACCCCAATATCCTGAAGGAAGGAGAATCTTGATATCGGCTCAAGGCGAGCGAACGCTGTTGAACATGATCAACGAAGAGCCCCTGACGTACATAGACGGGGACCAATATATAAAGCCGGTTTTTCTTTTCCAAAATGCCGAGGGACTGGACACGTGGCAATGGCCAACAGTACGCACCGATGGAGAACCCAATTTAATGGATCCATCAGGGCATGCTTAAGCTGTAGTCTAACAGAAAATAGAACAATTATTACAAGTCCCAGGTTATTCTAATCTCATTCACAACAGATAATCACAGCTTAAATGCCAAAAATAATACAATAGAATAAATAAGCAAATCTTAAATAAGTGTCTCGGGGAACAATCCGAGAATATGTCTGGTACATCAATGCAAATAGGCAGAAAATAAATCAACTGGAAATAGAAATACTGAGTATGTAAAGCCAATACTCAGGAGAAGTCTTCTGGTACGATCTCATCCTCAGGTTCCTGTTATGTTCCGAGAAGTGCTCCTGTTCCGTACACCTCGGGGTAGATCTCTTCGGCTATACCTGGGGATATAGTCCATTCCAGGTCCTCAGGGGACATAACAAGGTACAGAAAATACAAGCCAAAATAAATACAGTACAGCAATAAATGAAACCATAGGGTAAACTATATAACCAGCTAAGTGATATGCAAGTTGAGAGTTTTAGTCATACTCAGGCTGAGACTACTACAGGATCAGTGTCGGAGAAACCATAGCAGTATTTTCTCGAAGGGCCAGAACTTGTGCCAAAGCTCTGTATCAGAGACTAAGACACCTCCAGATAACATTATTTATATTTTAATTAGCCTTGATATGGTAATACTCTCCCTACCCCATGTAATCTCACGTCACGGTTCCATAATATCTCAGGTACAAGTCACGCAAGATCAACTAATGCAATAAGTCAGAATAGGTTCTAAGCAAGTAAACTGTAATGTCATGAATATGTATCCTATATGGAATCACCATGAATATCTCAGGAAGATTCCGTCATATGATTAGTGTCAGGTGTCCTGGGTATAATGTACTTGATAATGCAAGTACGAGAATATAAAGGGTCACGAATGTCCATCTCTAGATGACGTACCCAACACCGCGTACAGTGTTGACACCCGACTATAATCGGAAACTAAGCAAGTCACACGGCCCTAGGGTTGAGCAAGTACAACAATTATAATGTATATATATCCAATAGAATAAATAGCAAAAACTGCAAGTTTGGCAAGGTACACTTGCCTGATATTTCGGCTCCAATTGTAACTCTGGTAGCAGTGGGATTTGCAGGCAGTACTCCGGTTGCTGAAATAAACATTACCATCAGATCCAGAAAATATCAATCAGCTAAAAATGCTTGTCCTTGAGTCCAATTTGAACACAGGGGCGAAAATGATAATTTTGGGTCAAAGCGGGGCCCACATGTGGCCCGCTTCGCACCGAAAAATGTGTTAGGGTCAAAGTTCTCCAAATTCATCAAACTTAGTGTCAACAGGTCAGGAACGATGATACGAACCCAATAGAACTTCCAGAATTGGATTCCGATGAGCCGATCACAAAATCGCCCGTCAAGTGGAGCCTGTGGGGCCCACGACACACGATTTCGTCGACGTTCTCTGAATCGAACCAAACTTGGGTCACAGGACCAGCGTATTGCTACGAGTCCGATGGCGTAAGTTTCGTTTCGATCTAACGTGTGTACACAAAGTTAGGTCGCGTTCCAGAAAGGGCGGATACGGGACGGTGTCCGCGAATACACGTTAATTCCGGTGTGCACGCACATCCAAATCAACTTCTGCGAAATCTCGCACGTCCGTATCAACGATGCGCACGTATCTGTGAAGACCTCACAAAACCAAGTCATCCCGTTTGGTGGGGCGTACTCAGTTCCGGGGTAAAACAAGGAATTAGTTTTCCTATTTTTGGATCGTGGTTCACGATCGCCACAGGACGCAATGCCCCGAGCGGGTTACACGGGCACCGAGGGGGTCATGCAGGCTAAGCAACTCAACTGACAAAATCGAAAATGGGTAAACGAGCAGGGAGATACGCGTACCTGAACAGGGTCCAAAAAACCTAGAATATTCCGTGTCCGACACGTGTCTGAAACGCAGAGACCTAGGGTTAGGGTTTTGGAGGTTCTTGCCGGAGCTGGCCGGAGGGAGGCCGAAGTGGCTGCGGCTGAGGGCTCGCGGAGGCGGCTGGCGAAGCCGGAGCGGGAGACGGTGGTCGGAGGAGGTCGTCGACGGCTAGGGCGGCTGTGGAGGCGGAGGGAAGGCTGTGGAGGCGGGGATGAGTCGGAGGAGGAAGGGAGAGAGGGCGGAGCTGGAGGGCGGCGCTCGAGGGCGGAGGCTAGGGTCCGGGCGGGGGAAAGGGCGGAGCTGGTGCTATCGACGGGGGCGGCGACAGGGTTTAAATAGGGCGGAGGCTGCTGGGGTCGGGCCGAGCGGGGCGGAGGAGAGGGGGTCGTGGGCCGAAGGGCGCGGGCGGGGAGGCGGTTGGCTGGGCGGAGAGGGCGGAGCGGGGCCGAAAAACGCGGGGATGATCGGGTCATGGGGGAGAGGGGAAAACAGGTTTCGGATGCGGCTGAGTGCGGGTGGACCCGACCCGACCCGCTAGGCAGAACGGGTTCGGGTGCGGGTCGGGTTCGGTCGGTCGAACCCGACCCGACCCGTTAGCCGAACGGGCTGGGTTTGGGCTGGGCCTAGGGTTTGGGCTGCGGGTTTAAGATTAATTAAATAAATAAATAAATAAGTAAATAAATAGTTTTTAGGTGTTATAAATTAGGTCCGGGGCCCAATAAATTCCAGAAAAATTACTCTAAGTCCAGTTTTTCATTTTACACCCAAAAATATTATTTGCATAATATTTTAATGTTATTTATTATCAATTAAAAATCATTTTAAAAATTAAAACCCTGAATTTAATTACAGAAAAATCCCAGAAAATTCCGAAAAGCCAGTTTTAAAAATCTTGAAAAATCAGGGGGTTTACAATCTACCCCCTTAAGAGGATTGCGTCCTCGCAATCAAAGAATAACCGGTCAACAGAGATGACACGATTGGAAGCATTATTCGGAACACATCACAAGACACCTAGGGAAATATCGTTTCCCTAAGAATAAAAGTTATGCACTTTCCAGTGTGAAGAAAATCTAGTTAAACAAGAGAACTACCACTTTTTAGAAAAACCAGGTTATTATTAACAAGTTTCAAATTACTAGGTTGGGGCTGTGGTCACGAACCAATAGGCACAAGCTAAAACAAGACTAGAAACGGATAACTACAAATCACTTACGCGCATTAGCTACTCCACGAGTCTGCGCGTTCTCCACGGTCATCGCATAAGCTTGTCCGCGTCCATGAGGTAGTGTCCTCTGCTGTTGCTGGGCTTGCTGGTAGGGTGCTGCTTGAGGCGCTGGTGGAGCTTGCTGGTTCGCCCTTGGTGCTCTTTCTCCACGTTGAGTGCAATCCCTTACCGAATACTGACGGGATCCGCATACCAAACACAACCCTAATCTGCGTCGGCATTCCTTGGTGAGATGGCCTACTTTGCCATAGTAGTGACAAGTAAAAAGGACTATCACTTGTGGTGTAGATGCTTTCTGCTGTTGGTGCGGTCTTTTTGCAGCTTCTTCTTGTGGCGCTCTGGATGTTGCTGATGGGGAAGGCCGCTTCAGACTGGTTTCTCTCTTGGTGACACGCTCCATGCGTCGAGCCGCAGCAAGGACGTCCGAGTATGATGTTGGTGCGATGGATCCAATTAGTTTCTGTAGCTCAAAGTTTAATCCGTCGAAGAACTTCTCGGCCTTCTCTTCTTCTGTCGGGATCAATGTTGGGACGAAGCAACTTAGACGGATGAACTCAGCGTTGTACTCTTCCACCGTCATAGTATCCTGAGTGAGGCGATTGAACTTATCCTGAAGTTTTGATCGAGCGATAGCCGGAATGTACATCTCCTGGAAGAGTCTGGAGAACTCCTCCCAAGTAACTCGATCTGGTCCGAGCCGTGTCTCCTCGGATAGCCACCAGTGGTGAGCATTGTCCGTCAATTGCATCCTGACGGCAGTCATCCAGCGTTCCCGAGGAAGCTCAGCTGCTTCAAGTTGATGCCGAATATTGGTGAGCCATTCATGAACTTCTGTGGGCTCTTCCTTGCCTGAGAAGGTACGGGGCTTCAGTTGGCGGAAGTCAGTGATAGAGCCCGTCGTTGGTCGTCGTACTGGGAGGTTGGCCTGCTCCAGTGCAGTCACTATGCTGTTCCTCAAGTAATCAGCCTCGCGACGCTGAGCCTCGTGTTGGACTTGTTGCTGGGCTTGTATCATCGTGTAGATTATTTGGAATATCTGTTGCCCGTCAATCCGCTGTCCTTGTGGGAATACGGGTATTGGTGGAACGAACTGCGGCGGAGGTGGGATGTCATCGCGCCAGAATCGAGAGGTAGGTTGACCTG
Organism: Iris macrosiphon; assembly: GCA_036927795.1. Lineage (NCBI taxonomy): Eukaryota > Viridiplantae > Streptophyta > Magnoliopsida > Asparagales > Iridaceae > Iris > Iris macrosiphon. The sequence goes on along the minus strand of JAYESA010000019.1, from coordinate 132,852,343 downwards.
CCTGCTGGCTCTGTTGAGTTGATAGAATTCCACCGACTGGTATCACTTCGTCGTCATAGGTGACACCTGTAGCTTGTGGTATTCCGGCAGGAGTCTCGTTGCACTCTTGTGGGTCCATTTACCTGCATCCAAAATAAACAATAAGAGGCGCACAGGAATCAAGGCAGGATGCAAGTCAATAAATTAATTCGAGTAGATATCAAGAATGATTCAAGCAAGTGAATGAGATCCAAAAACTTATCCTATTCTTATTGCAGGCCTGTTCGGTCCCTAAGTTGAAACCGAACAATTTAGTCGTAGACCTGCATGGGCCACCACAAAAACCATGTCACGCCCCAGTCCCAAAATGCCGAGGGACTGGACACGTGACAATGGCCAGCAGCACGCACCGATGGACAACCCAATTTAATGGATCCATCAGGGCTTGCTTAAGCTGTAGTCTAACAGAAAATAGAACAATTATTACAAGTCCCAGGTTATTCTAATCTCATCCACAACAGATAATCACAGATTAAATGCCAAAAATAATGCAATAGAATAAATAAGCAAATCTCAAATAAGTGTCTCGGGGAATAATCCGAGAATATGTCTGGTACATCAATGCAAATAGGCAGAAAATAAATCAACTAGAAATAGAAATACTGAGTATGTAAAGCTAATACTCAGGAGAAGTCTTCTGGTACAATCTCGTCCTCAGGTTCCTGTTCTGTTCCGAGAAGTGCTCCTGTTCCGTACACCTCGGGGTAGATCTCTTCGGCTATACCTGGGGACATAGTCCATTCCAGGTCCTCAGGGGACATAACAAGGTACAGAAAATACAAGACAAAATAAATGCAGTACAACAATAAATAAAACCATAGGGTAAACTATATAACTAGCTAAGTGATATGCAAGTTGAGAGTTTTAGTCATACTCAGGCTGAGACTACTACATGATTAGTGTTGGAGAACCATAGCAGTATTTTCTCGAAGGGCCAGAACTTGTGCCAAAGCTCTGTATCAGAGACTAAGACACCTCCAGATAACATTATTTATATTTTAATCAGCCTTGATATGGTAATACTCTCACCACCCCATGTAATCTAACGTCACGGTTCCATAATATCTCAGGTACAAGTCACGCAAGATCAACTAATGCAATAAGTCAGAATAGGTTCTAAGCAAGTAAACTGTAATGTCATGAATATGTATCCTATACGGAATCACCATGAATATCTCAGAAAGATTCCATCACATGATTAGTGTCAGGTGTCCTGGGTATAATATACTTGATAATGCAAGTACGAGAATGTAAAGGGTCACGAATGTCAATCTCTAGATGACGTACCCAACACCGCGTACAGTGTTGGCACCCGACTATAATTGGACACTAAGAAAGTCACACGGCCCTAGGGTTGAGCAAGTATAATAGTTATAATGTATATATATTCAATGGAATAAATAGCAAAAATTGCAAGTTTGGCAAGGTACACTTGCCTGATGTTTCGGCTCCAATTGTAACTCTGGTAGCAGTGGGATTTGCAGGCAGTACTCCGGTTGCTAAAATAAACATTACCATCAGATCCAGGAAATATTAATCAGCTAGAAACGCCTGTCCTTGAGTCCAATTTAGACACAGGGGCAAAAATGACAATTTCGGGTCAAAGCGGGGCTCACATGTGGCCCGTTTCGCACCGAAAAACGTATCAGGGTTAAAGGTCTCCAAATTCGTCAAACTTAGTGTCAACAGGTCAGAAACGATGATACGAACCCAATAAAACTTCCAGAATTGGATTCCGATGAGCTGGTCACAAAATCGCCCGTCAAGTGGAGCATGTGGGGCCCACGACACACGATTTTGTCGACGTTCTCTGAATCGAACCAAACTTGGGTCACAGGACCAGCGTATTGCTACGAGTCCAAAGGCGCAAGTTTCGTTTCGATCCGACGTGTGTACACAAAGTTAGGATGCATTCCAGAAAGGGAAAATACGGGACGGTGTTCGCGGATACGCGTTGATTCCGGTGTGCACGCACATACAAATCAACTTCTGTGAAATCCCGTACGTCCGTTTCGACGACACGCACGTATCTGTGAAGACCGCACGCGACCAAGTCGTCCCGTTTGGCGGGGCGCACTCAATTCCGGGGTGAAATAGTGAATTAGTTTTCCTGTTTTTCGATCGTGGTTCACGATCGCCACAGGACGCGATGCCCCGAGCGGGTTGCACGGGTACCAAGGGGGTCATGCAGGCTACGCAACGCAACTGACGGAATCAAAAACGGGTAAACGAGCAGGAAGATACGCTTACCTGAACAGGGTCCGAAAAACCTGAAATATTCCGTGTCTGACACGTGTCCGACACGCAGAGACCTAGGGTTAGGGATCTGGGGTTTCTTGCCGGAGCTGGCCAGAGGGAGGCTGGAATGGCTGCGGCTGAGGGCTCACAGAGGCGGCTGGCGGAGCCGGAGCGGGAGACGGTGGTCGGAGGAGGTCGTCGACGGCTAGGGCGGCTGTGGAGGCGAAGGGAAGGCTGTGGAGGCGGGGATGAGTCGGAGGAGGAAGGGAGAGAGGGCGAAGCTGGAGGGTGGTGCTCAAGGGCGGAGGCTAGGGTTCTAGGCGGGGGAAAGGGCGGAGCTGGAGCTATCGACGTAGGCGGCGACAGGGTTTAAATAGGGCGGAGGCTGCTGGGGTCGGGCCGAGCGGGGCGGAGGAGAGGGGGTCGTGGGCCGAAGGGCGCGGGCGGGGAGGCGGTTGGCTGGGCGGAGCGGGCGGAGCGGGGCCGGAAAACGTGGGGATGATTGGGTCATGGGGGAGAGGGAAAAACGGGTTTCGGGTGCGGCCGGGTGCGGGTGGACCCGACCCGACCCGCTAGGCAGAACGGGTTCGGGTGCGGGTCGGGTTCGGTCGGGCGGACCCGACCCGACCCGTTAGCCGAACGGGCTGGGTTTGGGCTGGGCTTAGGGTTTGGGCTGCGGGTTTAAGATTAAATAAATAAATAAATAAATAAGTAAATAAATAGTTTTTAGGTGTTATAAATGAGGTCCGGGGCCCAATAAATTCCAGAAAAATTACCCTAAGTCCAGTTTTTCATTTTACACCCAAAAATATTATTTGCATAATATTTTAATATTATTTATTATCAATTAAAAATCATTTTAAAAATTAAAACCCTGAATTTAATTACAGAAAAATTCCAGAAAATTCCGAAAAGCCAGTTTTAAAATTTTTGAAAAATCAGAGGGTTTACACTTGGTCTTGTATCTGCCCAAGATGCTGAGAGACTATCCCATCTCAGCATTCTTTCATTCTACACATCCCAGGAAGATGTCGTGGACGCTGACTCCCGATCTTCACGGCCGGCCGGGGAAGATATTTTATCAGAAAGGATCTGACCAGGGGTCATTTGTCAGCCGCCCTTCCGGCTCTGTGATGCCGTTCAGGGGATTGTACTCGGGCAGTATCCCGAGTGAAGACAGCTTGGTGCTCCAGCCGGTCCAATTACCGACTTTCTACAATAATTTTATGGGGCACGGGAGAGTATACCCCAAGGTGAACCCTTGGACAAGTGGGTGGATCACCCCTACCAATCTTCGATGGGCTCGCTTAGCTGACTGGGCCCTAAAGCATTTCCAGACCGAGCTGGAGAGCATTGGTCTGTTCGCAGCTGTGAGTGCTACCAGTGTTGGGTTACCTCTCAACCCCAACCTGTTTCTGGCTTTGATGGAGCGATATATCTCGCTCACCGGGACTTTCGCCACTCCACTGGGGGAGTTAGGATTGGCCCTCCACGAGATGGCAGTGATTTCGAGACTGCTAATGGGGGATACTCCTTATGAGGAGTATGTTCCTACGAACCGGAAGCTGGGGGATTCAGACCCTCGGGTAGTGGCAGTGTACCAGGAGCTGATGTGCCACTACCTGGCGTGCACCGCTTTTTATGGTGAGCCCTCAGATTTGTCTCATACCAAGAAATAGGCATCCTACCTCTTCTTTTACCGGTCTAGGACTGCTAAGCTAGAGAAGGTCTTGGATACGAAGGATCAGCCTTTGAATTTTCTGAGTGTACTTAGTGCTCAGGTAGTCGACGATCTTATGGAGGATGCTGGGGCTCCGGATCAGATTCTCGACGAAGGGATAGGGAAATATCTCGCAGGCACCAAGGCCTACAGTTATTTGAGGCATTGCCACAAGCCTCTGTCCAAGGAAGCTCAACTAGCTGAATTCCTCTCCATATGGCTGCGCCGACTGGTGGTACCCGACATCGCATCTGCGGACCGCATTCATCGAAACACCTTATGGCCTGAAGTGCGTCTGGTGTTCGGGGCAAGACTGGGCTTGATCCCTGCCATGGTGTGCCGCATACAAGCTGGCCTGAGGGCCATTACTGATGGGATGCTTGCCGATAAAACTCGACGTGATAGCTTTCCACGGGTAGAATTACCATACCTGTATTTGATGGGGTGGTTAATTCTCCATAACCCCAGAGTGATATCTCCCGACTCTGGCAGTAGTTCGGGGGGTAGTTTCTTGCTGAACTATAAGAAATCTTCCTGGAACGTGACCACAGTCTTAGACTGTCGGTGGGTGCTGAATTTCAGTCACAGCTGGAAGCTCTTCTGTACTGTCCCCTCTGTATCTCAATCAACAGGGGATCAGACTTCAGGATATAGGAGACGGGAAGACCGTTCTTTCTCCTGAGGCTTTTAATTGGTTGGTCTGCATTAGACCTTCCCATTTACTATACAGAAGCGAAGACCATTTGCTTCTTGGAGCCCTACCTGCCTAGTCGGTTTGCCAGGTAGTTTGGGTATGACCAACTGCATGTGGGTAATGCCGTTACTAGCTTCAGGTCCAGGGGCGGACTCATTGATGGAGCGAGAGGATGGCGATACTTTATCATGGGTTGCACTGAAGCAATTTTTACCGTGCCCGTCATTTTACTCTCCACGGAGCTGCGCATCCTCCACTCGTATGCCCAGTTATATGTGGCAATCAACACCTTCCATCACGATTTTGACATGCATAGAAGTTTTAGGGTGCCCTCCTCCAAGTCTGCAGGAAGAGATGAAGTCCCCTCGGTCTCTTATGACAAGGGTAAAGATTCCGTGAATCCAGATGAGCCTCTGTTGGCGGTATCGAGGGGTGAAATACCTCCGCCTGCAGGGCCTCTGGTAATCTCTAGTAAGTGAAGGGCTCCTGTTTCGAAGGAGACTTCCCCTCGCAAGAGGAAGAAGAAGATGGTTACTCGTCCTCTCAGGATTCCTGGTAATGAGGCTCCTAGAAGTGAGCCTGCATCTTCCCCTGTTGGGGATGATTCTTTGATTGGAGGTTCCTCGTCTTTTAGAGAGGGAACCTCTATAGTTCCGGCTGGCGGTGCCAGAGAATTTCTGCTTGAGGCTGCTGTCGCTGCTACCGCTTCAGGTAGTGGTACGAGATCGCCTTCGGGGCCGAGCCGAATAAGGATATCTTTATCCGGATCAGCATCGAGAGAAACCCTTGCCGTGTTTGTCAGTACGCCCAGCGAGATTCCAGCCGATGAACCTCGGTTGGAACTTGACGAGGACCTGGAAGAATATTTGCCAGTGTCGGTTGACACACTACCTTCCCCAGGTATGACAGCTTGCTTAGCATCATTAAGAAATGATTTAGCTGTACTGGCTGCAGACGCGACATATACACTATCGGCCATGGGTAAATGTCGTCTTTATGCCTTTTTTTAGTAAAGTTAACATCATCTTGATATTAACTTTCTTTTATCTTCTTTTCAGGGGAGGACATCTTCGGGGAGGGTAGTGTTGACATGCCTTTTGGCACTGTTTCAGCTCCTGGCGATGGCATGGAGGTGCCTGACTTCGAAGAGGAGAAATTTTTGGGTGCCGGCTCGCCCGAAGTGGTTCCGATATCTCAGGAGGAGGATGAGCCTGTCATTACGACAATGCCTCCTTTGAGTACACCAGTCACTCCAATCGTTGTCGGTGCCTCTTCTTTTATCGCACCATCTGTTGAGGCGATGGCTGTGGCAACATCGTCTGCGGTCGTTCCTGGAGAGAGGTTCGCCAATATTGCAGCCACTCCCAGCGTTCATTCGGATCTAGCTATGCTGACTGAGCAGTATACCGGTATCTTCTACACCACTTTGAAAATGCTAATATCAATAGTGTTGGAGAAGAATCTATGCTTTGAGGCTCTGAAAAGGTCCTCTTAGTTCGTGATGGTGCCGATCAGAGAATTCAACGACACTAGGGTAGCTGACACACTGGAGGAGATAGTTAATAGTTTGGAGCCAACCATTAACGAATACCTGCAGCTATCTCGAGGCAGCATTGACGACCTGGTCCAGGCTAGGTATGACTCCCTGACTACAGAGCTTGCTGGGCAACTGGAATCTCTGAATAAATTCGTCCATGAATAGCAGCAGGAGATAGATCATGAGCGTGTCGAACTGGAGTATGTCATTCCTCAGCTGACTCAGTACGACATTGGCTATGAGGAAGTGACAACAAGGGTCCGCAGATTGAGAGATGAACTTGCTCAAGCGGAAGAGGAGGCTGTCTCTTTGTCGGCATCTCGAGATGTGCTGAAGCGTCGAATGGAGACCGCTCAACAGAACCTGGCACATGTGGGTGTCATCCACTTAGGTTTTGTACGTGCTCGGTCCGAGCTAGTTGCTTTGAACAATGATGCGACAAGGATGGAACGGGCTCGCACGGACGTCCTGAACTCCAGGGATGAGAGAATGGCTGCTCTGGCACGGCAGATTCGCGACCTTACCGCTCCCCCCAAATGATGTATTTTTTGTTTTTTAATGTAATTTTTGCTCTTTCTAGGAATAATAAAAAGACTTTCATCTGACTTTATGGACCCATCATTTTGGAATATAAATGACAGATTTGGGTGAAAGTGATATCAGAGATAATATGGACGTGATATACTCTCGGTAAGTTTCAGTAGGACATATCTATTTAGAGGTTATATGGACATGATAGAATATGCTTCAGCTAAAATTTGTACACAAAACACTATCAGAGGTAATATGGACGTGATAGGTCTTAAAGTTTTAAATTAGCTAAACATATCTATTCAGAGGTTATATGGACATGATAGAATACGATCCAACTAGTTTCATTTTGGAAGTAGTATTGTCGAATAAGATCTTCACCATACTCCACTTGAGCAAAGGAGATTAAGCGTAGTACCTTTTTAGGAATTTGCCATTAATATGAGCCATCAACAAGTCTCCGTTAGGCTTGGCTAACCTGTAAGCGCCGTTTGAGAACGTTGTCTCGATCACATAAGGGCCTTCCCATTTGGGCTAGAATTTACCCTTGTTCCTGTGAGTAAGAATCATCGGCCTTCTCACAGCTAAGACTAGCTCACCAGCTTTGAACACTCTTTCCTTTACTTTTTGATTAAACGACCTGAAATGAGTGCCTGGTAGAATGCGATGCGCTGTTGAGCCTGAAGACATTTCTCGTCTATTCCTTCTAGCTCTTGAAGCCTTAACAGGTCATTCTTTTCTTGAGTCAACTCGTTAGCCACTTCTATCCTGAGTGACCGAATTTGGACTTCGATGGGGAGAACTGTTTCGCTCCCGTAAACCAATGAGAATGGGGTGCAACCTGTCGGTGTTCGTACCGTTGTGCGGTATGCCCAGAGACATTCTCCTAGCTTCTCATTCCAATCCCTCTTATTCGAAGAGACGAACTTTTTCAAGAGCTTGATAATGGTTTTATTGAAAGCTTCCGCCAAATCATTAGCAGCAGGATTATATGCCGTAGAGGCCATATTTTGTATCCGATTTTTATCGCAAAATTGATGAAACGCTTGGCTGATGAATTGAGGCCCATTGTCATGAATTATCCTCCGGGGTATCCCAAAGAGATAAATGACATGATGCTTGATGAAGCCGATCACATTAGATGCCTTTACCTCAGCAAGAGGGATTGCCTCTGCCCATTTGGAGAAATAATCCGTGATGGCCAATATGAACCGGTGACCTCTGTAAGAAGTCGGGTGAATAGGACCAATGATATCCAAAACCCATGCTTCGAAATGCCAGGATACGACCGTAGGATATAAATATTCAGGAGGTTGATGTATAAAGTCCGCATGAACTTGACAGGCTGTGCATTGTTTTGCATACCTTATTGCATCTGTGATCATAGTAGGCCAGTAATAGCCCATTCTTCTGATTCGATCCTGTAGCTTAGGACCGGGTTGATGCGCCCCGCATACGCCGTCGTGAGCTTCATGGATAATCCGCTGTGCTTCATCACCAGAGAGATATATCAATAGCAGTCCATCGTAGGTCCGACGATATAGACATTATGAAGACGCGTCAAAAATAGAAGCGTAATGATCATTTTTTGACGGATACTGCTTCTTTAGGATCCTCCGACAAGATTTCGTATACCACGAAATCTATAAAGGGACTTCTCCAGTCTCTCTTGGGAGGATCGGTGTTCACAGCGTAGCTGCGTTCTATGTGAAAGTTATTTTTCACACAGAATAAATCTCTGTTAAGAAGGATCACCGAATTCTGCCTTCTTATGGGAGTAGCTAAATCTACATTTAGACTGGCTAGGACATCAGCTTCCAGATTCTGAGATCGAGGTACATGCTCTAGGAAGAACCCTTTGAATGTCATGGCTATCTCGACCGTTGCTCGGTGATAGGGGATGAGGTCTGGATTCCGGACTTCATATATTCCTCTGACTTGATTGACGATCAGCAGAGAATCACCGAAAGCTTCCAGAGATTCGATGCCCAATTCCTTAGCAACTTGGAGCTCGATTAGTTGAGCGTTATACTCTGCCACATTATTGGAACAGGGCAGGCTAAGAGAATATGCCCGATAGATGATGAGTTTATCAGGAGTAACCAGGACAATTCCTACTCCGGAAACCATATTTCCCCTGGGACCAGTCCTGGAGGCACCATCGAAGAATAGTTGCCATTCATCACTTTCCACTGTGGAATTATATTCTGCGACTTCGTCAAGAATGTCCTCGTATAGTTTGGAGGCCTCTTGGATCGGATGAGCAGCTAGGAAATCAGCCAATGCTTGGTATTTGATGGACTTCTGAGGGACGTACACCATGTCATATGGTGTTAATAACATCGCCCAAGTCGCGAGTCGTGAATTAAGAACACTTGGTTTGTTCATCAGTACCCGAAGAGGATTGATCCTGGAGATGATATGAATAGTCTGGCCCGTGATATAGTGTCGCATTTTCTGGATAGCAAACATCGGAGCCAAGCATTCATTTTCCACTGGATTGTACCGGTGTTCGGCTCCGACCATCATCCTGCTGAGGTAGTAGATAGCCTGTTTATGACCCATATCATTCTTCTGTGCGAGAAGAGCTCCCAGAGAATGATCCATCGCTCGAACGTACAGCAAGAATGGTCTTCCTATGACGGAAGGCACCAGAACTGGCGGATTAGTGAGGTAGCGTTTGATATTATTAAACGCTTGCTGACAGGCTTCGTCCCATACGAAGGATACACCTTTTTTCATGAGACGAGAAAAAGGCTGACATCTCTCAGAGAGGTTGGATATAAATCTCCGGATATAAGCCAGACGACCTTGAAATCCCCTGAGTTCTCTCAGATTATGGGGCGGTCGTATTTCTAAGATGGCCTTGACTTTATCAGGTTCCACTTGAATGCCTTTGGCGGTAATTACAAATCCCAGAAATTTGCCACTAGATACTCTCAAAAAGGACTTTGTAGGATTTATTTTGAGTTGATGTTGGCGCATCAACTCAAATACTGTCTTCAAGTCTTGGATGTGATTATCCTTGAGGCGGCTTTTGACAGCTACGTCGTCCATGTAATATTCCACTTTCTTGCATAAATGCTCATGGAATATGTTACTCATAGCCCGTTGGTACGTAGCCCCGACATTCTTCAGTCCGAAGGGCATGACCGTATAGCAATATACCCCCAATGGTATCTGGAAGGCAGTATGCTTCTCGTCTTCAGGATGCATCTTGATTTGATTGTGTCCTGAATATCCGTCCATGAAAGACATACGTTCAAAACTGCATGTATTATCAATCATGACGTCTGTGATGGGAAGAGAAAACTCATCCTTGGGGCAGGCTACATTCAGATCTCGATAATCGATACAGATACGTACTTTCCCATTTTTATTCATGACCGAGACAACATTGGCGACCCAGTCGGGATGTTGTTCTTTCCGGATGAAACTGCAGGCTAGCAACTTCTTGATTTTAGCTTCAATGGCGTCCATCATATCTGGGCGGAACCGGCGTTGGTGCTGCTTCACAGGCTTCGAATCGGGCAATATATTGAGTTTGAGAGTAGCCACCTTTGGATCAAGATCTGGCATGTCCTCATAATTCCATACAAAGGCATCGATATATTCTTTTATTAGTTGGTTAACTTCTTCACTTTCTGCTTCGGAAAGATTGTTACTGATAAATATCGGCTTTGGCGAAAGTTTATCCCCAATATCAATCTGGATAACTTTATCTTCAGTGAGAGGTTCTCTCTGCTCGAAGCAGAATTCCCATTGTGTATCCATTTGTTGAGCCCAAGCATCATTCTCAAACAATTCAGATTCTTGTTCGTCTGCTTCGAAGGAATCTGTCACTACCGTATTTACCGATAATGTTCGTTCGAGAGCATGAGATGAGTCGGAGGGCGCTGAGCCATTTTGGTAAGAGGAAAAGATATCCTCGTTTGACTCAGGAGTTGCAAGGGAGGTGGTATACCCTAACCCAAAACAAGTTCATTGATAGTAGGGATCGCCGTGCAGCGACATTCGTCTGCCTTTCCCTTAGTTGAGACCTGGTTCCAGCTTCAAGTCATAACTCATACTTTGCATGATCTTCAAAGCTTGTGGGCTGTATCTATGAACTTGTATTTTACCAACATCATCGTTGAAAGAATCTTCTTGTACAGTCGGTTCGTTGCGCATGCGGCCGAAGACTATTGAATGCTGATTGCTGCAAGTAGTCGAGATAATGAAGATAGAATCCTCATGCGGTCCATATGTCATGGTGACATTGGATGATGATGCTACTTCCCATATATACGGATGATAGAAATCTATAGCTTCTAAGAATTTTTGTGCTATAGGTTCTATATCGTCATGGGGAGAGGATTCTTGATTTGGAATTTGAGCGTCAATATACTGGAAAAGAGGATCTTTATTATCATCCGAAACCGCATTCCCGGTCGCATTTACATCAATCGGCTCCTGTTACGCCGAAGGTTGATGACCAAGGGTGCAGGCTTCTGGTTCAAAGTGATCACTAGAGGATCACCCCCTTTTCCTGACCTAGTTTTCTTCAGGTGGATAGCCATAGGCTCCAAGGCAGAGGGTTCTTCTGGCTCCCGGTGGGATTCCTTCTCTGCTTCGGCTGACACCTCTTCCGTGTAGTCTTGAGAGTACAACACGGCATCAGAGTAGTAGGATTCTACTCCTTTAAACGGGTTCAGGTCAGCAAACAACTCTATTTGTACTGTTCCTTGGGCATCTACATATTTAAAGCATTGATGTAGAGTCGAAGGAACGATATTGTGGTCGTGGATCCAAGGTCTACCCAGCAGAATGTTGTAGGACACCTCTGAATCAATGACATAACATGTAGCCACTGATCTGAGGTCGCCAATCTGGATCCTCAGGAGAATTTTCCCCAATGGCTTACTTTTCTTGGCGTTGAAACCCACGATTGTAGTGGTGGTATAAGCCAATTCGCTGGTAGGAATCCTCAGCGGTCTGAGCAGACTATGAGGAATGATGCTGATCGATGATCCCGGATCTATGTAAATTCGGTCGACCTTCATGGAACCGACATATCCGGTGTAATACAGGATTCTGTCATGCCTGTTATGCTTTAACAGCATGTCATCTTGAGTGAAAGTGATATTCGGGACCACCTCCATCACACTGTGGCATTGAGGACACTCCACGGGTTTTTCGTCAGGGGACTTGAGCTGGGTCAAGTATGCCTCCGCCTGTATTAATGCTTCACTCAGGGCTTGAAGAGTGTCTTGAGAGAGCCTGAGTAGTTCGAAGATGGATAACCTGGCGGGTGTATTAGCCAATTGGGCCAGGATGTCGAAGTTGTATGGCTTCTCTAAACCTTTATTTTGGATGTTTTTTAAAGGTTTATCGAAGCGCACTTCTTTTTGCTTTCCCTTGTCCATCAAAGTTGGTCTTGAAGGACCGGTCTCTGGTATGGCGGGTTCCGATTCTGAAGGTTTGGTAGCTGAAGCGTCTGCCGGTGCATCTTCCTGGCTTGCTTCATAGTCCTTGAGGTAAGCTTTCCCTAAACGGGTTCCAGTAGCCAAAACCTTGTCTTCTGATGCCGAGTGTAGCGTAACCGTGTAACATGGTTTACGCTTTGAGTTCTTCTTAGACTTAGCCTTAGCAGCTTGAGTCTCTTTCTCGATCTTTGACACCAGATCTGGATGAACCCATATGATCTTGCCCTGCTGGGTAGTTAGGGGTAGCAGGTCATGATTTTGACCCCTAGCTGGGGGAAGATTAACGATGTTCATTGTTGTCCGAGAAATAGGTGTAACACCGTCCGGGACTTCTTGGGGAGGCAGATTGCCAAATTGTAGAGAGATCATGTTGGCTGTGACCGTCTTCTCACTGTTGCGCAGAGTGATGGCCTTAGCATCGATCAGCTCCTGAATCTTCCTTTTCAGTACATAACACGCTTTTGTAGGGTGGTATATGTATCTATGGAAGATGTAGTACTTAGATTTGTTAGTACTGCCGACTTTATTAGGTCGCTTCTCCTCAGGAAGGGTAATCTTGCCGCTTTTGACGAGATACTCGAATATGCTCGGAATATCGTCGTCGTCGAAAGAGTATACTTCAATGGGCCTGGAAGTCCCAGGTTTCGTCTGCGTGGTTGCCGCAGTCTTTTGCCTGGACGTATTGATTGCCAGAGCTTCTTTTCCTTTAGAACCGTGGGGATGGTCGCTGTTGGGGGATGACCTCTTGCCTCTATCGGAGGCAGAGATCATGATGCCATTATCATGCGCCTTCTGACTGTTGTCCTCGACGACTATCGCTGAGATGATGAACGAGGGCCAATCATGGAACTGATGTGGTCCTGTGAACACCGAGATTACGGGAAGAAGGTTCTTCCTGCAAATGTCCACCAATGCCGAGTCTGGAACTCCTGGAGGCATTTGCAAAGTGGAATGACGAAAATGTTCGATGAAGGTGCGAACGTCCTTTTTTTTCTTCTGCTTTATTTTGATGAGAGAGGACATAGACATGTCCATCCCTTCCTCGTAGAATCGTGCGAAGAATAAAGCTTTGAAGTCTTCAAAGGAAGTAATGCAGTTGTCCGCCAAGCTACGGTACCACTGATAAGCTACTCCCGAGAGGCAGCCCTTGAACACCCGAGTGAGGAGGGCGTCATTCCCCTATAGTAATACCGTCATCATACTGAAGTAGTTCATATACTGACTCGGTGACATTTTTCCCTCGAACAAAGCCATAGTCTGTGGTTTGTATTTAGGAGGGAAAGGGGCCTCTTCCCAGATATCTGGGTAAGGCTGGTTGATTCCCAATTTCTTGAGCTAATCTTTGTGCTTCAAGGCATCAAATTGGGCTTTCAACTCCCGTACTGCCTGTATCGAATTTTTAGCCGATAGCGGGACCACGGAGTGGTGAGGAATCGATTGCATCGCGACTCCAACGGGAGGTAATACATTCTCCGAGTGAGGAAGCGGAGGAACTGCTGACTCCTGATCTAGAGCAGGCTCTTGAATTGCGTTGGATGGTGGTAAGTCCACCCCCACACGTATCTGAGTTGGAGGGGCCGATGCTTGAGCCATAGCAGCTGTGTGTTGAGTCAGCATCATCTGGTACATGTTCTCCATTATGGATTGCATCTCTTTCAGAGATATCGCCAGCACAGTGATGCGTTGCTCAGCGCTCCCTGATGGGGAAGCTTTCTCGCGTTCATCTCCAATGGCATAAACTCTCATCTCCCTGGGTGTCATTGAAAGATTAGTATAGGTCTCTGTAGAAGTTGACTCTATACTTTCGGCATCTGATTCGGGAGACTGGCGACCCCCAGCATCGAAATCAGAAGAGTACGAAGCCGGTTGTCGTGACCTCGAACGAGTGTTTCGGAATACCCCAGCTTCAGTGTTCCTAAGGAGCTTGTTGAATCTTCTTTGGCTCGGAGTTCTAGAGGGATGACGTCTTGAGCTCGACCTTTCTCTAGGTATGTGTGAAGCCATGTTCTCTGATGCATGTGTGGGCTCTTCTTCCTGGAAAGACGGAAAGTAGCTCAACCGGTCAAAAACTGACCGTTTTGCTTCAGAACAATAATAATTAACTACAATCCTATGACTATTACAACAATGCTCGCTAGAAGGCGTAATAGACATGCAGGAAGATCCCCTCTCCTTGCGTTTCTGGATCAGATACTTACGCAGGTCAGGAGGATTTATAGAAGAAAAGATGGCTTGTTCCTTCTGTTCACATCAGTGGGCATGCGGATGTTGGGAACCATAGTTTTCCTTGTGCCACCCGTATATAACAGGTTGGCCATCTGGTTAGCGGATAATCCCTGAGGAGGGTGTCTTTCCGCAAATGGAGCCTTCTTTACGCTGAGGGACTTCCCATAGCATAATTCGGAGCTCTGCTCAGGTTGGCGTAAAGCTGAGGATGTCCTCAGTCGGCCGTCAGCCTCTCACGTAATCCGGAGGGCGGGCAGATTCTTCCCTTGCTGGCGTAAAGGCTGAGAAGTTGAGCAGTCCGCTGCTTGCTTTACCTTGCGTAAATTGCAGGGCTCATATGCTTTTCTGCGGAGAGCAGATGCATTTTTACGCGCGGAGCGCCTTTGGAATTTCTGATTTGTCGCTAAGGCATTGTCAGAAATTCTGTCTGCCACGTCATCGACGGGAGACTGGATTTTATGCGCAGAGTGCGATGTGTACTTCTGGACTAGCGCTGAGGCATTGCCAGAAGTTTTTTCTATTCCGTCAGTGACGGGAGACTGAATTTTATGCGCAAGGTACGGAGTATACTTCTGGAGGCATTGCCAGAAGTTTTGTCTATTTCGTCAGTGACGGGAGACTGAATTTTACGCACAAGGCGCAGAGGGAGCGATGCTATAACCTCGTTGGTCGGAGAGATCAGAGTGTCGGCAGGAATGGTAGGGGATGTCTTGTGCATCCAGACCCTACGCAGCTTCCTGTTGTCTTGGACAGAGAGAGGATGAGAGCTACCCCCTGTTCGAAGCATGTCTTTGTAGGCAGACTGGTCGAACTGGACGACTAGTGTCTTCTTCACGGATCCCACGAATACCGCATCGTGCTGAGCAATTGCTTCCTCATCAGAAGAGAAATATGTCCCCAGTAGAGTTGCCATCTTGTGTTTGATAATAAACGAAAGAAATGGAAACGAGGTTTATACGAAACTCGCTCTTAGGTTCACAAACAAGAAGTATAATTAATCCTATACGAGGATGTTAAGTATAATTTTTTAATCTGGATAAATATTGCTATAGGAGTTTGATCTACAGTCGATCACTTTGTTCCTTGGACCACACGACGATGAAGAAGTGCCGTAGAAGAAAGAAAGCGGCTTCGAAGGTTGCTAAAGAGAGTGGATGCTCGATGCCAAAGTCGTCGATAACTACTCTTTGCCTGAGCTCTGGATTCTTCTCTCTTAAAATCTGTGACCAATTTTTGACCTTTGAATCTTCCGTTTTTTCGACCCTGGACCTCTGTTGATAGAGGTCTCTATTTATAGAGTTTTAGTGACAGTGACCACTCAGTCGATGTAGAAACCGAGTAGTAGAAAGTACAACACCCTTTTACACGATGGTTAAAATAATCGTTGCCCGCATATAAATAACCTTTTGAATGAGCGTGTGACGCGTGTCCCATTAAGAGACGATGCTTATAACTGCTGCGAAGATCACGGCATAAAAGTCACGTAGGTAGTTATCACTCGCGTAGAGAAGGTTGGCGTAGAAGCCAATAACTGTCACTATGGCGTAGAAGCCAATAACTGTCACTATGGCGTAGAAGCGGAGGAACTGCTGACTCCTGATCTAGAGCAGGCTCTTGGATTGCGTTGGATGGTGGTAAGTCCACCCCCACACATATCTGAGTTGGAGGGGCTGATGCTTGAGCCATAGCAGCTGTGTGTTGAGTCAGCATCATCTGGTGCATGTTCTCCATTATGGATTGCATCTCTTTCAGAGATATCTCCAGCACAGTGATGTGTTGCTCAGCGCTCCCTGATGGGAAAGCTTCCTCGCATTCATCTCCAATGGCATAAACTCCCATCTCCCTGGGTGTCATTGAAATATTAGTATAGGTCTCTGTAGAAGTTGACTCCATACTTTCGGCATCTGATTCGGGAGACTGGCGACCCTCAGCATCAGAATCAGAAGAGTACGAAGCCGGTTGTCGTGACCTCGAACGAGTATTTCGGAACACCCCAGCTTCAGTGTTCCTAAGGAGCTTGTTGAATCTCCTTCGGCTCGGAGTTCTAGAGGGATGACGTCTTGAGCTCGACCTTCCTCTAGGTATGTGTGAAGCCATGTTCACTGATGCATGTGTGGGCTCTTTTTCCTGGAAAGATGGAGAGTAGCTCAACCGGTCAAAAACTGACCGTTTTGCTTCAAAACAATAATAATTAACTATAATCCTATGACTATTACAACAATGCTCGCTAGGAGGCGTAATAGACATGCAGGAAGATCCCATCTCCTTGCGTTTCTGGATCAGATACTTACGCAGGTCAGGAGAATTTATAGAAGAAAAAGATGGCTTTTTCCTTCTGTTCACCTCAGTGGGCATGCGGATGTTGGGAACCATAGTTTTCCCTGTGCCACCCGTATATAACAGGTTGGCCATCTGGGTAGCGGATAATCTCTGAGGAGGGTGTCTTTCCGCAAATTGAGCCTTCTTTACGCTGAGGGGCTTCCCATGGAGTAATTCGGAGCTCTGCTCAGGTTGGCGTAAAGCTGTGGATGTCCTCAGGCGGCCGTCAGCCTCTCACGTAATCCAGAGGGCGGGCAGATTCTTCCCTTGCTGGCGTAAAGGCCGAAAAGTTGAGCAGTCCACTGCTTGCTTTCCCTTGTGTAGATTGCAGGGCTCATCTGCTTTTCCGTGGAGGGCAGATGCATTTTTACGCCCGGAGCGCCTTTGGAATTTCTGATTTAGCGCTAAGGCATTGTCAGAAATTCTGTCTGCCACGTCATCGACGGGAGACTGGATTTTATGCGCAGAGCGCGATGTGTACTTCTGGACTAGCGCTGAGGCATTGCCAGAAGTTTTGTCTATTCCGTCAGTGACGGGAGACTGAATTTTATGCGCAAGGTGCGGAGTATACTTCTGGAGGCATTGCCAGAAGTTTTGTCTATTTCGTCAGTGACGGGAGACTGAATTTTACGCACAAGGCGCGGAGGGAACGATGCTATAACCTCGTTGGTCGGAGAGGTCAGAGAGTCGGCAGGAATGGTAGGGGATGTCTTGGGCATCCAGACCCTACGCAGCTTCCTGTTGTCTTGGACAGAGAGAGGATGAGAGCTACCCCCTGTTCGAAGCATGTCTTCGTAGGCAGACTGGTCGAACTTGATGACCAGTGTCTTCTTCACGGATCCCACGAATACCTCATCGTGTTGAGCAATTGCTTCCTCATCAGAAGAGAAATATGTCCCCAGCAGAGTCGCCATCTTGTGTTTGATAATAAACGAAAGAAATGGAAACGAGGTTTATACGAAACCCGCTCTTAGGTTCACAAATAAGAAGTACAATTAATCCTATACGAGGATGTTAAGTACAATTTTTTAATCTGGGTAAATATTACTATAGGAGTCTGATCTGCAGTCGATCACTTTGTCCCTTGGACCACACGACGATGAAGAAGTGCCGTAGAAGACAGAAATCAGCTTCGAAGGTTGCTAAAGAGAGTGGATGCTCGATGCCAAAGTCGTCGATAACTACTCTTTGCCTGAGCTCTGGATTCTTCTCTCTTGAAATCTGCGACCAATTTTTGACCTTTGAATCTTCTATTTTTTCGACCCTGGACCTCTGTTGATAGAGGTCTCTATTTATAGAGTTTTAGTGACAGTGACCACTCAGTCGGCGTAGAAACCGAGTAGTAAAAAGTACAACACCCTTTTATATGATGGTTAAAATAACCGTTGCCCGCATATAAATAACCTTTTGAATGAGCATGTGACGCGTGTCCCATTAAGAGATGATGCTTATAACTGCTGCGAAGATCACGGCATAAAAGTCACGTAGGTAGTTATCACTCGCGTAGAGAAGGTTGGCGTAGAAGCCAATAACTGTCACTATGGCGTAAAAGCGGAGGAACTGCTGACTCCTGATATAGAGCAGGCTCTTGGATTGCGTTGGATGGTGGTAAGTCCACCCCCACACGTATCTGAGTTGGAGGGGCCGATGCTTGAGCCATAGCAGCTGTGTGTTGAGTCAGCATCATCTGGTGCATGTTCTCCATTATGGATTGCATCTCTTTCAGAGATATCTCCAGCACAGTGATGCGTTGCTTAGCGCTCCCTGATGGGAAAGCTTCCTCGCGTTCATTTCCAATGGCATAAACTCCCATCTCCCTGGGTGTCATTGAAAGATTAGTATAGGTCTCTGTAGAAGTTGACTCTATACTTTCGGTATCTGATTCGGGAGACTGGCGACCTCCAGCATCAGAATCAGAAGAGTACGAAGCCGGTTGTCGTGACCTCGAATGAGTGTTTCGGAATACCCCAGCTTCAGTGTTCCTAAGGAGCTTATTGAATCTCCTTCGGCTCGGAGTTCTAGAGGGATGACGTCTTGAGCTCGACCTTCCTCTAGGTATGTGTGAAGCCATGTTCACTGATGCATGTGTGGGCTCATCTTCCTGGAAAGATGGAGAGTAGCTCAACCGGTCAAAAACCGACCGTTTTGCTTCAGAACAATAATAATTAACTACAATCCTATGACTATTACAACAATGCTCGCTAGGAGGCGTAATAGACATGCAGGAAGATCCCCTCTCCTTGCATTTCTGGATCAGATACTTACGCAGGTCAGGAGGATTTATAGAAAAAAAAGATGGCTTGTTTCTTCTGTTCACATCAGTGGGCATGCGGATGTTGGAAACCATAGTTTTTCCTGTGCCACCCGTATATAACAGGTTGGCCATCTAGGTAGCGGATAATCCCCGAGGAGGGTGTCTTTCCGCAAATTGAGCCTTCTTTACGCTGAGGGGCTTCCCATGGCGTAATTCGGAGCTCTGCTCAGGTTGGCATAAAGCTGAGGATGTCCTCAGTCGGCCGTCAGCCTCTCACGTAATCCGGAGGGCGGGCAGATTCTTTCCTTGCTGGCGTAAAGGCCGAGAAGTTGAGCAGTCCGCTGCTTGCTTTCCCTTGCGTAGATTGTAGGGCTCATATGCTTTTTCGCGGAGGGCAGATGCATTTTTATGCGCGGAGCGCCTTTGGAATTTCTGATTTGGCGCTAAGGCATTGTCAGAAATTCTGTCTGCCACGTCATCGATGGGAGACTGGATTTTATGCGCAGAGCACGATGTGTACTTCTGGACTAGCGCTGAGGCATTGCCAGAAGTTTTGTCTATTCCATCAGTGACGGGAGACTGAATTTTATGCGCAAGGTACGGAGTATACTTCTGGAGGCATTGCCAGAAGTTTTGTCTATTTCGTCAATGACGGGAGACTGAATTTTACGCACAAGGCACGGAGGGAGCGATGCTACAACCTCGTTGGTCGGAGAGATCAGAGAGTCGGCAGAAATGGTAGGGGATGTCTTGGGCATCCAGACCCTACGTAGCTTCCTGTTGTCTTGGACAGAGAGAGGATGAGAGCTACCCCCTGTTCGAAGCATGTCTTCGTAGGCAGACTGGTCGAACTGGACGACCAGTGTCTTCTTCACGGATCCCACGGATACCGCATCGTGTTGAGCAATTGCTTCCTCATCAGAAAAGAAATATGTCCCTAGCAGAGTCATCATCTTGTGTTTGATAATAAATGAAAGAAATGGAAACGAGGTTTATACGAAACCCGCTCTTAGGTTCACAAACAAGAAGTACAATTAATCCTATATGAGGATGTTAAGTACAATTTTTTAATCTGGGTAAATATTGCTATAGGAGTCTGATTTGCAGTCGATCACTTTGTCCCTTGGACCACACGACGATGAAGAAGTGTCGTAGAAGACAGAAAGCAGCTTCGAAGGTTGCTAAAGAGAGTGGATGCTCGATGCCAAAGTCGTCGATAACTACTCTTTGCCTGAGCTCTGGATTCTTCTCTCTTGAAATCTGCGACCAATTTTTGACCTTTGAATCTTCCATTTTTTTGACCCTGGACCTCTGTTGATAGAGGTCTCTATTTATAGAGTTTTAGTGACAGTGACCACTCAGTCGGCGTAGAAATCGAGTAGTAGAAAGTATAATACCCTTTTATACGATGGTTAAAATAACCGTTGCCCGCATATAAATGACCTTTTGAATGAGCGTGTGACGCGTGTCCCATTAAGAGACGATGCGTATAACTGCTGCGAAGATCACGGCATAAAAGTCACGTAGGTAGTTATCACTCGCGTAGAGAAGGTTGGCGTAGAAGCCAATAACTGTCACTATGGCGTAGAAGCCAAAGAGTTATCAAACCGGCATAGAAGCCGAGTAGACATAGAAGTCGAGTGGGCATAGAAGCCGAGTGGACGTAGAAGCCGAGTGGAAGTAGAAGTCGAGTGGGCGTAGAAGCCGAGTGGGCATAGAAGCTAGCTGATCCTCCTCCTTTGACTGAGGCTTGAGCGAATTCTGGACCGAATAGCTTTAATACTCACCGATGCAAATGTAGATTGAGTTGGCATATTCTAAGGAGATAGCGTACAGCGTGCTCCCATAGCTGAGAATAGCCCGATGGCGTAATGTGCCAAAGTGATGATGTGGACGTTTTAGCCAAAATTACGGCTTTTGGAGATATAATCAATTCTCTTGCATTAAATTTAGAGATCTGCCATCATCCTGCACATTTAATGCAGATATGCGCCTTGAGCTCTGTCATCACTCTGCACATTAAATGCAGAGACATGCCTCGAGCCCTGTACAAAGAGCAGCTTTTGACGTGGCAGCCTGTTTGTCTTCTGTGGAGCGTAAACGGCTCATATCTGCCTGTGTAAAACTAGGCAGCATATTCCCTTCTATGCGTAAAAGCAGTTTACGCCAAGGAGATGTTACTAAACGACAGTCTGGGTTGCTGTGCCACGCCATCATTATAGCCGTCGCTTGGGTAGTCGTGTAGTACTCTTTGTCAGGAGTCAGACGTCAGGTTCACTACATGATTTGACAGGTTTATTTTGGGGAATACGAAGCATTCCTCGTATACTTCAATACTGTATTAAAAGCGAATCAGTCTTACGCCATAAAGGCGATATAGCACCCTTTTACGCTGAAGCAGCCTGGACATACTGCATTATGCGGATACTCCTTGAGCTTATATTTTACGCTGTGCTCAGCAAAAAAGCTCTGTTGCACGCTGATGGCTCTGAAGTCATCTTTTCACGCTGCCCAGCATTAACATGCTGCGTGTAACTATCCAGCATATTTTTTATGCTTCTACAGTGGGGAGGCTACTCGCCCACTCGACAAATCCAAATACGGAACACAGGTTCAGTGCACCAACTATTATGTTGTCTTTCTAGTTGCCTTAGGATCAGTTTAATGGCAATATTCAATAGCCTAACTCGTGAGGCAGTGCGCCGTGCGATCTAAGAGAAAACAAGGCGAGACTTACCAACTTACCGATTTGTCCTTTCTTGTCCAAGGCAAACCAAGTTAATTCAAGCATGAGCAGATATAAACATTCAAGGATAATAATATATGCAAACACTATGTTAGGAATGAGACTATGTTTCGGGTGCTCAGTTATTCTCGATGCGATGCAATGACTCGCACGCGGATAGCCGCTAAGCGAGGATGACTTATCTATATGAATAATAGGTCGCTAGCATAGCCATAAAGGACACTAGTCACTGGCGAGAATGGTATGCAACAAAAAGAATAATGGGTGCTACAAGCCATCTCGCCACTATAATACACTATAAAATAGAGTTCCATCCGGATCGGATCGGTCCTAGTGCCCTGGTGACCGTCCGTGGATCAGAGAACCGAAGATCACCTTTTTCAAGTTGTCCACGACATGAAGGTCTCTAGGGTTATCCAAATTCACATCTTTAATAAGACAATCCACAACACGAGTACAATCTTGATTCTTGCTCTGAACGAGTATTGCTCCATAAGCTATGATACTTGATTTACTTGACATGATTCTCGTTTAGATATAGACTTGACATGATTTCCATTTCAGTGATTCAACTTGCCATAATGCATCCCCCTGGTGCGGGGTCTGCCTTAGCAATCTAACGGTCTCGGATACTTGCTGGTTTACTTGCACAGAAGAGCTATTTGATAGTCTCCTGGCTAACTAGAATGCATGCACGATACGGATAACGTTAGACATTTGTGGCATGAGTTCATAAATTGAGGCAATATTACAAGTTAATATGTCTAAGCAGGCAAGTTTGCGTTTGTAAGGAACTCAAGCAATCTCGTTGGCTCGGGCCTGAAGGTAAGCCGAGGGGTAAAACCGTAAGGGACTTCCGAGCGACATGATCTAGGGTAGCATGCGAGGGTCTGAATATAAGCAACGTTTCAATTTCTATGTTCTAACACAAGCAATACAAGTTGGGATTATTCCCTTATCTAGGTGCGTTATATTCTTATTAGCATGCAGGGGGTGATTCACCTAGCGACTAGCAAATATCGTTCTATATTTTAAGTGTGCTGGCTAAGCAAAGACAAGTTCACCATAGCCATCCATCTTAGCGATGATTTACCTCAGTTGAGCGATACTCTGAGCGAGCCTCTGGAAGCCTAAACCGAAGTCCTGTAGGGACAAGTCTGGATATCCTTTGCCTCAAACGAGTATTCTCGCCTGAGCAAAGCGGGTCAGGGTATTACACTTTTGTCGTTTAAATCAGCAGTCCGCTTGAGCGGAACATGGTGTTACATTATCCACCACTCAGAAAAGTCTCATCCTCGAGACTTTCTGAGGGCAGGCAGTACTAACGTATTATGGAATCTATCCCAAGCGTAGCAATCGGTACCACTAAATCCAATAGAACATAATCTCCTATTCGATTTTTACGTCGTGTTATGTGTTTGTTGAGTCAGTCTCATTTGTGCCTTAGCACGGGACATATTGCTTAACATGGAGTACATTTTAATCGATCTTAATTAATGATCTAAGGCTGAGGTAAACCTATACAAGTCATACACTTGTTCATTTGGATATTCACTTGCACTAGCATTGAGATCAACATATCGCGAGTCTGGATCGTGCACATATTCGAAGTGCACCTCTAGCATGAGCACGCCAACCAACTTAGCGATAGCGAAGTCTTAGCACTCGAGTTTCACATTTTCTTGAGTCTTAGATCATGCACACGTTGAAGGCATCCCTCAAACATATGCATCCAACCAAACTTAGAGATAGTAAAATTGGACAAGCTGCTTGCGAAAATCTTAAGGATTTTGCACAGGTTGGCACAAAGGCCTTAGCATCACAATTTTGTTCAAGCAATCACATCATTCACATGCACATTTTTGAAGGTATTTAGACTCATTGTTGGAATATTCCGTTTAGGACATTGAGAGAGAGTATGCAATAACCCACGAATGAGCTTTCAAAATTGTGAAAATTGAAGCAAAGTCCAAAGGCGTATAAGCCAAGCTCTGATACCAATCTGTCATGCCCCGATCTCCCGCAGGCTAATCAGCCATCCCCGCTAAGCGAGAATCACCATGCCAGCGCTCCCACAGGACGATCATTTTGGCCCATCTAGGTGTGATGCTCACGAGCGTGAGCCGCGCCCGTGCAAGGCCGTGGTTTATTGGCTGGCGGTAAGAGGTTTAAGCTACAGAGTCACACAGATTGTCCGAGTGCAGCGGAATTATAAACGCATAGGCGATTGATAACAAGTTCATTGAGTCGACAATAGGAAAAGAAATGAATAACACAAGTTAAAATAAAATAAACTCTTTATTGATATAAACATGTGTTACAGGCGGTGCTTGGCCGAGATTACAAGTCGCTCAAGCCTTTCTCTCTCAAACAGTAAAAGCATGCCAAGTGGCTAAAATTATGGAATGATGTACAGAAGATGTTCCAATATTATGTCTTTTATATATGCTTCAGTATCGAATGCAATGCTCCAAGGCTCCAGAGTGAACTCCACGCCTTAGTACGCACGAAGGAGGCATCCGGACCGACGAGGTTCTCTCACACCCTGCAAGCAACCTGGTGGATTATCAATACACAAATACACTGGTGAGGAAGCTACTTGCCCGCTCGAAAAATCCAAACACATAACACAGGTTCTGTGCACCAACTATTATGTTGTCTTTTTAGTTGCCTTAGGATCAGTTTAATGGCAATATTGAATAGTCTAACTCGTGAGGCAGTGCGCCATGCGATATAAGAGGAAATACGGTAAGACTTACCAACTTACCGATTTGTCCTTCTCTGTCCAAGGCAAACCAAGTTATTTCAAGCACAAGCAGATATAAACATTCAGGGATAATAACATATGCAAACACTGTGTTATGAATGAGACTATATTTCGGGTGCTCAGTTATTCTCGATTCAATGCAATGACTCGCATGCGGATAGCCGCTAAGCGAGGATGACTTATCTATATGAACAATAGGTCGTTAGCATAGCCATACAGGATACTAGTCACTGGCGAGAATGGTCTACAACAAAAAGAATAATGGGTGCTATAAGCCATCTCGCCACTATAATACACTATAAAATAGAGTTCCATCCGGATCGGATCGATCATAGTGCCCCGGTGACCGTCCGTGGAACAGAGAACCGAAGATCACCTTTTTCAAGTTGTCCGCGACATGCAGGTCTCTAGGGTTATCCAAATTTACATATTTAACAAGACAATCCATAACACGAGTACAATCTTGATTCTTGCTCTGAACGAGTATTGCTCCACAAGCTATGATACTTGATTTACTTGACATGATTCTCGTTCAGATATAGACTTGACATGGTTTCCATTTTAGTGATTCAACTTGCCCTGATGCATCCCCCTGGTGCGGGGTCTGCCTTAGCAACCTAACGATCTCGGATACTTGCAGGTTCACTTGCATAGAAGAGCTATTTGATAGTCTCCTGGCTAACTAGAATGCATGCACGATACGGATAACGTTAGACATTTGTGGCATGAGTTTATAAATTGAGGCAATATTACAAGTTAATATGTCTAAGCAGGCAAGTTTGCGTTTGTAAGGAACTCAAGCAATCACGTTGGCTCGGGCCTGAAGATAAGCCGAGGGGTAAAATCGTAAGGGACTTCCGAGCGACATGATCTAGGGTAACATGTGAGGGTCTGAATATAAGCAACGTTTCAATTTCCATGTTCTAACACAAGCAATAAAAGTTGGGATTATTCCCTTATCTAGGTGCGTTATATTCTTATTAGCATGCAGGGGGTGATTCACCTAGCGACTAGCATGTATCATTCCATATTTTAAGTGTGCTGGCTAAGCAAAGACAAGTTCACCGTAGCCACCCACCTTAGCGATGATTTGCCTCGGTTGAGCGATACTCCGAGCGAGCCTCTGTAAGCCTAAACCGAAGTCCTGTAGGGACAAGTCTGGATATCCTTTGCCTCAAACGAGTATTCTCGCCTGAGCAAAGTGGGTCAGGGTATTACACTTTTGTCGTTTGAATCAGCAGTCCGCTTGAGCGGAACATGGTGTTACATTATCCACCACTCAAAAAAAGTCTCATCCTCGAGACTTTCTGAGGGCAGGCAGTACTAACGCATTATGGAATCTATCCCAAGCGTAGCAATCGGTACCACTAAATCCAATAGAACATAATCTCCTATTCGGTTTTTACGTCGTGTTATGTGTATGCTGAGTCAGTCTTATTTGCGCCTTAGCGCGGGACATATTGCTTAACACGGAGTACATTTTAATCGATCTTAATTAATGATCTAAGGCTGAGGTAAACCTATACAAGTCATGCACTTGTTTATTTCGATATTTACTTACACTAGCATTGAGATCAACATATCGCGAGTCTGGATCGTGCACATATTCGAAGTGCACCTCTAGCATGAGCACGCCAACCAACTTAGCGATAGCGAAGTCTTAGCACTCAAGTTTCATATTTTCTTGAGTCTTAGATCATGCACACGTTTAAGGCATCCCTCAAACATATGCATCTAACCAAACTTAGAGATAGTAAAATTGGACAAGCTGCTTGCAAAAATCTTAAGGGTTTTGCACAGGTTGGCACAAAGGCCTTAGCATCACAATTTCGTTCAAGCAATCACATCATTCACATGTACATTTTTGAAGGTATTTAGACTCATTGTTGGAATATTCCGTTTAGGACATTGAGAGAGAGTATGCAATAACCAACGAATGAGCTTTTGAAATTATAAAAATCGAAGCAAAGTCCAAAGGCGTATAAGCCAAGCTCTGATACCAATCTGTCACGCCCCGATCTCCCGCAGGCTAATCAGCCGTCCCCGCTAAGCGAGAATCACCACGCTAGCGCTCCTGCAGGACGATCATTTTGGCCCATCTAGGCGTGATGCCGCACGAGCGTGAGCCACGCCCGTGCAAGGCCGTGGTTCATTGGCTGGCGGTAAGAGATTTAAGCTTCAGAGTCACACAGATTGTCCGAGTGTAGCGAAATTATAAACGCATAGGCGATTGATAACAAGTTCACTGAGTCGACAATAGTGGAAGAAATGAATAACATAAGTCGAAGTAAAACAAACTCTTTATTGATATAAACATGTGTTACAGGCGGTGCTTGGCCGAGATTACAAGTCGCTCAAGCCTTTCTCTCTCAAACAGTAAAAGCATGCCAAGTGGCTAAAATTATGGAATGATGTACAGGCGATGTTCCAATATTATGTCTTGTATATATGCTTCAGTTCCGGATGCAACGCTCCAAGGCTCCAGAGTGAACTCCATGCCTTAGCACGCACGAAGGAGGCATCCGCACCGAACGAGGTTCTCTCGCACCCTGCAAGCAACCTGGTGGATTATCAGTACACAAATGCACTAGTGGGGAGGCTACTCGCCCGCTCAAAAAATCTAAACACATAACACAGTTTCTGTGCACCAACTATTATGTTGTCTTTTTAGTTGCCTTAGGATCAGTTTAATGGCAATATTGAATAGCCTAACTCGTGAGGCAGTGCGTCGTGCGATATAAGAGGAAATACGGTGAGACTTACCAACTTACCGATTTATCCTTCCCTGTCCAAGGCAAACCAAGTTAATTCAAGCATGAGTAGATATAAACATTCAGGGACAATAACATATGCAAATACTGTGTTATGAAAGAGACTATGTTTCGGTGCTTAGTTATTCTTGATACGATGTAATAACTCGTGCGCGGATAGCCGCTAAGCCAGGATGACTTATCTATATGAATAATAGGTCGCTTGCATAGCCATAAAGGACACTAGTCACTGAAGAGAATGGTATGCAACGAAAAGAATAATGGGCACTACAAGCCATCTTGCCACTACAATAGACTATACAATAGAGTTCCATCAGGATCAGATCAGTCCCAGTGCCCCGGTGACCGTCCGTGGAACAGAGATCCGAAGATCACCTTTTTCAAGTTGTTCGCGACATGAAGGTCTCTAGGGTTATCAAAATTCACATCTTTAACAAGATAATCCATAGCACGAGTATAATCTTGATTCTTGCTCTGAACGAGTATTGCTCCACGAGCTATGATACTTAATTTACTTGACATAATTCTCGTTCAGATGTAGACTTGACATATTTTCCATTTCAGTGATTCAACTTGCCATGATGCATCCCCCTGGTGCAGGGTCTGCCTTAGCGACCTAATGGTCCCGGATACTTGCAGGTTCACTTGCACAGAAGAGCTATTTGATAGTCTCCTGGCTAACTAGAATGCATGCACGATACAAATAACGTTAGACATTTGTGGCATGAGTTCATAAATCGAGGCAACATTATAAGTTAACATGTCTAAGTAGGCAAGCTTGCGTTTGTAAGGAACTCAAGCAATCACGTTGTCTCAGGCCTGAAGGTAAGCCGAGGGGTAAAACCGTAAGGGACTTCCCGAGCGACATGATCTAGGGTATCATGTGAGGGTCTGAATATAAGCAACATTTCAATTTCTATGTTCTAACACAAGCAATAAAAGTTGGGATTATTCCCTTAGCTAGGTGTGTTATATTCTTATTAGCATGCAGGGGGTGATTCACCTAGAGACTAGCATGTATCGTTCTATATTTTAAGTGTGTTGGCTAAGCAAAGATAAGTTTACCGTAGCTACCCACCTTAGCGATGATTCACCTTGGTTGAGCGATACTCCGAGCGAGCCTCTGTAAGCCTAAGCCGAAGTCATATAGGGACAAGTCTGGATATCCTTTGCCTCAAACGAGTATTCTCGCCTGAGCAAAGCGGGTCAGGAAATTGCACTTTTGCTATTTGAATCGGTAGTTCGCTTGAGCGGAACAAGGTGTTACACACATAGGACTGTACCTTCATTATCGGAGGAGCTTCTACCTCCACCACCAACAGTTGATTCGGCGTAGGTTTTTTCCCTCTTTCAACAGATGATGGAGGCATAGCGGGCCGAGGGAAAGTCCCAACAGCGACAGTCTTAGGTTATGAGGCAGGGCATTAAGAATGACCATAAGCTTGCACTCGTCGCTATAGAGAGAGTCGCCTTAGTCCAGCCATAGGCAGTCCTACCTCTGCAGATCCCATAATAGCTGAGGTCAGGCACCATAGTATACTTCAAGAGGATGAGGTCTAAGGGGTTCAGAAGTACCGAGGGGATTATCTACATAGACGGTTGTAAACCCCCCTCGACCAAATTTTGGATTATTAGTTTAGATTGAGAGACTAGGATTTAATTTGGTGACAATTATGGTAAAATACAGTAATTTAGATTTAATATACAACAATTATATTACTCAATACACCTTACCGTTGCCTTGATTTTTGGAGCGCTACTCTAGTAGTTACCTTTAAACAAATTCCATACACGTTTCCTAGACATGCCAGACTACCTATCTGACCCTTGTGTAACTTTTAAATACTCTATATTGTGCTTCATTTTAGCTGCGTAATATTCGGTACGCAGATAAATTGAAACACAGATTTAAAACATGGAAAAGTTCTCTTTATTGATAATGAACATCTATTACAAACTCCTGAACGAGTCAGCTAATATGCCGAACGGCTTACAAAAGTGTTGACTTAAAATGAGATAGCAGTCCTGTATATTATATCCCTTTACTAAACTTCAAAAGATATAGACCTCCAGGCTGGAGGATAGCTTTGCCACGGAGCTGCATTTATGTATGAAGAGTTGCAGGCTCCTGTCCTGTCTTCAAAATGCTTCAAAGGGGCACGGTGAAGATGCGCCAACAGCTGGACTGGATCGGGAAGACGACTTCGGCTCCTCGCTCGGTTCGCCCTGGTACGGAGAACCTGTTTCAACGAGGGTCAGCATGTTGAAACATACTGGTGAAGGCAAGCTAACCGAACTATACTAATCAATACGTTGTTTTAATGAAGTATGCATATTTGTGGATTTCTATCTTGCCTTAGTTCATTTACAAGTAAGCAGCATATAGAATTTACTGAAATAAATGTGCCACCGGTCGGTGGATTTTACCTGCCCGTCTGAATTACCTGCACAATACTTACCATGCCTTCCCTGCCACGAAGACACAAGTTAGTTTGCAACAGGTTTAAATATACACGTTGGGATCACTGCCCAGAGACCGTTATGGATAATAGTCATTGACGAGGATGTTTGCAACGAAAGTACGTGGTGCGCTGCAAGCATCCCGTCAATCACGTGAGACTAAACGTTGAGTTCCGCCCGGACCGGATCGGTGCCAGTGCCCCAGCGACCGTCCACAGAACCATTTACCTTGTGCACAAGTTGTCCGTGATCAATCGTTCATAACACGTTAAACATTTATGCAGTTGAGGCAACACGTTGAACAAGACAAGTAACATTGCATGATTTATTTTGCATAGCCTCCATGAATAATTTGTGCTTAACTCAATTATAGAAGAAGATGAATTCTAACTAAAATTGAAGCATATAAAGAATATTCCAAGCGAACAAGCATGCAAGTAAGTAACCGTTCATGAATTT
Organism: Iris macrosiphon; assembly: GCA_036927795.1. Taxonomy (NCBI): domain Eukaryota; kingdom Viridiplantae; phylum Streptophyta; class Magnoliopsida; order Asparagales; family Iridaceae; genus Iris; species Iris macrosiphon. The sequence goes on along the minus strand of JAYESA010000019.1, from coordinate 132,822,117 downwards.
GATTGACAAGCAGTATTAACCAAGTCTATTGTCTTTTATCTTTGTTTCTTTTATTATTACTTAGTATCGTTTGATCGGGGCAAAGAAGAGTGCAAGATTTTAGATGTGTAGCTTGGAAGCAGGGCTAGCTAATCGGGTCGGTAGCCACTTACTTAGATTGTTGGAAGGGAGAAGGAAAGAGGCGCTTCACGACTCCGCTCATAAGCCGCCTACTGCTCATTCACCTGCACACGAACAGCTCAATTAATACTTCTTCCTCTCTTTCCAATCTCAGAATAGAAGTGCAAGTCAATGAACGAAAACAATGAAGACCATCGAAATCGTTCAAGGAAAACAAGCAAATCCCAAAACCAACTCAAAGCACGAAAGCAACAAGCGACATCGAAAACCAAGGCAATAAAAGATAGCAGCGGAGAGGTCCCTCCTGACTCTGCCGCTAAGTCGATCCCGGGGGCACGGTCCACTGAATATGGGAATCGATTCCAAAGAAACAAATCCATAACGAGGACGAGTTCTTAATTCAATCTATCCTGATCGAACGATACCGTCTTGTGTTTCTTAGCCGCTCTCTCCGCACCGGGAGAACGGGGCGCTACAAGCACACCCTTTATTTATTTTATTCAATATTATATATGGCATACTTTTATGTATCTTGTTACTTCCCTTTGAGGACCTGGTTCCTTTCCAGATTTGGACGAGGCATATTATCCCATAATGTACGGACCCGGACAGGAGACGAGGTATGCAACTACGGAGGAGCTAGAGGTGCTACCGTCAGAGTTTTTGTTTTCAGTTGGTAGGCCTTCTGCCTAGGATTGGGAGCATCATTATCTAGTCAGCTGATGCCCTAGTCATTACTCCTTTTTATCTATCATTCAGTACTTTTATTTCATCATAGTAGTGGGTTTGTCCCCACCAGACACTTTGGGTTTGTACTATCATATTCAGACTGATGTTTATTTCCAGTATTTATTTCAGTACTTCTTGGTTATAATTATGGATGAGAGTAGATTACCTGTGATTGATTGATATTGGACTTGTTAGTATTTAGGACAGCATAACACTCTTCGTTAGGATCCATTAAATTAGAATAGCCTCAGAGACGTGTCAGCTGGCTATTGCCACGTGGCTTGGTCCCGTGTACTTTTGGGACTGGCGGGGGACATAGTTTTAGTGGTGGCTCATGCAGGTCGACTTATTCGCTTGTGGTATGGTAACATGCTCAGCAAGCCTACAATAGGATAAAAATTACTAGGTCTCATCCACTTTGATTACGTCTTTGAACTTCCTTTGTATTACTTCTAAATATCTGTATCCTGTTTGCTTGATTCCATACTCTTTTAATGAAGCTATATCTCTTGCAGCAAGATGAACTTGTATAGTGGACGAGGAGCACCCAGTATCGTGGTGCCAACCGACACCACCCAGAGAGAGAAGATATCCCAGGAACCACCTGGAGGGCAACCACCAACACAGGCCCCGGTCAATCAATAGGCCCTGCTGATACATTGGTGCGAGACTTTGCAGGGCGATCCTACACAGCAGCAAGAGGGACAAACTTCACAAACGATCCCCAAGCAGCATTTCGAGGGCCAGACTTTGGGAGCTACACCGATGCCGCAAACCTAGAGGCCGACATATGAGAAGACACCCACCGCACAGCCGGAGGTCCCATTACCACCACCTCCACCCTATCCACCACAGATGCCACAACCAGATGGACAGCCACAGATGCTTCAGTTCTTCCAGACTATGATGCAGGCACAGTGACACCAAACCGAGACATTAGACAGAGTTTGATGGCAGTTCTGGAGAGGACACCTGTCACAGCATCTGTACCAACACCTCCACCATCTCAGACAGGTGGTACAGTACGATGGTTCCTCCAGATGGGGCCAGATACTTTTTTGGGCAACGAGATTATAGAGGAGATCTCCGATTGGGTTGCCAACACGGAGATGCTACTAGAGGCTTCGTAGCTACATCCAGACCTTTGGATGACCGCATTGAGGGCCCAACTAAAGGCAACGCCCATCGCTGGTGGGATTTTATTGAGCACAGTGTAGGCAAGAACCAGATATGGGAACAGTTCTTAGAGTACTTCAACGCGAAGTATTTCTCGGTTACAGTCAAAAATGCCCTATATTCCCAGTTCCTGTATTTAGAACAAGAGAATATGACTATAGACGCATACGACACGGAGTTTAGCTGTCTTAGCAGATTTGGTGCCATTTTGATACCCGACGACCTAGAGAAGGCCCAGAGATTCCATCACGGCCTTACTTTCGAGCTGTAGAGGTATACCACCACCCAGGCGAGGATTTCTTATGAGGAGGTTCTTTCAGAGACGAGGATCCAGGAGGCTATCGACAGAGGAGCAAGACGCTCCAGTACGACCACACCAGCCAGAGCCCAGCCCAGAGCAAGAGGACCGATCCGTCGTCCCGGAGCATAGACACAGCAGAGGACAACACCATACCAGCAAAGAGAACTTCCGACTTGCCACTACTGTGGTAAGAGAGGACATTTCTAGAAGGACTGTCGGAAGAGACTGGCGACATGCATGATTTGTGGATCGAACCAGCACCAAGCCCGAGACTGCCCACAACACAGAGACGCAGCATCGCAGACAGGACAGAGGCCAGCAGCACCAGTTCCGAGGATACTACCCCCGCTAGGAGGTCAACGTCCACGAGCACCCGAAGGATTTCAGAGGGGACCACCTTTGGCCCCACATGAGGCACAGTTTGATCGAGATCGACAGCAGACCAGAGGGCAGAGGAACGGACAGGCCTTTGCCCTAGCAGCTACTGAGGAGGAAATAGAAGGGGAAGCTTTCACAGGTACCATTTTAGTTGCATCATTACCTACGACTGTATTGTTTGATTCTGGAGCTACACTATCGTTCATATCTAGTAGATTCGTAGCAATGCATAGAGTAGTGACTTTTCCCTTACCTAAGAGTTAGAAGATTCTTACCGGAGGAGGCATCGTGCCGGTTACCAGCACTATTAGAACGTGCTCGGTAGTCGTATGTGGTAGAGAGATGAGAGCTCAATTTTTGGTATTACCTATGCCATAATTTAATGTTGTGCTAGGCATGGACTGGTTAAGCCAGTATAATGCCGTACAGGATTGCCGGAAGGGTAGCATAACTTTTAGACCGTCAGATCAACCGGAGTTCAAGTACATACGAGGGACCGTCGAGCAAGGAGTAGGACAGATAGCTGGAGCTTACATGGCTATGGAGACGGCACCACCACAGATAGTTGCAGAATTCGAGGATGTTTTCCCGGAGGAATTGCCAGGCTTACCGCCAGATAGAGACGTGGAGTTCACTATTGAGCTAGTACCTGGAGCCGCACCGATATCTTAAAATGTATACCTATTGGCGAAGAAGAAACTAGATGAGCTAAAGCTACAATTAGAGGAGTTGCAGATCAAAGGATTTATCTGTACTAGTGCATCACCCTGGGAGCACCAATATTGTTTGTACTTAAGAAGGACGGGACAGTACATATGTGCATTGATTACAGAGCCCTTAATGCTTTGACTATCAAGAATAAGTACCCCCTGCCGCGTATTGACGATTTATTCGACCAGCTGACAGGAGTAGTGGTGTTCACAAAGATCGACTTGAGATCAGGATATCCTCAGGTAAAGGTGCGAAGAGAAGACATTCAAAAAATAGCATTCCGGACTCGTTATGGTCACTACTAGTTCTTAGTGATGCCTTTTGGGCTGAAAAATACGCCTGTTGTATTTATGAACTTGATGAACAAAGTCTTCCACCAATACCTAGACCAGTTCGTGGTATTCTTCATCGACGACATCTTGGTGTATTCAAAGAGCCACGAGACTAGTGCTAGAGACGCTGAGGCATGAGAGGCTTTATGCCAAGCTGAGCAAGTGTGAGTTTCTCCTATATCGTGTCACTTTTCTTGGACACATTACCTCAGGCGATGGTATTTCAGTAGATCCGGTAAAGATTTCATCAGTTGAGACATGGCCAACCCCTACCAATGTCTCAGAGGTGAGGAGTTTCCTAGGACTTGCTGGATATTACCGGAGGTTCATGGAGAACTTCGCAAAGATCGTAGAACCGATGACCCGCTTGACCCAAAAGGAATAAGAGTTCACCTGGACAGAGGAATGTCAGAAGGTGTTCGATGAGCTGAAGAAGCGTCTAACTACGGCACCTATCATGACTATACCTTCTGGACCCGGAGGATTCGTGATCTATAGCGAAGCATCCGGAAAAGGATTATGATGCGTCTTGATGCAGCATGGAAAGGTTGTGGCCTATGCCTCTAGGCAGTTAAGGACCCATGAGAAGAACTATCCCACTCACGATTTGGAGCTTGCCGCAATAATCTTTGCTTTAAAGCTTTGGAGGCACTACCTATATGGAAAAAGAGTGGAGATATTCACTGATCATAAGAGCCTAAAGTACGTCTACACCCAGAAGGACCTGAACCAGAGATAGAGACGTTGGCTCGAGATAATGATAGTATTTGAGATTGAGCTACAGTACCACCCGGGAAAGGCCAACGTAGTAGCTGATGCGTTGAGGAGAAGACCCATGGCATTCTTCTTGACTACCCAATAACATCTGTTGAGAGAACTAGAGCAGATGGGTATAGAGGTTGTTATGCCCGGAGTAGACGGACAGTTGTCAAGTTTTTAGTTGTAATCGACACTAGTGGAGAGGATCAAGTCTGCATTGCCGACATATACCAGATTCTAGAGGCTTCGACAGAGGACAGAGATCGGAATACAGACAGGATTTCATATACATGAAGACGAAACTTTGAGATATGGAAATCGTCTCTATATTCCGAATGGAGAGCTTCGTCAGGAGCTGATGTCGGAGGCGCATAGTTCGACATACTCTATTCATCCAGGAGGCATAAAGATGTACAGAGACTTGAGGCAGTACTACTGGTGGCATGGAATGAAGAGGGAGATAGCCCGCTTTGTGGTAAAGTGCCTAGTGTGTCAGCAAGTCAAGGCTGAGCATCAGAGGTCTGCAGGTTTACTTCAGCCGCTCCCGATACCAGAGTGGAAATGGAAGCACATCACTATGGACTTTGTCACGGGCTTTTCGAGGAGTCCTAGTGGTCACAATACAGTATGGGTAATCGTAGATAGACTCACCAAGTCCGCTCACTTTTTACCTTTCAGAGTGGGATAATCTACAGAGGTCTTAGCAGATATGTACATGAGGGAGATTGTACGACTGCATGGAGTGCCAGTTAGTATAGTGTCTGACAGGGATACAAGGTTTATATCTTACTTTTGGCGGAGTATGCAAGAGAGTTTCGGTACCCGCCTAAAGTTTAGCATATCGTATCACCCGCAAACAGATGGCCAGTCCGAGTGCACCATTCAGACGATGGAGGACATGTTAAGAGCGTACATGCTCGATTTCGGAGGATCATGGAAGGACCATTTGCATTTGGTCAAATTTTCCTACAACAACAACTATCAAGTGAGCATTCAGATGGCTCCCTATGAAGCGTTGTATGGAAGGAAGTATCGTTCCCCAGTATGTTGGAGCGATATAGGCGAGAGACAGATCCTAGGGCCAGAGTTGGTTGTTCGTACAGTAGAGAAGGTGAAGAAGATCCAAGGGCACCTACGAGCAGCACAGGATAAACAGAAGCATTGGGCAAATGCACACCGACGACCCCTAGAGTTCCAAGTTAGAGATCATATATTTCTAAAAATCTTACCTACTAGAGGGACAATCAGATTTGGAGGCAGAGGAAAGCTGAGTCCGAGGTACATCGGACCATTCGATGTGTTAGAACGCATCGGAGAGGTTGCTTATAGGTTAGCCTTGCCGCAGACTTTAGAAGGAGTTTATGACGTCTTTCATGTATCTCAGCTAAGGAGGTACATGCTAGATCCGAGTCATGTGCTTGACCATTCAGATATCACAGTCGGCCCGAGTTTATCATACCAAGAGGATCCTATAGAGATTCTGGACAGAAGTGAGAAGGTATTACGAGGTCAGACTATCCCTTTAGTTCGTGTTTTATGGAGGCATCATGCACCAGGCAAGTCGACCTGGGAAAGCGAGAAGGATATTCGACAGCGTTATCACCATATCTGCGAAGGCCTAGGTATGTAGTAGCATTTTAATTTCAGTCAGTAGTTCTTACCTTACATATATTTTAATTTTGAGGACAAAATATTCTAAGGAGGGTAGATTGTAAACCCCCCTCGACCAAATTTAGGGTTATTAGTTTAGATTGAGAGACTAGGATTTAATTTGGTGACAATTAGGGTTAAATACAGTAATTTAGATTTAATGTGCAACAATTATATTACTCAATACACCTTACTATTGCCTTAATTTTTGGAGTGCTACTCTAGTAGTTATCTTCAAACAAATTTCATACACATTTCTTAGACATGCCAGACTACCCATTTGACCCTTGTGTAACTTTTAAATACTCTATATTGTGCTTTATTTTAGCTGCACAATATTTGTCGCAAACGTCCATGTATTATTCCATAAATCCAATTCCTCATAATTGCCCATTCCTATTTGAAATTGAGGCACAACCTCAACCCAATTCCCTATAACCCAAATTAGAGTATTAACCCATTCTGAACCTGCTACGCCCATGACTTTTGTGTCCCACCCAAATTTAATCCTATGCATTTTAAATTGGTAAGAGAACACCTTGTGCATTTGTTTTAATTAAATTAAATTAGAGGCAAATCTCATCCAAAGCAAGACCCAACCAATCCCATGTACACCCTACACCCTTTCATGTGGACCAGCCCCTACCCCAAAGAGTTCAGGCTGGCCCAAACTCTGAGGTCAGCCCATAATTCCCTCACCTATATAAATATCTATTTTCTCTACTTGAAACCCTAGAATCATAAACACCACCACCACCTTCAACCATAGCCGAACACCCCCTACCCGACCGGACAACACCACCACCACCTCAGGCCACCACTACCACAACCCCCTTCCGCCTGCACCCCCCCCTAGCCGTCGGACCACCCCTAGGTTGCCTGCACCGACTGCCATCCACCATCTTCACCACCCTCAACAACGATCATCAACCCGGCTGCCCAGATCCTGACTACCCCCAGCCTTGACCACCACCTCCAGCACCGCCAACCACCATTGTCAGCCCGACCAGTACCCCCTTCCCCACGACCAGCACCCCCTTCAACCGTCAGCAACTACCAGCAACTGCTGCCAAGGCTGCTGCTGCTGCTGCTATGACTGTTGTACTCGCTGCCGTTGGTTGCCCGCATGATGGCCGAAGCTCCGCAGAACGTCGGAGGACAGCCACTCGATGAGCACAGACCCCCTCCCTCGTTCAGCCAACTAGGTACACGTTCCTTCATTCTTTTCGTCATTGTATCGTTGTATAGTTGTATCATCGTATCATCGAGTCATCGTGTCGTGTCATTATATGGACACAAACAAATTAATATAAAACCCTATATGTGTGTATGTATGTTTAATTAGATTAGATGGTAATTAATAAATTATTAAATACCCTAATAACAGGACTTGTTAGTAAGGACTTATATTTCACTTTAAAACCTAGACATAGACCACGTACACTGTAACAGAAGAAATAAGGATAGGTGATTGTACAAAACATAAGTAGTTTTCATAAACACATAACTGTGGTAATTTATTATCGTGAGGTATACGGTAATTAAGGACAGGACACGTGTGCATCTTAGCTACGTGCACACGCGACTCTGTAGTCGACCAGCCGTGACCCTTGCATCAAGTACTTAAGAGCAGCGTCGTAGTTTTGTGTATATTACTTTAGAGTCTGATGCTAGACTTGATATATTATATTGTATGTTTAGGGTCACTGGACCAGCCAGAAGATACTTCAGGAGCAGGCTATTGGCATTTACAGCTTGAGGACCCAGGCAAGATACCTTGCCATATTTACTGTTTAAATTAAATGATGCATATGTTGTATGATAACTTATTATTTTATTTCATATAACTGTGCACGTCTGAGATTGACTCAGGTACAGTCGACGGATGCGTCGATGAGTAGTGTACTTGACCTAGTCACTAGTAGACTCACCCCATTGGGAGGATGCTCTGACATCTTTCGAGACCTGACACTCTTACACGTTTTACGGTGACAAATTCATATTGGGATGTGGGTTCGCGTACTTGACTAGCTATCGGTGTGTGTGACATGCATCACGGTTAGTGCATAATTCAGGATTTTGTATTAGTAGAGACTTGGCATATAGATACATGGTAAGCACATCGAGTATTCGACTTGTATATCTATATTGGGTGGGGATGACTACTAGTCGGCATATGGGATACACACATTGGAATCCGTAGTATCTGGAGGATCCACGAATCCAATGACTTCCTTTATTCAGTTTCTACGTTCTTCGGAGCGATATGGACGTTATACTATTCAGTTTCCATGTTCTTTGGAGCGATATGGACGTTATACTATACAGTTTCCATGTTCTTTGGACCGATATGGACGTTATGCCTACACCTACCCATATGTACCAACGTTGTCCTCACATTGTATTCACTTAGATGGTTAGCACACTCTTTATTTATTTTATTCAGTATTTATATATGGCATGCTTCTTTGTATCTTGTTACGTCCCTCTGAGGACCTGTTTCTTTTCTAGATTTGGACGATGTACGGACTGGGACAGGAGACGAGGTACGCAACTGCGGAGGAGCTAGAGGTGCTACAGTCAGAGTTTTCGTGATCAGTTGGTAGGCCTTCTGCCTAGGATTGGGAGCATCATTATCTAGTCAGCTGATGCCCTAGTTATTACTCCTTTTTATCTATCATTCAGTACTTTTATTTTGTCATAGTAGTGGGTTTGTCCCCTCCAGACACTTTGGATTTGTACTATGATATTCAGACTGATGTTTATTTCCAGTATTTATTTCAGTACTTCTTGGTTATAATTGTGGATGAGAGTAGATTACCTGTTATTGATTGATATTAGAGTTGTTAGTATTTAGGACAGCGTAGCACTCTACGTTGATACATTAAATTGGGATATCCTCGGAGACGTGTTAGTTGGCTATTGCCACATGGCCTGGTCCCGTGTACTTTTGGGACTGGGGCGTGACAACGGTTGGATAGAGGATATCGAAAGGAACCTGTTGCTAGCACAGATTTTGGAGGCTTTGTAGATAGAGGCGGCAGACAGTATGATGCATGACATAGCCTTGACCTGGTTCAGGACCAATCCGAGAATCAGAGTGCCGGGACTTTCCTGGGAGGCCTTTAAGGAACTCTTCAAGGAATGTTCTTCCTCGATATAGTTCAGGCATCACTGGAGAGTCAGTACGAGCACCTCGTCCAAGGGAACATGACGGTGGACGTGTATGCTATCGAGTATTGCAGATTAGGGCAGTTTGTTGAGGGGCAGTACCTTAGGCAAAGTCTATGAAATTCAGGAAAGGACTGAATAATGAGATTAAGTCTCACACCAATGGAGAGCACACCGCTACTTATGAGGAGATTCTAAGGCAGGCACAACGGGCGAAGGATGATCTGGAGCTTGGCTCCAAGAGGCCGAGGGACACAGGAGGAGCCAATACTAGTGCGGGCCCAGCAAAGCGGCCTCACTTCCGACAACAACAGAGGCCCTTCCATCAACAGCAGTTGAGACAGCAGTTTTAGGCACCATTCAGGCCACCAATGCAGCAAGCACATTAGGCCCCGAGATCCGCACGACAGGCCCCGCAGTGTACTCACTGTAGGAAGGTTGGACATATACGAGAGGTCTACAGGAAGAGGCTTGGAGTGTGCCTCTATTGCGGGCATGCAAGACTTCAGTTATGAGATTGTATTCTAGCTCTCATTCGAGCAGGCCAGGATGCATCACCTATCCAGAGGATTCCACTGAGGCACCCGACGAGACAACATTGAGGACCTCCCCTACAACCATAATAGCAGCAGTTCGCTCAGCAGTAGCAGCAGCAGAGAAGTGCTCAGCAGCAACAGCAACAGTAGAGAGGTGATCAGCGATAGGGGCAAGCTTTTGTCCTGACCGTTGAGTAGGAGGAGCCAGTTGGTAATGTTATCTTAGGTTCAGTCTTACTTGATTCTTTTCTAGCTCATACTTTATTTGATTCTGGTGCTTTACATAGTTTTATTTTTGTATCTTTTGCTTTGAGGTATAGTTTGGAGGCTGAACCATTAGAGGGGACTTTCAAGATCACGACCGGGGGTAGCATTATCCTGGTCAGTGATATCTGCAAAGACCGGAGAGTATCTTTAGGAGGCCGAGAATTGAGTGTGAGTCTACTCATAATGCCACTTTCTAGCTACGATATAGTACTCGGGATGGATTGGTTGAATAGATATCATGCTATTATCGATTTTCCTAGAGGCATAGTAGTATTCCAGCCCTTAGAAGAGCCAGAGTTTTAGTTCATCAGAGGAGAAGTAGAGCAGGATGAAGGAGCCTACTATGGAGCTGTAGTGGAAAAGTATGAGCCACCACATCCATTGATTGCAGAGTTTATAGATGTATTTCCAGAGGTGTTACCGGGGTTTCCACTAGACAGAGATGTGGAGTTCTCTATAGATTTGGTGCCAGGTGTAGAGCTAATATCATAATACATATATAGGGTAAACAATAGAGAAATAACACAACTGAAGAAACAGGTGGATAAGTTGTAGGACAAAGGCTTCATCCGGTCCAGTTCATAACCATGGGGGTTCTCCAGTATTGTTTGTACCGAAGAAGGATGGGTCGGTACGTATGTGTATCAACCACAGAGGTCTCAAAAACCTCACTATAAAGAACAAATACCCGTTGCTGCGGATTGATAATTTGTTTGATCAGTTGAGCGGGGCAAAAGTATTCTCCAAGATAGACTTAAGGTTGGGGTACCATCTGTCACTACCACATTTCCAGATAAGGGCATTTGTGTAATTTTACTATTCTGAATAATTATGTATTAAAAATTTATTTGCTGAGTTTTATAATTTTATATATTGTTAGTGCTATTTGGTTTTAGGTCAAACCCTAGAACTCATTAGGACAAACCCTAATGACTTAACCCTAATTTGAAACCCAATTCTAGTGAAACCCTAGAATTCTAATTTTAGGGTGGAGTCTCAAACCCTAGAAGGACTAAACCTGAGTAATTGGGTTCTTCCTGACCTAACATAGGGGTTTAACCTAAACTTATGCATTAGAAACCCTAACTTGGTTTTAATATAAAAGGGAGCCACCCTCTTTCCCTTCAGGAAGAAAGAAACCCTAGCCTCCATTGGAAGAGCCATTTTTCCCCACCCCAAAACTCAGAAGCAAACCCTAGGGATTCCATTTTTCCTCTTTCAAATCAAGGAGAACAATGGAGCTTGGGTCAAGAATACTTGGAGAAGGAGAACCTCCATTGAAGAAACCATCTCCCTAGGTAAAACCCTATGTTTTTATTCAATTATATTCTGTTCTTCTTGTTATTGGCCATTAGGAAACCTACCTTGTGGTATGGATCTCGATTTTGTAGGTCCTATATGAAGACCTAGGTAATTCTAGGGTTTAGGTGTCCCAACATTTGGTTTTCTCCAATTTTCGTGAACTCTAACCCTAGGGGTTACATGTAGACAGAGTTCCTCCTTTGCATCTAGATATAATGTCGATTTAGGGTTTTAGCTTGGGTATTCATGGGTTCTTATGTAAAACCCGATTTCAGCCCCTAGGTGTTTGTAGGAATGCTTCATAAGGAAATGCCTAATTCTATAACCTAGTTCTTATGGTTTGATATGTATACTGGTAAATATATGTATGTGTATAGGTATTACTGTATTTTTGGGTATCCTCAATGTAGTTGTGCAGTCGGGTTCAGCTATGAGGGTTGTGTCGTGTCTGTGGGGAGTTCCTGTACAGAGTCGGGTTCTTGAGTCTTGTGTGTATCAGGGATTCCCGTGTGTGTGTCAAACATTGGAGTAAATGGGAATCATGTTCAATACAGGAATTATTTGTGGTAGTGTTTCAACATTCGTGTACCAGTGTCAGTGTGGCAAGGGAGAGTGTATCAGGGAGTTGGTAAATTGGTGTAGATGTGCAGTAGCTACAAAGGCTGGGTTAATTTCTGTTCAGCTGATGGTCTCAGCAAATTCCTGTGCAGTGTGTGGTAGTTAGTGCATCAGTGAGTGAGTTAAGTGTGTATGATTCATGAGGTAGGGTGACTGGTACTCTTGTATCAGTAATAGATTTGGGTTCCTCACAGGTAGTAGTTATTTGTCAAGTTCATATGTCTTGTGTATCAATTTTGTCACTGTGGGTTAGTATCTGTTTGTGTATCAGTTAGTGATACCTGGTGTTCAGTGTATTAATTCTCTGTGTGTGCAATGTATATCATTCAGTTGGGCAAGATGTGCTGTGCTGTGTAACATGTGTGTGAGTGAGTGTTAGCTGTGTTAGTGGGTAGTGTGGTAAGCAGTGAACCAGTGTCAGTGTCCTAGGTTATTCTCCAGCACCTAGGTGTCTGTGTTCCCCTAACTGCGTGTTTATGTATCAGAATGTATCAGTATCTAGCTATGAGTTACTAATGTATCAGTGTCCACTGAGAGCAGTGTGTGGACCTCTGTGTGTGTGTCCCTGTGTTGGGTAGTATTGTGTAGCTATGTCAGTATGTGGAGTTCTAAGAGCAGTGAGTAGTGTTTCAGTATAGTGTAGGGTGTTAAGTTGTATGTGCCAGTGTGTATCAGTGTTAGAACTGTGGGTATGTGTAGTCCAGTAGCTGTGAACATGGGTGTGTGTCTCAGTATCTAGCTGTGTGTGTCAGTTAGACAGGAACCTGTGTGTATCAAAATGTGAGTTCCAGTTATTGTGTGTGGTGTGTTGTACTGTTTTCAGTACAGTGGTAGTATAGGGAGTTCTGTGTCCAGCAGAGGCATGTATACCTGTGTGTGTGTGTAGCAGTGAGTAGTTAAGTGTGTTTTGCAGCTAGCTAGTGCAGCACCAATTCAGCACTGCAGGGGGACCAGCTTATACAGCAAGGGTAATCTGCAGCACAGTGTTGGAGGTGTGGCTACTTGAGTATCCTATTCATTGTATCTATGTATCCTGGAAGTTTTGTGTCCCTGTTGTTGCTTCCTAAGGCTATTGTTGCTGCCTTATTCTGCCAGTAGTCATAGTTGTTCAGTGTTAAACCATGTATGGGTAAGTCTGAACAGTTTTAGACTGTGAAACTGTGTTCAGTGAGGGAAGGGTATTAGTGAATGTAGGGTTTTTGCATAGGTCCTGTGCACAGCTACTGTATCTAGTGTGGGTGCAGTAGGGTGATGTTGTGCATCAGTTCATTCCAGTTTACTGTGTGTTAGGTATCAGATACATTATGGAGCAATATGATACCAATGGAGTATCAAGGTGTATGACTAGTGAGTTGACTTGATGGTATTAATCATATGAATAAGGTATAAGTTTAAGTTAGAATGTGGGACTAGGATACCACATAAGTTAAGATTGAGTATGGTGTAGGTATCCCCTGATACCTAGAGATTAGTGAGATGCTTTTGGATACTAATATAGTTATAGAGTATACTAAGATACTATATATAGTAGTATATGTATATATAAGTTTATAGTGTACTAAGAGACGTAGAGTACCATATTATTCAGTATATAGATAATTAGTACTAATAACTAGTATGACCCAGTGCGACCAAGTTTGACTAGTATTGACCAGTAGACTTTAGTATGACTTAGAGGCCTCAATTAATTAGTTAAACATGTTATTTCCTTTAATTCATTATTTAACATTGAAATTCCATATTAGGTCTTTGTGATTCCACTTTGGACATCGATCCTCACACTTGCTCGGGACCACAGGCGAGTACATTCTCTGATTAGTTTCTAATTTATGATATCTCCTATGTTCACTGTATCTAGTGTAAATATCCATGTTCTTGACACATTGGTTACACGGATTGGTATACACGGATCTCGTCATGAGATGTTATTCCTTATTCATGGTGTAGCTTGTACAAGACTTGTTTTCCTTGTTATCTTGTGCATGTACAGACACTGATTCCTAGGAAGATTTGCTACCTCCCTAGGGAATCCCGTGCCATAGCGTACCATGATTGGATCTACTATACCAGTCGGGGGTTTGGGGAGTACTTTAGTGTAGATATGTGATTATACCCAACTTTATATGCACCATAGCTCACCCCACATCTCACGTCGGGTGCGGCCTGACCATTTACATGCTCCATAGCTGTTACGTGTGATTAGCCTGACCTCTACATGCATCATAGCTAACCAACGGTTAGCCTGACCTTATATGAACCATAGCTAATCACATGTAACCAGCCTGATCAAGTTCCCAAGCCGATCACATGTTAAAGCTAGTACTCACACACTTAGTCATAGAATTCTTGCTCATTGACATATTGTTCTTTTCCTGCATTTACTTACAGTATTTCCAGTATTTCTCTCATTGTATATTTCTCGTACCTATACATGCATCTGGTATGTTTCCATCTAGAACTGCTACATAGTTTATGTTATTTATATAGAACTGCTATTTAGAGATGTACTTTGCTCCTTCCTGACTGAAAAATATTTTTCCAGACTGTGACCTTAGTAGACTGGTTTCCGACACACTTGGGGGATTGGATGTTACTGATTGCAGGTATGATTATTGTGTCATTAGACTTGTGTTGTATTCTTTTATTTCTTTATTTTTCCTATCGTGCTGTAGTTGTGATTGAGTATTTCTAGATTTATTTTATGATATCCACGTCTCCTTATGGAGTTGGATACTAGCGTGAGATTGTTTAGATAGTACTTGACCTAGACAGCGTTCTACCGCCGATGCTGCGACGTAGGCTGGACGTACCCACGCTCTCGTGCCCCTAAACCGGGTGCAGATCTGTGATACGTTTTTAGTGGTGGCCCATGCAGGTCAGACTTCGCGAGTTGTACGATGTCGTAGTAGTGTGGCATCTTGTTTACACTACTGCGTGCCTGCGATAGGATCTATGACATAGGATACTAGGACGAGAGCGAATACTCAATCACAATTCTTGAGAGATTCCTGGGACGACCCCTTGAGAATCTTATTATAATTTCCAATTTAAATCTTTTTTCTTGTTTTCGTCCGCTCTCGCTTGTTGTTATTGAACTTGATTCTTGTTGACCAGTTGTTAACTTTAAAACTTGGTATCATTATTGAGTTTATTCTTGTTGACCAGTTGTTAACTTTAAAACTTGGTATCATTATTGAGTTTATTCTTGTTGACCAGTTGTTAACTTTAAAACTTGGTATCATTATTGAGTTTATTCTTGTTGACCAGTTGTTAACTTTAATTCATGGTATCGTTGTTGAGTTGATTTCATATTGAGATAAATTTTACGGACTAGAATTTATGGTATCATCTGATGACATATATTGATGAGGACAGTGAGAAAGGTAAAACGTCTACTTTGGTTATGGAACCTAGAGTTTATCGCAGCCATATTAGCTGTCGTGACGAGAACGTAGGAACCTAACTTGGATGTACATACTTTAGTTATGAGATTTAGAGTTTCTCGCAGCCATACCGGTTGGCGTGGCGAGGATTCTAGATGACATGATTATAGGGTTGCATACCTTAGTTACGTAACCTGTCGTTTCTCGCATCTATGCTTACTGGCGTGGCGAGGATTCTGTGTGTCATGATTTCTGACAGACGTGTATGATTATCAGGTTGTATCTTAAATTGGTTCTTAAAATATTATCTCAAGACTTATCTATTTATGTTATTCCAGGACTTTGTTCCATCGCTTCTTTTCTTTACTAGCAGTAAAGACACCTTCAGTCCTCAATCCAGTTCCTTTGAGCTTTTATTCTTTGAGGATTCCTTGTTAAGTATAATAATTAGTGACTTACAATTTTGGTTTTGTCTTGAATTGGTATTGACGGAGTGTTGCTTGTGAGTTGTAGGTGTTTCCTAGTTGGACATGTGAGCAGTAGACTTTAATCTGGAATTAACCCATAGCATAGTACCTTGTAACAATGGTTCTAGGATAAGGTCATTAGAGACTGTGAGTAGAAGGAGAGTATAGAGTATCAGTGATAGTTTAGGAGTTAGTATCAGAGCCAACATACCCGTCCTGGATAATCAATTGGATGATCTACGTGAACAATTAAGTATCCAGGAATTGTGTTAAGAATTACTGGAGCATGACGTTCAATTTGATGATTGATATCGGGTGTGTTAAAGGTAAGGAATTGTATATGCATAAAAGAGTTAATGAGCTATCATGAGTGGAGAAATATCGGAATTGGTAATGAAATTGGTGAGGCGTATCACAGATTAGTTTAACAGGCTGTAAAAGATTACAAGGAAATACATATACAACAATCGAGATGAGGAACCATACACATACCCATGAGAGTAAAGAAACATGAGTGTTATAGTAGATACATATAATCATGAGATATAATGAGCTTGATGAATGATCCATTAATGAAGCTAGTAATATAATACCAAGAGTGCTAATGATTCTATATCGATGATTAGTCGAGGATGACGTTAATAACAGTAAGCACTCTGTGTGATGATAATTAGATGATATACCAGTTGACATAAATTGAAATCATGAAGGAAAATATAGGTGATGATAACTTTGATCATTGGAGGTAATAGTACAAGTGATTCAGGCAGTACAATTTTAGTACATAGTTATAGACACTAGATGCATTGAGTGCACCTCGAGTATTAGAGACTACGAGCACTTATACGTAAATTGGTGGATCTATAAATTAAAGAGTGGAAATGAATTTTTGAGAATTATTGAGAAGTTGGGATTGTGTCATTAAAATTTTGAGGATTTCAAATATGAATTCAATAAACATGGTTAAGGCTACAAAGATTTTAGAAGTGATTAAATTTTATTTCGATGTTGAGTATCTGACTTTGAGGAGGTATATGCAATTTATTTTAAGTTGATCGAGAAGTTAAACCTTGATGATTATTTTGAGGATTAAATTTTATGGTAGATGAGAAATATGAATATTAATATATGAGTAGATGATATACATGTGTAAGGATCTGTGGCTTGAGTATGCTTGAGATGGCACCACAAACAGACTTGGGTGTCCATCTAGAGTTGTATTAGAGAGAGCAGTGCTTAGTGTGTTGTGTTGCACTTGGCGTGCACCTGAGTGATAAGAACAACTAGTATAGACAATTACAGTAGGTAAGAGAGCTAGCAGTGGTTGTGCTTGTAGTAGAAACAGTGGTACCTAAAGGGATAGGAGTATCAAACCTTGAATGCATCTTTGACCTATGATTGTGCTAGAGGTCCTTGGTATCAGATTTTAGTATAAATAAACAGGTGTGTGCAATACGGATATATTCATGGATTTTGTGGATTAATGATTAGTTGATATGGGTACCAGTGTACAGGAATATGAATTAGTTAGTGAATGTGTTAGAGTTAAGTGTATGCTAGAGATAGGAGATACCGCAAGAAATATGTTAGCAGGATCCTTCTTTTCTCATGTTATTTTCGTCTTCTGATTGATTGATTCCCTAGTACCATGGTTTGTATTCGTGATTTACTTGTTAGAATGTAGCTAGTAGTACACCCTGACAGAGACTGCAATACCATGACAGGACACATGACCTAAATATTTTCTTAGATTGCATGACTGTAGGTAGAGTTTTCTTAAACCATGATCATTAGGGTTTTGACCATAGCAAAGATCTGTGACGAGGTTATGACTGACAAAAAGGGACAAGATGATTAGAATTTGTGGATAAGCATTAATTTAAATAAAGGGTTAAGGGGTTAATATAACAGAATTGATGGATCATTGATTGTACGAAGATTGAGGATAATTGAAACTCGAGGATAAAATATTAACTTAAAAGGGAGAGTTAAGAAATCAACATGGCCAAAATTGAGGAATTATTAATTTTGTAAGGTTATGATATGATAAAATTGGTGATTAAAAATTGAGAAAATTTAGGAGATTGTGATAATATTTTTGACCGCAAGTTATGAATTTTTGGACGTTGCATTAGAAGGATCTCTAAGTGTCGCACTGGAGTATTATGAGGAAAAAGGAAACTGAAGAATCAGACCATTGATGGATTATTGTTGAATTCAGACTTTTGGGACGAGATTCAATTTTATATATGCCTTTATTGAAATTAAATTTGAGGAGCAGATATCAAATCCCGAGTATAAAATTTTTAATTTAAATTCGTGGGAATTGTGAGGGAATGGAAACTGATTTTTATTTTTGAGGATATTTCAGGAATATAGTAATTTCAGAAATTTTTGAAAAAAAAAAAAAGTTACGAAACGACAAGGTGGATTATTTCAGGATTTTGTGGGTTGTTGAATTTCACTATTTATGGAAATAATAATGTGTATGAGTGAATACTACTATTGAGGATTTTAAATTTCGAGGATGAAATTCTTTTAAGATGGGTAGACTTGTCACTACCACATTTCCAGATAAGGGCATTTGTGTAATTTTACTATTCTGAATAATTATGTATTAAAAATTTATTTGCTGAGTTTTATAATTTTATATATTGTTAGTGCTATTTGGTTTTAGGTCAAACCCTAGAACTCATTAGGACAAACCCTAATGACTTAACCCTAATTTGAAACCCAATTCTAGTGAAACCCTAGAATTCTAATTTTAGGGTGGAGTCTCAAACCCTAGAAGGACTAAACCTGAGTAATTGGGTTCTTCCTGACCTAACATAGGGGTTTAACCTAAACTTATGCATTAGAAACCCTAACTTGGTTTTAATATAAAAGGGAGCCACCCTCTTTCCCTTCAGGAAGAAAGAAACCCTAGCCTCCATTGGAAGAGCCATTTTTCCCCACCCCAAAACTCAGAAGCAAACCCTAGGGATTCCATTTTTCCTCTTTCAAATCAAGGAGAACAATGGAGCTTGGGTCAAGAATACTTGGAGAAGGAGAACCTCCATTGAAGAAACCATCTCCCTAGGTAAAACCCTATGTTTTTATTCAATTATATTCTGTTCTTCTTGTTATTGGCCATTAGGAAACCTACCTTGTGGTATGGATCTCGATTTTGTAGGTCCTACATGAAGACCTAGGTAATTCTAGGGTTTAGGTGTCCCAACATTTGGTTTTCTCCAATTTTCGTGAACTCTAACCCTAGGGGTTACATGTAGACAGAGTTCCTCCTTTGCATCTAGATATAATGTCGATTTAGGGTTTTAGCTTGGGTATTCATGGGTTCTTATGTAAAACCCGATTTCAGCCCCTAGGTGTTTGTAGGAATGCTTCATAAGGAAATGCCTAATTCTATAACCTAGTTCTTATGGTTTGATATGTATACTGGTAAATATATGTATGTGTATAGGTATTACTGTATTTTTGGGTATCCTCAATGTAGTTGTGCAGTCGGGTTCAGCTATGAGGGTTGTGTCGTGTCTGTGGGGAGTTCCTGTACAGAGTCGGGTTCTTGAGTCTTGTGTGTATCAGGGATTCCCGTGTGTGTGTCAAACATTGGAGTAAATGGGAATCATGTTCAATACAGGAATTATTTGTGGTAGTGTTTCAACATTCGTGTACCAGTGTCAGTGTGGCAAGGGAGAGTGTATCAGGGAGTTGGTAAATTGGTGTAGATGTGCAGTAGCTACAAAGGCTGGGTTAATTTCTGTTCAGCTGATGGTCTCAGCAAATTCCTGTGCAGTGTGTGGTAGTTAGTGCATCAGTGAGTGAGTTAAGTGTGTATGATTCATGAGGTAGGGTGACTGGTACTCTTGTATCAGTAATAGATTTGGGTTCCTCACAGGTAGTAGTTATTTGTCAAGTTCATATGTCTTGTGTATCAATTTTGTCACTGTGGGTTAGTATCTGTTTGTGTATCAGTTAGTGATACCTGGTGTTCAGTGTATTAATTCTCTGTGTGTGCAATGTGTATCATTCAGTTGGGCAAGATGTGCTGTGCTGTGTAACATGTGTGTGAGTGAGTGTTAGCTGTGTTAGTGGGTAGTGTGGTAAGCAGTGAACCAGTGTCAGTGTCCTAGGTTATTCTCCAGCACCTAGGTGTCTGTGTTCCCCTAACTGCGTGTTTATGTATCAGAATGTATCAGTATCTAGCTATGAGTTACTAATGTATCAGTGACCACTGAGAGCAGTGTGTGGACCTCTGTGTGTGTGTCCCTGTGTTGGGTAGTGTTGTGTAGCTGTGTCAGTGTGTGGAGTTCTAAGAGCAGTGAGTAGTGTTTCAGTATAGTGTAGGGTGTTAAGTTGTATGTGCCAGTGTGTATCAGTGTTAGAACTGTGGGTATGTGTAGTCCAGTAGCTGTGAACATGGGTGTGTGTCTCAATATCTAGCTGTGTGTGTCAGTTAGACAGGAACCTGTGTGTAACAAAATGTGAGTTCCAGTTATTGTGTGTGGTGTGTTGTACTGTTTTCAGTACAGTGGTAGTATAGGGAGTTCTGTGTCCAGCAGAGGCATGTATACCTGTGTGTGTGTGTAGCAGTGAGTAGTTAAGTGTGTTTTGCAGCTAGCTAGTGCAGCACCAATTCAGCACTGCAGGGGGACCAGCTTATACAGCAAGGGTAATCTGCAGCACAGTGTTGGAGGTGTGGCTACTTGAGTATCCTATTCATTGTATCTATGTATCCTGGAAGTTTTGTGTCCCTGTTGTTGCTTCCTAAGGCTATTGTTGCTGCCTTATTCTGCCAGTAGTCATAGTTGTTCAGTGTTAAACCATGTATGGGTAAGTCTGAACAGTTTTAGACTGTGAAACTGTGTTCAGTGAGGGAAGGGTATTAGTGAATGTAGGGTTTTTGCATAGGTCCTGTGCACAGCTACTGTATCTAGTGTGGGTGCAGTAGGGTGATGTTGTGCATCAGTTCATTCCAGTTTACTGTGTGTTAGGTATCAGATACATTGTGGAGCAATATGATACCAATGGAGTATCAAGGTGTATGACTAGTGAGTTGACTTGATGGTATTAATCATATGAATAAGGTATAAGTTTAAGTTAGAATGTGGGACTAGGATACCACATAAGTTAAGATTGAGTATGGTGTAGGTATCCCCTGATACCTAGAGATTAGTGAGATGCCTTTGGATACTAATATAGTTATAGAGTATACTAAGATACTATATATAGTAGTATATGTATATATAAGTTTATAGTATACTAAGAGACGTAGAGTACCATATTATTCAGTATATAGATAATTAGTACTAATAACTAGTATGACCCAGTGCGACCAAGTTTGACTAGTATTGACCAGTAGACTTTAGTATGACTTAGAGGCCTCAATTAATTAGTTAAACATGTTATTTCCTTTAATTCATTATTTAACATTGAAATTCCATATTAGGTCTTTGTGATTCCACTTTGGACATTGATCCTCACACTTGCTCGGGACCACAGGCGAGTACATTCTCTGATTAGTTTCTAATTTATGATATCTCCTATGTTCACTGTATCTAGTGTAAATATCCATGTTCTTGACACATTGGTTACACGGATTGGTATACACGGATCTCGTCATGAGATGTTATTCCTTATTCATGGTGTAGCTTGTACAAGACTTGTTTTCCTTGTTATCTTGTGCATGTACAGACACTGATTCCCGGGAAGATTTGCTACCTTCCTAGGGAATCCCGTGCCATAGCGTACCATGATTGGATCTACTATACCAGTCGGGGGTTTGGGGAGTACTTTAGTGTAGATATGTGATCATACCCAACTTTATATGCACCATAGCTCACCCCACATCTCACGTCGGGTGCAGCCTGACCATTTACATGCTCCATAGCTGTTACGTGTGATTAGCCTGACCTCTACATGCATCATAGCTAACCAACGGTTAGCCTGACCTTACATGAACCATAGCTAATCACATGTAACCAGCCTGATCAAGTTCCCAAGCCGATCACATGTTAAAGCTAGTACTCACACACTTAGTTATAGAATTCTTGCTCATTGACATATTGTTCTTTTCTTGCATTTACTTACAGTATTTCCAGTATTTCTCTCATTGTACATTTCTCGTACCTATACATGCATCTGGTATGTTTCCATCTAGAACTGCTACATAGTTTATGTCATTTATATAGAACTGCTATTTAGAGATGTACTTTGCTCCTTCCTGACTGGAAAATATTTTTCCAGACTGTGACCTTATTAGACTGGTTTCCGACACACTTGGGGGATTGGATGTTACTGATTGCAGGTATGATTATTGTGTCATTAGACTTGTGTTGTATTCTTTTATTTCTTCATTTTTCCTATCGTGCTGTAGTTGTGATTGAGTATTTCTAGATTTATTTTATGATATCCACATCTCCTTATGGAGTTGGATACTAGCGTGAGATTGTTTAGATAGTACTTGACCTAGACAGCGTTCTACCGCCGATGCTGCGGCGTAGGCTGGACGTACCCACGCTCTCGTGCCCCTAAACCGGGTGCGGGTCGTGACACCATCAGGTAAAAGTAAAGAAGGATGGCATTTCGAAGACAACTTTCAGGACTCGGTATGGGCAGTTTGAGTTCTTGGTGATGCCATTTGGGTTGACCAATGCCCCGACGGTATTCATGAATCTGATGAATAAGGTATTTCATCAATATCTGGATCAGTTTGTGGTGGTATTCATTGATGATATATTGATTTATTCGTAGACCCCGGAGGAGCATGAGAAGCACCTGAGGATAGTTTTGGAGACCCTCAGGAAGGAGAAGCTTTATGGCAAGCTTTCGAAGTGTGAATTCTTCCTTAATAAGGTTAAATTTTTTGGGCATGTTGTGACAGGAGACGGGATCTCAGTGGACTCGAAGAAGATATCAGCAGTTGAGTCGTGGTCTACCCTGAGCTCAGTGGCAGAGATCAGAAGTTTTCTTGGATTGGCAGGCTATTATCGGAGATTTATTCAGGATTTCTCTAGGATTACCGAGCCGATGACTAGGCTGACCAGGAAGGATGTGGAGTTCGTCTGGACGGAGGAGTGTCAAGCCGCATTTGAGGAGCTGAAGAAAAGGTTAACTATAGCTCCAGTGTTGACGTTGCCATCGGGGACATAATAATTTTTTTATATATAGTGATGCTTTGGGTAAGGGTTTAGGATGTGTGTTGCAGCAGAACGGGAATGTGATTGCCTATGCTTCAGGCAATTACGCCCTCATGAGAAAAATTATCCTACCCATGACTTAGAGTTGGCAGCAGTTATTTTTGCTCATAAGCTATAGAAGCACTACTTGTATAGGGAGCAGGTAGAGATATTCACAGACCGTAAGAGCTTGAAGTATGTGTTTACATAGAAGAAGTTCAACATGATGTAGCGATGATGGTTGGAGTTGATGAAGGACTTTAACATTTATTTATAGTATCATCCAGGGAAGGCCAACGTAGTCACGGATGCCTTGAGTAGGTATCCCGTGGCTATGTACTTGACGAGGGACATGTACTTATTAGAATATCTTGATAGCTTGGGTATTGAGGTGTTAGTTCTTGGAGTCGTGGCACAGATATGGGAACTTCAGGTATAGTCTGAGTTGATGGACCAGATTAGAGCTACACAGTTTGATGATAAGTCTCTGAGGTGCATCAGAGCGCAAGTCCGGATGATATTGGCAGAGGACTTCAGTATTGCAGAGGATGGATCATTGTGACACAATACCAGATTGTGCGTGTCGAGTGGAGCATTGTGCGAGGAGGTTCTTCAGGAGGTGCATCAATCCAAGTACTTTATGTATCCAGGTGCCAACAGTATGTATAGAGATATAGAGAGCTTATTTGGTGGTATGGTATGAAGCGGAAGGTGGTGAGCTTCGTATCCAGATGCTTGATATGCCAGAAGGTAAAGGCAGAAAGACAAAGGCCAGGTGAATTGCTTCAGCCTTTACCCATTCCAGAGTAGAAGTAGGAGCATATGACGATGGACTTTGTATCAGGACTTTCGCGTTCTCCAGGAGGTAAAGACGGAATTTGGGTCATCGTTGACAGGTTGACCAAATCACCCCACTTTTTACCATTTAAATTAGGTACGTCTACGGAAAAGCTTACGGATATGTATGTGTGTCAGATAGTCAGATTACATGGGGTTCCTGTGAGCATCATCTCGGATTGGGATAGTCACTTCATATCCCACTTTTGGAGGAGTTTGCAGGCTAGCTTGGACACCCAGCTCAAGTTTAGTATCGCATATCACCCTCAGACAGACGGGCAGTTGTAGAGGACTATTCAGACTCTCGAGGATATGTTACGCACTTATGTTTTGGATTTTGTAGGCTCTTCAGAGGATCACCTTCATCTAGTAGAGTTTGCTTATAATAACAGCTACCCAGCTAGTATTGAGATGTCACCATTTGAGGCATTATATGAACGGAGATATCGCACTCTATTATCATGGGATAATATTGGTGAGAGAGACTTATTGGGACGGAGATGGTCGTGGATGCAGCGGAGAAGGTGAATCTTAGCAGGGATAGACTTTGGGTGGCACAGGACAGACAACGTTATTGGGCCGATAGCCATCGGAGACCATTGAAGTTTAAGGTATAAGTTTTATTTGCATTACTTGTGATTGTTTTGTTTTGGTTAGAGTGCTAAGGCTGTGTTTCGTGTTAGATTGGCGATCTGGTATTCTTGAGGATTCTTTAACATAGGGCACGATTCATTTTGGTGGAGGCGGGAATCATAGTCTATGGTACATCAGACTCTTCGATATTCTTGAGAGGGTCAGTGCAGTAGCTTACCGACTAGACTTGCCGTCTATACTAGAGTGAGTGCACAACGTGTTCAACGTGTCACAGCTGAGACGATAAGTGGCAGACCCTAGCCATGTATTAGATCACTCAAAGTAGAGGTTGGTCCGACTCTTAGCTACCCAGAGCAGCCCGTGGAGATTCTGGATCGCAGGAAGAAGGTGCTGCCAAACTAGACAATTCCCTTGGTACACGTCGCGTGGAGGCATCACTCTCCAGGAAAGTCTACCTGGGAGAGGGAAGCCGAGATGCGCGAGCGATACCCTTATCTGTTTGAGCCGTGAGGTATAATTTTTTTTTTCTGTGATTGCTTGTTGTAGTTAGTTCCTTCCTTAAATTTTGAGGACAAATTTTTTTCTAAGGAGGGTAGACTTGTCACTACCACATTTCTAGATGAGGATATTTTAGGAAATTTGTATATAATTAATTTATTAATTAATAATTATTTTTATTGTGCTAATAATTAATATTTGTGGTTGTGCTATTATTCATTAATTAGTGGACTAGCCTATTAGTTAGACTTGATACTAGTGAACCCAACTTGGACCCAAGCCCATTAGCTCTTCCCACTTATTAATTAAGGAGAATTAGGCTGATTAGAATTAATTAGAGCCTTTCCAAATTTGTCTAACCTTAATCCTATTCATAATTGGATGGAGATGGGTGTATTGGACATTATCACTTGCTTGGAGAAGAGGAGAGGAGGTCGGCCACCATTATAGGGGACTCTCTTCTCTCTCTTCTCTCATTGCATTCATTTTAGATCTAGAATTTAGATCCCCAAATTCCAACATTCCCTCCATCAATTTTCTTCATAATTTACCTCCATTTTTTCTCTCATTCTAATTCCACAAGGAGCTTGGAGCTTGGAGAAGCAAGAAGCACAAGAAGGAGGAGTCGTAGCTGAGATATCGTGTCCGGATCGTGTCCACTTTGGTTTTTATTAGGAATCCATCTTCCAATTGGTAATTTCTGAATTTTCTCTCATTCTAGTTTCTAAATCATGCATGAGACCTCTAGGAACCACCTCATGGCATAAGACTACCTATAGGAACAAGTTCTAGGCTAATTGGTAATGTATTATGATTTCTACATGGTAATTTGTGTCCAATTTGGGAGAAATCCTAGATTGGCACACCAAGTGTTCGTTATTAGGATAGATAAGTTTATTTGGACTTGTTAGAGTATATTGAGGATAGATACTTGTTCACAAAGGATACGAGTAAGCCGTATCACAAAAAATTATGATACGAGATATTTTGAGGTTTTTTCTTCGACATGGGTGCCACACACATGTGATAAATTGACACGACCGTTGAATTGATGTGTTAGCACTTAGTTTAGGTTCTTATTGTTATTTAGAACGTGTGGATGTGCTTTTAGTGAAGTATGGATATGTTTTGGGTGCGTATCATGGGCGTATCTTAACGTATTGTGATACGTACACCAAGCGTTCGATAATTGGACTTTGGGACCATTCCTTGTTCTAATTTCAATCTTTGCACTTGTTATTGATTGTTTATTCAATATAGATTAGTGTTACATATATACTCTAATGTTATATATATATATATATATATATATATATATATATATATATATATATATATATATATATATGAAGTGTTGACTGTGGTATAGAGGTGTGTGGGTTGTGATCGAGATGTCGATTCATTTTACGCCCCAAATAAGATGGGGAATTAGTCACCTCTGTCCCTTCATCTTTCTGAATCGAGGCCCGGCCCGGCTCGCGTCATTCCAACAACCGACGAGGTGTGGTTTACTGTTGTTGTAAACTGTTTGAAGGAATTAACAGTGTATGCAGGTCTGAGTGTAGGCTCGAGTGACTGCAAGAGGTAAGATTAAAGGGGGTAACTGTACTTGTTGTAGTTGATAAATAGAGATTGTCAGTGAATGGTGTTTCATTGCAGTGTGTTAGTATGTGGTTGCCTGGAACAACTGCCAGGTGCTGAGGTGTGTGCTGCTCGAGAAAGGGAATGATAGGTGTTCAATTGCTCAGTATCAGTATCATGTGGACTGTGAATTATGGGTAAGTAACTCAAGGGTAGGTATGCAGGCAGTTAGATAATTAGGTGCAGACGTTAGGTTGTGCTGTTACCTACAGGTGGGTAACAAGAGAGGGGGGGACACTCGAGTGATGCTGTGAGGAATCACAGTAGGCAATATTTTAGAATTGAGTGTGCAAGTATGGAACCTGGGTAAGGGGTCACCTATTCTTCAGTTGCATCTAGTATTGCAGCAACTTGAGTATCAGTGATTGATATTTGGTAGTTGAATTAGTTAAGAGCAGTGTATCATATATTATATTAGAGGGGTATGTTTAGACTTAATTGATGGCAGTGGTTAAGTAGGTTGGTTTAGTGAATTAGTTAGAGGTGAGTTTCAGTCAGTGTCAGTTAATAGGAGTAGTAGCTAGTATCTAAGTTCATATGGTTATGAGGCAGTGGTGCACTACATCGTGGTAAGTGGGTGTTGTAGAGATGTAGAGGCCGTAACCTGGAATGAGTTGGTAAGCAGAGATACCATTTAGATATTAGTAGTATAGTAGTTAGTTTGAGTGTATTAACTGAATACAAGCAGGTATCGGACTTATATGACAGTTAGTATTGCTGTAGCTAATTAGTTAGTACAGTTAGCTATATGTATGTCAATTTACTAATTAATATATTGTTTAGAAACTATTAGTTATCTTAATATTAAGTAGTCACATTAGTTAAGTGTAAGTTTATTACTTAAGGTTAGTTAGGTAAATATTAGATAATTAGATTAACCAGTTAGTATCATAATAGGTTGTTTACCTTAGTTAGACCCAATAATCTAGTGTGAACCTAGTATTGACCTAGTAAAGCATCCTTAGTGCATTGTAGTTCATTATTACTTTATTATACCCATTTTGACATGACTTTCATATCTAGGAGCGTGTGACACCAGCTTGGACACCGAGTGACATCATATTGCTCCGGACAGAGGCGAGTATATTCTATGATAGTTTCATTATTCGATAGTCTCTATGTTTTATGTATTTAGTATTGAGATATTTGATTCCTGATACGATGGTTACACTGATTAGTATACGTGAATTTCCGTCATGAGATATTTTTCTCCGTGATCACTTTATTATTACTCCATAATTATATGATTAGACCGTGACCAGTATGTATGATATTACAGACCGTGCATAGTGATTACCGTGTCAGAACGTGTCGTAATTTGGATCTGTGTACTAGTCGGGGGTTGGGGGAAGTGTTAGTGGATATATAATCATACCTTATAGCCCGTGATATATTTATGCTGTAGCCCGTGATAGCTAGTAGACCATGGAACTCACGTGTGGCCACACTAGCTCCCCTTTGTGATTATAGACCGTGTTAGGCTCAAGACGATCATATATTTTGCTAATATTTCAAGGCATAAGTTATTATTGTATTTTTTTCATTTCTAGTTCATTATAGTGATGTTCTTTACCATATTGTTCTCAGTTATTCTATTCCTTCTTTTGATATTTCCTTTCATGATGTTTAATATTCCAATCATTTTTTCTATCATTTATTTTCATTACTACCGTTATTTCCTAGTTTTTGTCAATTATTGGAACTGCTATTAGAGGTGTACTTCGCTCCATCCTGATTGGATATATTTTTTAGATGATTAATTAGAGGACTGGTGTGATACGCACTATGGACTGTAGGTGTCATGCCCCAGTCCCAAAATATCGAGGGATCAGACGCGTGGCAATGGCCAGCAGCACACACCGATGGACAAACCCAAATGGATCCATCGGGGCATACTTAAGCTGTAGTACAACAATAAGCAGGTCCAATGATACAAGTCACAGTCTATTCTAATCTCATCCACAACAGATAATCATAGATCAATGCCAGAATAGCTGCAAATAAAATAAACTAACAAAACTGAATAAAATTGTCTCGGAGAACAATCCGAGAACAAGTCTGGTACATCAATGAAATAGACTGAAAATAAAGAACTAGAAATAGAAATAAATGAGTATCTCAAGCCAATACTCAGGAGAAGTCCTCTGGTACAATCTCGTCCTCAGATCCTGGTTCTGCTCCAAGGTAGGCACCTGCTCCTGCTAGTGCTAATGCTCAGGTCCCGTATACCTCGGGATAAATTTCGTCAGCTAATCCTGGGGAC
This sequence comes from Iris macrosiphon, assembly GCA_036927795.1. Classification (NCBI taxonomy): domain Eukaryota; kingdom Viridiplantae; phylum Streptophyta; class Magnoliopsida; order Asparagales; family Iridaceae; genus Iris; species Iris macrosiphon. The sequence goes on along the minus strand of JAYESA010000019.1, from coordinate 132,793,209 downwards.
ATAATCCGGATCCAGGTCCTCAGGGGACATAGCAAGGTACAAGAAAGCTCATGACAAAATAAATGTAGTGCAGCAAAAATGAAACAATAGGGTAAATAAATAACCAGCTAAGTGATATGCAAGTGAGAGTGTTAGTCATACTCGGGCTGAGACTACTACAGGATCAGTGTCGGAGAAACCCATAGCAGTATTTTCTCGAAGGGCCAGAACTGGTGCCATAGCTCTGTGTCAGAGACTAAGACACATCCAGATGTCAATATATATAATATAATCAGCCTTTGTTATGGTAATACTCTCCCCACCCAATGAAATCTCATGTCTCATATCCATGACATACAGGATCAAAACTAATGCACAAGTCAGGATATAATCTAAGCATGTAAACTGTGTATGTCATAAACCTGTATCCTATACAGAATCACCATGAATATCTCAGGAAGATTCTGTCTCATAAATTGTGTCAAGTGTCCTGGGTATAATGTACTTGATAAAATAAGTACGAGGATGTAAAGGGTCACGAATGCCCATCTCTAGATGACAATACACAACACCGCGTACGGTGTTGGTACCCGACTATAATCGGACGCTAAGTAAGTCACATGGTCCTAGGTCAAGCATGCACAACAATGTAAAAGAATCAAGAAAAATATGTAACAAGACTGCAAAATTTGGCAAGGTACACTTGCCTGGGGTCCTGGCTCCAAGTAGCTCTGGTCTCAGTGTGATCTGCAGGTACTACTCCGGTTGCTGAAATAAACATCACCATTAGATTCAAAAAATATCAAATAGCTAGAAATGCCTGTCCTTACATCCAATTTGGACACAGGGGCAAAAATAATATTTCCTGGTCAAAGCGGGGTCCACATGTGGGCCACTTTGCACCGAAAAGCGTATCAGGGTCAAAGGTATCCAAATTCCTCAAACTCAGTGTCTACAAGTCAGGAACGATGATACGAACCCAACGGAACTTCCAGAATTGGATTTCGATGAGCCGATCACAAAATCGCCCGTCAAGTGGAGCCTGTGGGGCCCACGATACACGATTTTGTCAATGTTCTCAGAATCGGACCAAACTTGGGTCACAGGACCAGCGTATCGCTACGAGTCCGATGGCGCAAGTTTTGTTTTAATCCGACGTGTGTACACAAAGTTACAGCGTGTTCCAAAACCGACGGATACGGAACGGTGTCGGCGGATACGCGTTGATTTCGGTGTGCACGCACATCCAAATCAACTTCTGCGAAATCCCACACGTCCGTATCGACGTCGCGCATGTTTCGATAAAGACCGCGTGCGACCAAGTCGTCCCATTTGGCGGGGCGTACTCAGTTCCGGGGTGAAATAGGGCGTTGATTTTCCTGTTTTTTGATCGCGGTTTGCGATCGCCATAGGACGCGATGCACCGAGCGGGTTGCACGGGCACCGAGAGGGTTATACAGTCTACGCGACACAACTGACGGAATCAGAAACGGGGTAACGAGGAGAGAGAACGGATTACCTGAACAGGGCTCCGTGAACGATGATTTTCTCGTGTCCGTGCGTCTCCTTCGTGTCCTGCGTCGACCGAGTCTTGTGTCCTGGTTGTGCCCGTGTCCACTACTCTAGGGTTTAGGAGAGCGGTGTCCGGGTACTTCGACGGAAGCGGAGGCTTCGCTGCGTCGGCGGAGAGGTGGAGGTCGAAGGCTGCTGCGGGAATCGGGGTCGCTGGGCAGAGGGCTGTGGGGTCTGTCCGAGTCCGACGATGTAGGCGGAGGGAATTCGAAGGGGGAAGTGGCGGTGGAAGAGAGGAGAGAGAGAGGCGAGTCAAGGCGGCTAGGGCAGAGGGGTTGACAGCGGAGGGGGAAGGGTGGCAGTCGAGCTCTGGCGGCGAGGAGAGAGGTCTGGGGAGAGGTTCGACGGAGAGGGGGACTGGACGGAGGAGCCGGAGGCGGTGGCGTATGGTCGTGGCGGCGAGCAGGGTGAAGCAGGGAGAGGGTGTCGTCGAGGCGGAGGGATGCTGTTTGTGTCCGATCAGGGGATGCTCGGCGGACACCGCGGAGCGGAGCGGGGGATGAAGGTGGAGCTGAAGAGAAAGGAAGGCGGCGGGTTCACGGATCTCGAGGAAGGCGGCTGCTATGGCACGAACGCCGAGGCCTTAAATAGGTGCGCCACCGGGTCGGAAACACTGTTACGACCTGAATCAGATTTTAGGGTTTCTGTGGGTTTGGGTCCGCGGGTTGGGTTTGTCTCAGATCCGACCCGACCCGACCCGCTATGCTGGGTTTGGCCCGGTTTGGTTCAAGTTTGGGTTTGGTTTGGTTTGATTTAATTTGGTTTATTTGAAATAAACCCGGTTTATTTCTAGGTTTAAATTGGTTTAATTTATAAATAGTTTTTAGAGCTTTAAATGGGTTTCCGGAGTCCAATAAATTCACCGAAAATTACCCTATGTCCGGTTTCTCATTTTACACCATAAAATATTATTTTCATAATATTTTAATATTAATTAAGAGCAATTAAAAATTATTTCATTACCAAAGGCCTAGGTTTTAATTACAGAAAATTCATAAAAATTTCTAGAAAAATTATGAAAAATCTAATTTAAAAATTCCTGAAAATCAGGGGCTTACAATCTACCCCCCTTAAGAGGATTGCGTTCTCGCAATCAATAGAATAACCGGTCAACAGAGATGACACGATTGCAAATATTATTTGAAGCACATCACGATCAAGGAGATTCAAGGAGGAGAGTGTAAGAATAATACGTAAGAAAAAATTTTCCCTAAGCATTTAAAATTATGCAATTTTTCGGGTGAAGGAAATCTAGAAGGCTACAATTTAGAAAACTAGGTTATCACTTAAGAACATACTAAGTTATCAATTATAAAAGCATACTAGGTTATTAGCAAGTTCAACATTACTAGGTTAAGGCTAGGGTCACGAACCAATAAATACGAGATAAAACAATACTAGAAACAGAAAACTATAAAAACTTACGTGCATCAGCTACTCCATGAATCTGTGCGTCCTCCAAAGTCATTGCATAAGCTTGTCCGCGTCCTTGAGGCGGTACCCTCTGCTGTTGTTGGGCCTGCTGGAAGGATGCTGGTCGAGGTTCCAAAGGTGGCCTTGGTTGATATCCTCCTGGTGCTGGTAGAGCTTGTTGGTTTGCCCTTGGTGCTCATTTTCTACGCTCAGGGCAGTCCCTCACTGCATGCTGTCTGGATCCGCAACCTAAGCATAGTCCTAACCTGCGTCGGCATTCCCTGGCGAGATGGCCTGCTTTGCCACAGTAGTGACAAGTAGAGAGGATGATTACTTATGGTATAGATGCTTCCTGCTATTGGTGTGGGTGAGGTCTCTTTGCAGCTTCTTCTTTTGGTGCTCTGGTTGTTGCTGATGTGGAAGGCCGCTTCAGACTGGTCTCTCTCCTGGTGATGCGCTCCATGCGTCGGGCTGCAGCAATGACGTCCGAGTAAGATGTGGGCGCAATGGATCCAATTAGTTTCTGTAGCTCGAAGTTTAGTCCATCGAAAAACTTCTCGGCCTTCTCTTCTTCTGTCGGAATCAAGGTAGGGGCGAAGTGACTCAGACGAATAAATTCCGCGTTGTACTCTTCCACTGTCATATTGCCTTGGATAAGGCGGTTGAACTTATCTCTGAGTTCTGATCGAGCGGTAGCTGGAATGCATATTTCCTGAAAGAGTCTGGAGAACTCCTCCCAGGTGACTCGGTCTGGTTCGAGTCGGGTCTCCTCGGATAGCCACCAGTGATGTGCCTTATCTGTCAATTGCATTCTAACGGCAGTCATCCAACGTTCCCTTGGAAGCTCAGTTGCTTCTAATTGATGTCGTATGTTGGTGAGCCACTCATGAACTTCTGTGGGCTCCTCCTTGCCTGAGAAGGTGCGGGGTTTCAGCTGGCGGAAGTCGGTGATAGAGCCCGTCGGTTGCCGTCGAGTTGGTAGGTTGGCCTGCTCTAGTACATTTACTATGCTGTTCCTTAAGTAATCTTCTTTACGACGCTGAGCTTCTTGATAAATATGCTGTTGGGCTTGCATCATTGCGTAGATCATTTGGAACATCTGCTGCCCATCCATAGGCTGTCCTGGTGGGAATACAGGCATTGGTGTAACAAACTACGGAGGCGGTGGAATATTATCACGCCGAAATCTAGAAGCCTGTTGATCTGCCTGGCTGCTTCGGTGAGTAGAGGGATCTCCACTCACTGGTGCCACTTCATCTTCTCCGTAGGTGGCTACCGCAACTATTGGTTTATTTGCTGGAGTTTTGTCATTTGCTCTTGAATCCATTACTCTGCATCAAAAATAAACTATAAGAGGTGCATAGAAATCAAGGCAAGATGCAAGAAAATTTAATTCGAATACAATATAGATATCAAGAACATATTCAAGCAAGTGGATGAGATCCTAAAAACTTATCCTATTCTTATTACAGGCTTGCTCGGTCCCTAAGTTGAAACCGAACAATTTAGTTGTTGACCTGCATGGGCCACCACAAAAACTATGTCACGCCCCAGTCCCAAAATACCGAGGGACCGGACGCGTGGCAATGGCCAGCAGCACACACCGATGGATAAACCCAATTTAATGGATCCATCGGAGCATACTTAAGCTGTAGTACAACAATAAGCAGGTCCAATAATACAAGTCATAGTCTATTCTAATCTCATCCACAACAGATAATCACAGATCAATGCCAGAATAGCTGTAAATAAAATAAACTAACAAAACTGAATAAAAGTGTCTTGGAGAACAATCCGAGAACAAGTCTGGTACATCAATGAAATAGACTGAAAATAAAGAACTAGAAATATAAATAAATGAGTATCTCAAGCCAATACTCAGGAGAAGTACTCTGGTACAATCTCGTCCTCAGATCCTGGTTCTGCTCCAAGGTAGGCACCTGCTCCTGCTAGTGCTAATGCTCCGGTCCCGTATACCTCGGGATAGATCTCGTTAGCTAATCCTGGGGACGTAATCCGGATCCAGGTCCTCAGGGGACATAGCAAGGTACAAGAAAGCTCATGCCAAAATAAATGCAGTGCAGCAATAATGAAATAATAGGGTAAATAAATAACCAGCTAAGTGATATGCAAGTGAGAGTGTTAATCATACTCGGGCTGAGACTACTACATGATCAGTGTCGGAGAAACCCATAGCAGTATTTTCTCGAAGGGCCAGAACTGGTGCCATAGCTCTGTGTCAAAGACTAAGACACATCCAGATATCAATATATATAATATAATCAGCCTTTGTTATGGTAATACTCTCCTCACCCAATGAAATCTCACGTCTCATGTCCATGACACGCAGGATCAAAACTAATACACAAGTCAGGATATAATCTAAGCATGTAAACTGTGTATGTCATAAACCTGTATCCTATACAGAATTACCATGGATATCTCAGGAAGATTCTGTCTCATGAATTGTGTCAAGTGTCCTGGGTATAATGTACTTGATAAAATAAGTACGAGGATGTAAAGGGTCACGAATGTCCATCTATAGATGACAATACACAATACCGCGTACAGTGTTGGCACCCGACTATAATCGGACGCTAAGTAAGTCACACGGTCCTAGGTCAAGCATGCACAACAATGTAAAAGAATCAAGAAAAATATGTAACAAGACTGCAAAGTTTGGCAAGGTACACTTGCCTGGGGTCCTGGCTCCAACTGTAGCTCTGGTCTCAGTGTGATCTACAGGTGCTACTCCGGTTGCTGAAATAAACATCACCATTAGATTCAAAAAATATCAAATAGCTAGAAACGCCTGTCCTTACGTCCAATTTGGACATAGGGGCAAAAATGACATTTTCGGGTCAAAGCGGGGTCCACATGTGGGCCACTTTGCACCGAAAAGCGTATCAGTGTCAAAGGTCTCCAAATTCCTCAAACTCAGTGTCTATAAGTCAGGAACGATGATATGAACCCAACAAAACTTCCAGAATTGGATTCCGATGAGCCGATCACAAAATTGCCCGTCAAGTGGAGCCTTTGGGGCCCACGATACACGATTTTGTCAACGTTCTCAGAATCGGACCAAACTTGGGTCACAGGACCAGCGTATCGCTACGAATCCGATGGCGTAAATTTTGTTTTAATCCGACGTGTGTATATAAAGTTACAGCGTATTCCAGAACCGACGGATACGGGGCGGTGTCGGCGGATACGCGTTGATTCCGGTGTGCACGCACATCCAAATCAACTTCTGCGAAATCCCACACGTCCGTATCGACGTCGCGCACGTTTCGTTAAAGACCGCGTGTGACCAAGTCGTCCCGTTTGGCAGGGCGTACTCAGTTTTGGGGTGAAACGGGGCGTTGATTTTCCTGTTTTTGGATCGCGGTTTGCGATCGCCATAGGACGCGATGCACCGAGCGGGTTATATGGGCACCGAGAGGGTCATACAGTCTACGCGACGCAACTGACGGAATCAAAAACGGGGTAACGAGAAGAGAGAACGGGTTACCTGAACAGGGCTCCGTGAACGATGATTTTCCCGTGTTCGTGCGTCTCCTTCGTGTCCTGCGTCGACCGAGTCTTGTGTCCTGGTTGTGCCCGTGTCCATTGCTCTAGGGTATAGGACAGCGGTGTCCGGGTACTTCGACGGAGGTGGAGGCTTCGCTGCGTCGGCGGAGAGGTGGACGTCGAAGGCTGCTGCGGGAATCGGGGTCGCTGGGCAGAGGGCTGTGGGGTCTTTTCGAGTCCGGCGAGGTAGGCAGAGGGAATTCAAAGGGGGAAGTGGCGGTGGAAGAGAGGAGAGAGAGAGGCGAGTCCAGGCGGCTAGGGCAGAGGGGTCGGCAGCGGAGGGGGAAGGGTGGCAGTCGAGCTCTGGCGGCGAGGAGAGAGGTCTGGGGAGAGGTTCGACGGAGAGGGGGACTGGACGGAGGAGCCAGAGGCGGTGTCGTGTGGTCGTGCCGGCGAGCAGGGTGAAGCAGGGAGAGGGTGTCGTCGAGGCGGAGGGATGCTGTTTGTGTCCGATCAGGGGATGCTCGGCGGACACGGCGGAGCAGAGCGGGGGATGAAGGCGGAGCTGAAGAGAAAGGAAGGCGGCGGGTTCGCGGATCTCGATGAAGGCGACTGCTAGGGCACGAACGCCGAGGCCTTAAATAGGCGTGCTGCCGGGTCGGAAATACTGTTCCAACCCGAATCAGATTTTAGGGTTTCAGTGGGTTTGGGTCCGCGGGTCGGGTTTGTCTCAGATTCGACCCGACCTGACCCGCTATGCTGGGTTTGGCCCGGTTTGGTTCAAGTTTGGGTTTGGTTTGGTTTAATTCGGTTTATTTGAAATAAACCCGGTTTATTTCTAGGTTTAAATTAGTTTAATTTATAAATAGTTTTTAGGGCTTTAAATGGGTTTTCGGAGTCCAATAAATTCACCGAAGATTACCCTGTGTCCGGTTTCTTATTTTACACCATATAATATTATTTCCATAATATTTTAATATTAATTAAGAGCAAATAAAAATTATTTCATTACCAAAGGCCTAGGTTTTAAATACAGAAAATTCATAAAAATTTCCAGAAAAATTATGAAAAATCCAATTTAAAAATTCCTGAAAATCAGGGGCTTACAGTAGGAGGGTGAGACAGTTAAGCCAGTTGAGCCCGTAGAGCCATTTGTTGTAGTACCACAAGTTGTGGATGCTTATACTTTCTATGCGTTGTTGTCACGACTCGCACCCGGAATTGGGGCACGAGTACGCGGGTACGTCCAGCCTACGCCGCAGCATCGGCGGTAGAACGTTGTCTAGGTCAATCACTATCTAAAATAGCCTCGCACTAGCATCCAACTCCATAAGGAGACGCGGATAACAATATAAAAGAACAACATACTCAATCACATAACTACAGTACGATAAGAAATCGAAAAAATAAATAAGAATACAACCCAAGTCAAAATCTTAAATAATCTAACTCAACATAATCCAAGTCTAAAATAAGATTTGCCGGAGACAAATCCGGTACCAAAAAATATGCTAAAGGAACTAACTAGAACTAGTGATTTCGGCTAGACCTCCCAGAATCACGACTGCACTACTAAAACCAAGTCTTAAGCTACTCATTCTGTGGTCCACAAGTGTCGGATACCAGTCCTTTGGGCATAGTCTGAAAAATGTTTTCCAGTCAGGAAGGAGCAAAGTACATTTCTAAATAGCAGTTCTATATCAATGATATAAACTATGTAGCAGTATATAGATAGAAATATACAAGATGCATGTATATGTACGAGAAATATACAATAAAGAATATACTAGAAATACTGTAAGTAAATGCAGGAAAGAAAACAATATGTCAATGAGCAAGAATACTATGTCTAAGTGTGTGAGTACTAGCTTTAACATGTGATCGGCTTGGGAACTTGATCAGGCTAGTTACATATGATTAGCTATGATTCATGTAGGGTCAGGCTAACCGTTGGTTAGCTATGATGCATGTAGAGGTCAGGCTAATCATATGTAACAACTATGAAGCATGTAAAATGGTCAGGCCGTACCCGACGTGAGATGTGGGATGAGCAATGATGCATGTAGAGTTGGGTATGATCACATATCTACACTAAAATACTCCCCACCCCCGACTGGTATAGTAGATCCAACCATGGTACGCTATGGCACGGGATTCCCTAGGGAGGTAGCAAATCTCCCCGGAAATCAGTGTCTGTACATGTACAAGATAACAATAAAACAAGACTTGTACAAGCTACACCATGAACAAGGAACAATATCTCATGGCGAGATCTGTATATACCAATCTGTGTAATCATCATGTCAAGAGCATAGATATTTACACTAGATACAACGAACATAGAGGATATCATAAGCAAGAAGCTAATCAGAGAATGTACTCGCATTGGGTCCTTAGCTGGAATTATCAATGTCCTGTTCCAGAGTATCGTCTGGAGGAACCAACAGTCCTAAAGACATAATATAAAACAATACAACATTTGCATCAGATGCTACACTAACACAACTCAAATACATAACTCAGGGGCTATGCCAGGTATGGCACTGGTCAATCTAGGGTCAGTGTGCGTCAAATTGCACGAGCGTCGCATCTGCGATTGCTGGGCAAGACAGACGATCAAAATGGTACGGGGCTTGCTAGTACGTCAGCGTATGCATGGCAGCCAACTAACATTTCACAGAGTCACGGGTCAGGTATAGTTACGGGGTGTCCGTTTTTATACCCGGGTCATCTAGTATCCATGTATATATAATATATATATATACTACTAACATACATACATATTATTCATTTGGTATGAAAAAATAGATGTGTATTTATATGCTTTAAATAAAACTAATACTTGTATATATATATAAACATATATTATGGAGATATATATACAATACGTATATATATGTATACATACTAAATAGAATTTAACATACTATATATATATATATATATATATATATCTTAAAAATATATGCCAATATAAATTATATATGCTACAGTTATATATTTACCAAAATACGTACATATATATATGTTTAAACATATATCAAAATACGTTCATATACATATATATGTATATACCAATACATTATTTTATATATAATATTAAGTACGTATATGCTAATTTATATATACATTGCATACATATACATATAAATAGAGAAAAATAAATATATATATATATATATATATATATATATAATTTACAGTCAAATACGTATACAATATACGTACGCACACACATACACCCATACACACGTATTTATATACATATACGTATATAAACATATACACATACATACATGTATATATATATGAATACATATATACGTATACATATATACCATACATACGTATATACAAAATAAACTATATATATAAGAAGGAGGGAAGAGGGAAGAGGAGAGGAACTCACCGGGGTCGGCCGGTGGCCACTGGCCGGAGTGGCAGCTCGGAAATTGTCGAGGGAGGCTGAACGGGGTGATGCAGCGGGAGTTGATGGGGGTGGAGAGTGGTGGTGCTCGTGGTGGCTCGAGGGGGTGGAGTCGGAGTGCAGCAGCCGGAGGGGTGACGAGAATGAGGAGGAGCAGCAGGGAGTCATGGTAATGGTTCGACTCGACGATGGTGGTGCAACGAGGGGGCTCCAGGATCAGGGGAGTGGAGCCAGAGTTGGAGTCGGGATGGAGGACGTCGGCTTGTGGCGGAGTGCGATGATGATGGTGGTGGGGGTATTCGCGGTGGTAGTGAATGAATGGAGGTGCAGCGAGGTCGGGCTGCACTACCGGCCGGAGATGAGGGAGACGGTATAGCTACACCGGAGTAGGGAGGATGTCATATGGTCGGGGAAGATGGCACTGGTGGTGGCTGTAGTTTCGGTGGGAGCGGGGTTGGCTCATGGCCGGAGTGTGGAATGCGTATTGGAGGAGGCGAGCGTCTCGGTTGCTCGGGGATGAGCAGCGGAATCGATCGCTGCACAGCCACCGTGGGGAAGGAGAGTGGAGAAGCTCAGACGCTCGGGTCGGGGCTGGCCGGACTGACAGCGAAAAAGGCTCGTCGGAGAAGATGCTCAGTCGGGTGGCTGGCCGGGTGAGGTTATGGTGAGGTTATGGTGTGTTGGGTTTAGATGTTGGTTATGGTGTATGTGTTTGTGAAGAATTTAACATGGAGAGGTGGGTTTTTGTAGGTGAGAGAAGATGATGTGACCCCCTAGGAATTAGGGCCGGCCAACCTAGGGATAGGGTTTCTTGGGAAGAGAGTTGAGGGAACATGTAAGGGGTTGTGTGGTGGGGATGGCTCCATTTAAAATGGAAGGCCTAGATTCAATATGGAGAAAAAATGCAACAAAAGAAAGGAGGAGAGAGGGTGTGTTATTGACTAGTCAAAGAAGGGGTTGGTTTCCTTCATTTGGGTTAACCAATAGGATGGTGACACATCATTGCAATTTTGCAATTAAGTCCCCAACAAATGGAAAATTACACAGAAATAGGTTTCTGAAATTAATTAATTAAAATTAGATACACTTGGCGTTCTAAAATTAATTAGGAATACATGGGACCAAATCAGGTCGGGTCATCAATAGCATTAATGAAGAAGACTCAGAACAGAATATTACCATAATTTGGGTCGTACGAAAAATAGGTCAAGATTGCCTCCAATTTCGATTGGAACGCACAACGATACAAAATTAGAATTTATTTAGGAATTAAATAAACGTCCGCGACGAATATCGTGCGGCTAAAATGAAGCACAAGAAAGCATAATTATGAGTTGCAAAAATGTCAGAATGGAAGGCGGGCATGTCTAGGGCAAGGTTGTGAAATTGTTGGAAGGCAAAAGCCAGGGTAGCGCTCCAAATATCGAAGCAAAGATAAGGTGCAAATAAATTACGATAATTAACTGCGACCTCCAATAATTTAAATCCTAATTAATACAATTAACAAGTAACCCTATAATTCGAACAGGTGTTTGTCTAGTGGGCTTCTAAGTCAAGTCTACCAGCTCAGACATTAATGCACACTGAAAATAATATAATATTTTTAATACTCATATAATGAAATTATTTAAATTAAATATACGCAATATTAAATACATAAAAAGTCAAAAATACCCCTATTTTTGGAATGTGGTAGTGACAAGTCTACCCTCCTTAAAAGAATTTTGTCCTCAAAATTTAAAATCCTCATAGTAGTGTTTATTCATTATATTATTTTCCATCAATGGTTAAATTCACCAACCCATAAAATCCTGAAACAATCCACCTTGTCATTTCACAATTTTCAAAAATTCTGAGATTATTGTATTCCTGAAAAATTCTCGAAATAAAATCAATCTCCATTTTTCTCACAATTTTCTCCGAATTTAAGTTAATTAAATACTCAAAATTTGATATCTACTCCTCAAATTTAGTTTTAATAAATGCATGTATAAAATTGAATCTCGTCCCAAAATTCTGAATCCCAACAATAATCCATCAATGATCTTATTCTTCGGTTTCTTTTTTCCTCAAAATACTCAACAATGCGACACTTATGGATCCTTCAAATGTAACGTCCGCAATATAAAATTTTAAATTACTATCTTGCAATCAAATAGATATAATGATAATTTCCCAAATTTTCTCAATTTTAATCACCAATTCTATCATATCATAACCTTCCTAAAATTAATAAATTCTCAATTTTGCCATGTTAATTTCTTAACTCTCCATTTAAGTTAATGTTTTATCCTCGAGTTTCAATCATCCTCAATCTTCGTAAAATTAATGATCCATCAATTCTGTTATATTAACTTCTTAACTCTTTATTTAAATGAATGCTTATCCTTAAATTTTTAATCATCTTGTCCCTTTTGTCAAGTCATAACCTCTTCATAGATCTTTGTTATGGTCAAAACCCCAATGATCATGGTCTAAAAATTTTTTTACCTACAGTTATACACCCTGTAATCTAAGAAAAATGTACGGTCATGTGTCTTTTGTCATGGTACTGCAGTCTCTGTCAGGGTGTACTACTAACTACATTCTAACAAGAAAATCATGCATACGAACTACAATACTAGGGAATCAATCGATCAGAAGACGAAAAGAACATGAGGAAGAAAGAAAGAACTTGCTAACATATTACTTACAGTATCTTCTATCTCTAACATACACTTAACTCTGGCACATTCGCTAACTAATTCCTATCCTTGTACACTGGTACCCATGTCAATTAATCATTAGTCCACAACATCCATGAATACATCCATATTGTACACACCTGTCCATTAATACCAAAATCTGATACCAAGAACCTCTAACACAATCATAGGTCAAAGATGTACGTAAAGTTTGATACCTCTATCTCTTTAGGTACCTCTTATTCTACTATAAGTACACCCACTGCTAGTTCTCGTTCCTACTATAATTATTCATACTAGTTGTTCTTATCACTCAAATGCACGTCAATTGCAACACCATACTAAGTACTAAGCCCCTTTCTAATACAACTCTAGATGGACACCCAAGTCAATCTGCAGTGCCATCTCCATCAGGCTCAAATCAACAGATCCTTACACATGTATATCATCTATTAATATATATTTCTTTTCCACCATAAAATTTTATCCTTATAATAAAATCATCAAAATTTAACTTTGAACAATTTAAAATAAAAAGTGTATACTTTCCTCAAGGGTCAAATATTCAATATTAAAATCAAACTTTAATCACTTCTAGAATCATTATAGCCTTGACCATGTTTATCGAATCAAATTTGGAATCCTCAAAATTTTAAAGACACAATCTCAACTCCTGAATAATTCTCAAAATTAAAATTTATTTCCACTCTTTAATTTATAAATCCATAAATATACATATAAGTGCTCACGGTCTCTAATACTCGAGGTGCACTCAATACATCTATTGTCTACAACTGTGTACTAAAATTGTACTGCCCGAATTAATTGCACTATTACTCCCAATGATTTAAGTTATCATCACACATATTTTCTTTCATGATTTTCAATCTATGTCAACTGGTATATCATCTAATTATCATCACGCAGAGTGCTTACTGTTATTAGCATCATTCTCGACTAATCCTCGATATAGAATCATTAGTACTCTTGGTAAGATAACACTAGCTCCATTATTGGATCATCTCATCAACTAATTAGAATTCACGATTACCTGTACCTTCTGTAACACTCATGTTTCTTTACTCTCATGGGCAAGTATATGGTTCTTCATTTCGATTAATGTATAGGTATTTCCCTTTAACTTTTTTTTCCAGCCTTTTAAACTAATCTGTGATACGCTTCACCATTTTTATTACCAATTCTGATATTTCTCTACTCATGACACCTCATTATAACTCTTTATGCATATATATTTCTTTATATTTTTACACACCCGATATCAATTATCAAATTGAACATCATGCTCCATTAATCCTTAACACAATTCCTGGATACTTAATTGTTTACATAGATCACTCAATTACATAATCACGATTATCCAGGACGGGTATACTGGCTCTGATACTAACTCTGGGAACTATCACTGATACTCTATACTCTCCTTCTACTTATAGTATTATAATGACACATATCCTAGAACTATTGCCACAAGGTACTATGCTATGGGTTAACTCTAGATTAAGGCCTACTGCTCACATGTCCATCTAGGAAACACTTACAACTCACTAGCAACACTCAGTCAATACTAATACTCAAGACACAGACATAATTATAAGTCACTAATTATCATATATACTTAACAAGGAATTCTCAAAGAATGGAAGCTCAAAAAGACTGGATTGAGGACTGAAGGTGTTTCTACTGCTAGCAACCAAAAAAAATGACGAAATAAGTCCTGTATTAACAGAAATAAATAAGTGTTGAGATGATACTTTAAAAACCAATTTTAAGATACAACCTGATAATCATACACGCCGGTCAAAAATCATGACGTTGAGAATCCTCGCCATGCCAGTAAGCATAGGTACGATAAACGATAGGTTCCGCAACTTAAGTACGCAACCCTTTAATCATGTCATCTAGAATCTTCGCCACGCCAACCGGTACGGCTACGATAAACTCTAGGTTCCATAACCAAAGTAGACATTTCACCTTTCTCACAGTTCTCATCAATATATGTCATCAGATGATATCATAAAATTTAGTCCGTAAAATTCATCTCGGCATGAAATCAACTCTACAATGAAACCAAGATCCTAATTTAATAACTGATCAACAGGAATTAAACTCAATATCAACGAGTGAGGACGGACGGAAACAAGGCGAAGGATTTAAAATTAGAAATTATAATAAGATTCTCAAGGGTTCGTCCCAGGAATCTCTCAAAAATTTGTGATTGAGTATCCTCTCTCATCCTAGTATCCTATGTCCTATATTCTATAGCAGGCACGCAGTAGTACAACTATGATGTCGTACTACCACGATATCGCACAACTTGCGAAGTCTGACCTGCATGGGCTACCACTAAAAATGTGTCATGACCCGCACCCAGAATTGGGGCACGAGTACGCGGGTACGTCCAGCCTACGCCGCAGCATCGGAGGTAGAACACTGTCTAGGTCAATCACTATCTAAAATAGCCTCGCACTAGCATCCAACTCCATAAGGAGACGCGGACAACAATATAAAAGAACAACATACTCAATTACATAACTACATCACGATAAGAAATCGAAGAAATAAATAAGAATACAACACAAGTCAAAATCTTAAATAATCTAACTCAACATAATCCAAGTCTGAAATAAGATTTGCCGGAGACAAATTCGGTACCAAAAAAATGCTAAAGGAACTAACTAGAACTAGTGATTCCGGCTAGACCTCCCGGAATCACGACTGCACTACTAAAACCAAGTCTGAAGCTACTCACTCTGTGGTCCACAAGTGTTGGATACCAGTCCTCTGGGCATAGTCTGGAAAATGTTTTCCAGTCAGGAAGGAGCAAAGTACATTTCTAAATAGCAGTTCTATATCAATGATATAAACTATGTAGCAGTATATAGATGAAAATATACAAGATGCATGTATATGTACAAGAAATATACAATAAAGAATATACTAGAAATACTGTAAGTAAATACAGGAAAGGAAACAATATGTCAATGAGCAAGAATACTATGTCTAAGTGTGTGAGTACTAGCTTTAACATGTGATCGGCTTGGGTACTTGATCAGGCTAGTTACATATGATTAGCTATGATTCATATAGGGTTAGGCTAACCGTTGGTTAGCTATGCTGCATGTAGAGGTCAGGCTAATCACATGTAACAGCTATGAAGCATGTAAAATGGTCAGGCCGCACCCGACGTGAGATGTGGCGTGAGCTATGATGCATGTAGAGTTGGGTATCATCACATATCTACACTAAAATACTCTCCACTCCCGACTGGTATAGTAGATCCAACCATGGTACACTATGGCACGGGATTCCCCAGGGAGGTAGCAAATCTCCCCGGAAATCAGTGTTTGTACATGTACAAGATAACAATAAAACAAGACTTGTACAAGCTACACCATGAACAAGGAACAATATCTCATGACGAGATCCGTATATACCAATCCGTGTAATCATCGTGTCAAGAGCATGGATATTTATACTAGATACAATGAACATAGGGGATATCATAAGCAAGAAGCTAATCAGAGAATGTACTCGCCTTGGTTCCTTAGCTGGAATTGTCAATGTCCTGTTCCAGAGTATCGTTTGGAGGAACCAACAGTCCTAAAGACATAATATAAAACAATATAACATTTGCATCAGATGCTACACTAACACAACTCAAATACATAACTCAGGGGCTATGCCAGGTATGGCACTGGTCAATCTAGGGTCAGTGTACGTCAAATTGCACGGGCGTCGCATCTGCGATTGCTGGGCAAGACAGACGATCAAAATGGTACGGGGCTTGCCAGTACGTCAGCGTATGCATGGCAGCCAACTAACATTTCACAAAGTCACGGGTCAGGTATAGTTACAGGGTATCCGTATTTATACCCGGGGGTCATCTAATATCCATGTATATATAATATATATATATACTACTAACATACATACATATTATTCATTTGGTATGAAAAAATAGATGTGTATTTATATGCTTTAAATAAAACTAATACTTGTATATATATATAAACATATATTATGGAGATATATATACAATACGTATATATATGTATATATACTAAATAGAATTTAACATACTATATATATATATATATATATATATATATATATATATATATATATATATATATATATATATATATATATCTTAAAAATATATGCCAATATAAATTATATATGCTACAGTTATATATTTACCAAAATACGTACATATATATATGTTTAAACATATATCAAAATATGTTCATATACAAATATATGTATATACCAATACATTATTTAACATATAATATTAAATACGTATATGGTAATTTATATATACATTGCATACATATACATATAAATAGAGAAAAATAAATATATATATATACAATTTATACTCAAATACATATACAACATACGTACGCACACACATACACCCATACACACGTATTTATATACATATACGTATATAAACATATATACATACATATATGTATATATATATGAATACATATATATGTATACATATATACCATACATATGTATATACAAAATAAACTATATATATAAGAAGGAGGGAAGAGGGAAGAGGGAAGAGGGAAGAGGAGAGGGACTCACCGGGGTCGGCCGGTGTCCACTGGCCGGAGTGGCAGCTCAGAAGTTATCGAGGGAGGCTGAACGGGGTGATGTAGCGGGAGTTGATGGGGTGGAGAGTGGTGGTGCTCGTGGTGGCTCGAGGGGGTGGAGTCGGAGTAAAACAACCGGAGGGGTGACGAGAAGGAGAAGGAGCAGCAGGGAGTCGTGGTAATGGTTCGACTCGACGATGGTGGTGCAGCGAGGGGGCTCCGGGATCAGGGGAGTGGAGCCGGAGTTGGATTCAGGATGGAGGACGTCGGCTTTTGGCGGAGTGTGATGATGATCGTGGTGGGGGTATTCACGGTGGTAGTGAATGGACGGAGGTACAGCGAGGTCGGGCTGCACTGCCGGCCGGAGATGAGGGAGACGGTGTAGCTACGCCGGAGTAGGGAGGATGTCATGTGGTCGGGGAAGATGGCACTGGTGGTGGCTGTAGTTCCGGTGGGAGCGGGGTTGGCTCGTGGCCGGAGTGTGGAATGCGTATTGGAGGAGGCCGGCGTCTCGGTTGCTCGGGGATGAGTAGCGAAATCGATCGCTGCACAGCCGCCATGGGGGAGGAGAGTGGAGAAGCTCGGACGCTCGAGTCGGGGCTGGCCGGACTGACAGCGGAAAAGGCTCGCCGAAGAAGATGCTCGGTCGGGTGGCTGGCCGGGTGAGGTTATGGTGAGGTTAGGGTGTGTTGGGTTTAGGTGTTGGTTATGGTGTATGTGTTTGTAAAGAATTTAACATGGAGAGGTGGGTTTTTGTAGGTGAGAGGAGATGATGTGACCCCCTAGGAATTAGGGCCGACCAACCTTGGGATGGGGTTTCTTGGGAAGAGGGTTGAGGGAACATGTAAGGGGTTGTGTGGTGGGGATGGCTCCACTTAAAATGGAAGGCCTAGATTCAATATGGAAAAAAAATGCAACAAAAGAAAGGAGGAGAGAGGGTGTGTTATTGACTAGTCAAAGAAGGGGTTGGTTTCCTTCATTTGGGTTAACCAATAGGATGGTGACACATTATTGCAATTTTGCAATTAAGTCCCCAACAAATAGAAAATTACACAGAAATGGGTTTCTGAAATTAATTAATTAAAATTAGATACACTTGGCGTTCTAAAATTAATTAGGAATACATGGGACCAAATCAGGTTGGGCCATCAATAGCATTAATGAAGAAGACTCAGAACAGAATATTACCCTAATTTGGGTCGTAAGAAAAATAGGTCAAGATTGCCTCCAATTTCGATTGAAACGCATAACGATACAAAATTAGAATTTATTTAGAAATTAAATAAATGTCTGCGACGAATATTGTGCGGCTAAAATGAAGCACAAGAAAGCATAATTATGAGTTACAAAAATGTCAGAATGGAAGGCGGGCATGTCTAAGGCAAGGTTGTGAAATTGTTGGAAGGCAAAAGCCAGGGTATCGCTCCAAATATCGAAGCAAAGATATGGTGCAACAATTAAATAAATTACGGTAATTAATTGCGACCTCCAATAATTTAAATCCTAATTAATACAATTAACAAGTAACCCTATAATTCGGACAGGTGTTTGTCTAGTGGGCTTCTAAGTCAAGTCTACCAGCTCAGATATTAATGCACACTGAATATAATATAATATTTTTAATACTCATCTCATGAAATTATTTAAATTAATACACGAAATATTAAATACATAAAAAGTCGAAAATACCCCTGTTTTTGGAATGTGGTAGTGACAGTTGTATTTGATTAGTAGACTTCCATGGCATGCATTATTATTTTGAGATTGGACTAGTAGATTGGACTTGTATTGACTCTTGTATTGCTTTTGCTTCTATTCCATTATCGTGCCATTCTTTCTCTAGTTTGATGTGTGATTGAGTATTTTTACCATTAATATGTCATTATATTATTCCTCCATTGGGAGTTGAGATGGCATGACAAGTACCTTATATATTGTTTGAGATGTTTAGATTATGTTATTAACCTTAAACATCGTTCTACGTCGTTCTTACGACGTAGGCTGGGCGTGGTTCACCACTCGTGCCCTTATTCCGGGTGTTGGTCGTGACAATTATTAGGTATGACAGGACAACGAGGATCATACAGAGGTAGATCCTCTAGATGGAATGTTCCTCCGATACCAGCTATTGCTTTCGGATCTTCGTCGCAGAGTACTCCTGTGTATTGACCAGTCACATCTTCGACTCTGTCGATGGTACATGGCATTACTCCTGGAACCAACAATTCTATATCTGAGACTTCTCCCCCGTCCAGCCTTCCTTCTGCTGACGGCACCATGGAGACAGAGGAGAAGATGGAGGAGGTCGAACCGACTCCATCTGTGCATGATCAGAGCGATCCTCCATGCACGCCTCCGGACAAGACGATGATGGAGATTTGGTGGGACGGGCCTAACTAGTAAGTTAAATAGTTAACATTTTTCAACTAATTATATCTATATATTCATGAATTTAATTATCGTTGTATAGATATCGTCCCTCGGCGGTACAAAGAGCACTTGGGTATTTTCTGAGGCAGAATATGGTGGGCCTTAGATCAACTACTAAGATGCTCCTGAAGATAGAAAAGCATTTTGGTTTGCCCACTTCAAGGTAAAAATATATTTACTTTTAATATCAATAATCATTTATGCATATTATATAACTCTTTATTTTACTTCTTGTTAAAAATATATTTCTATCCACCACACAGGGCTGAGAAGATCGAGGAGCAGTTTTCTGCCGTCGCCGCCAAGCTGATCCGTGATGCGATAAATGACCAGAAGGTCCGTGATCGCGACAGAGAACCAATCCACGGCTGGATCATGCCTGAGCAGTGGACTGCGATAAAGGCGAGATTCGATGAAACTAAGTACAAGGAACGGTCAAAGAAGGCAAAGGCGGCTAGGTCAAAGACAGAAAAGTGGTGTGGTTGCTCGATTCCTATGACAGAATATTTTTGTCGTCTGGTATGTATTCTATTGAATATATATTATTTTAATGCAAACAGGATAAAATATTTAATTTTAATAATAAAAAATATAAATTTTAACATGTACAGAGGGGTGAGGATGCCAACATGGTGACAGTTTTCCTGGCCACCCATCTGAAGGGCAAAAAGCTCATCGATGAGAAGGCCACGCAAACCTATGTACGTTTTACTATCCTGTGTTAGTTTTAATATAACTTATAAAATATTCAAATAGATATCTATATAGTTAGAAATAAGTAACTTAAACGTTAGCAACCACTTTTCTGGGACGAGTATCTTAAACTACGTGAGCGAGCGACAGCTAGTGAACCTACAGAGGGAGGGGATGGTACTTCCTCGCAGCCCTCTATAGCTCTGTAGGCGGACAAGCTCTGGATGACCGTCGTTGGTGGTTTTCTGAGGGGTACGTACTATGGTACAAGATCCTACAATGCCTATGTTGCGACGTAGTCATCCCGGCCCCCCTTTGTCTTTGTGCATTTCTCGCAACCTTCGCAAGCATCGGCACAAGCCCAGGAGAGAGTTAACCGTCAAATTGTTAACCTGCGTGTCGAGTTGGTAAGAGGATTACGAAGCGGCCATAGTCTGTGCCACAGATGGACGATGCGATGATCACCGAACGTTTTGATTTGCTCGAGCATAGCCTTATGGAGCTCAGGACTCTGAGCCATACGACAAAGCATAGCCTTATGGAGCTCAAGACTATGGGCCAGACGACAGAGCGCAACTTGGCAACTTTGGCCGCGTCTAAGGAGCGCAGACAGACGGAGCTAGAAGGGTCGCATACGGCCATGGGCGACTCACTTGCGAGGATCCATGCGACATATTATTTGTTGAGCCGGTCGGTGGCGGAGAACACTTCGAGGGTAGTATTTGCCATGGTTGATACAATGATCGACTGCTAGCATTGGACCAGATACGTCCTCCTGGTCCGCTGGCATCAACACTGCCTCCATCACTTCCTCCACCATCAGCATCGGTGACGCTTTCACAGCAGCAGTATGAGTTCCTTCTATCCCAGATACGCGACGATTCTCCTCCTGATTAGTAGTAGTCCTTGTTTGGACAGTATTTAGTGTGTTTTTGTGCATTGGCCCATTCTTGGGTCTTTGTTGTATTTATTTTATACTTTTCATTATACTTTGAGATGAATGTGATACTTATTTTAAATTCATTTATATATATCTTGGGACATATTTAGTATAATATAACTTTGTAGATTTCTTTCTATGCGAGTTTAGTTTATTATTCATATTAAATGTACACCATAATTTACTGGTGTTGAGTGTTCCACCGAACGGCTCGGCGAATCCCGTGAATTCAACGGAGGGTTGCTCCGGGTCTATTTATATAAACAGTAATTTTATAACTGCAGGTAAAGTTTTGCTGGAAAATATTTTACAAACTGCATTCATTCATTTTTTTAAATTTTTTTCAATTTAGCGACATTCCGCGATGTACATTTACGTTGCAAAAAGTATCGGAACGCTGCTACTTGATACCAAGGACGTCACTAGTATATTGCTAAACGTCGCTAACATGCTGACATGGCATAACTTGCCATGTCCGTATTTTTGTAGTAAAACATCGCTCATAATATCGGTAATATAGCGACATTTTGTGACCAAATATTACGTCGCCATTTAATGACAATAAGTCGCTAATCGTTGTATATTCTGCGACGTTATTTTGTCACAAATATACGTCACTACAGCGACGACTAGTGACATTTTTGTTGTCAGCGACTATGAAATACGCAACACCGTAAAAACGTTGCTAATTACGTCGCTAAATTATTTAGTAACGTTAGTTTACCTATTAGCGATATTCTTAGGCGTCGCTAATATGTGTTATTCTGGTTGTGAATGCCCCGATAGTATTCATGAACCTGATAAACAAGGTGTTCCACCAGTACCTTGACAAGTTCATGGTGGTGTTCATTAATAACATTCTTTTGTATTCAAAGATACCAGAGGAGCATGAGGAGCACCTGAGGATAATTTTGGAGATTCTCAGGAGGGAGAAACTTTACGGAAAGCTTTCGAAGTGTGAGTTCTTCTTTGACAAGATTGAATTTCTTGGGCATGTGGTAATAGGTGATAGCTCAGTTGACCTAAAGAAGATCGTGACAGTGGAGTCGTGGCTACTCCAAGTTCAGTGGCGGAGATCAGGAGTTTTCTGGGGCTGGCAGGTTATTACAGAAGATTTATACCGGACTTCTCCAGGATTACAGAGCCAATAACTAGGCTGACTAGGAAGGATAGAGTTTGTCTGGACAGAGGATTATCAGGCCACTTTTGATGAGCTAAAGAAGTGACTAACGATAGCTCCAATATTGATGTTGTCATCAGGGACAGGTGGATTCACTATCTATAGTTATGTTTTGGGGAAGGGTTTAGGTTGCGTTCTTCAGTAGCACGGGAAGATGATTGTCTATGCTTCCAGACAATTATGTCCTCATGAGAAGAACTACCCCACCCACGATTTGGAGTTGGCAGCGATCAACTTTGCTCTAAAGCTGTGGAAACACTATTTGTACGGAGAGCGTGTGAAGATATTGAAAAACCATAAGATCTTGATGTACGTGTTTATACAGAAAGAGATGAACATGAGGCAGAGGTGGTGGTTGGAGCTAATGAAGGACTTCAATATTTTATTGCAGTATCACCTAGGGAAGGCCAACGTAGTCGCCGATCCCTTGAGCAGGTATCTGATGGCTATGTACTTGACGACGGACAGACACTTGTTGGCCGATCTTGAGAGCTTGGAAATTTATGTGCTAGTTTCTGGTAGTGTGATACAGATATGGGGATTACAGATACAATTTGAGATGATGGATAGAATAAGGGCTACGTAGTATAATGATGAGGCTCTGAGGAGGATCAGGGCACAAGTTCGGATGGGTTTATCAGAGGACTTCACTATTGCTGATGACAGATCATTGCGGCATAGTACTATGATATGTGTGTCGCATGGGGAGTTGCACAAGAAGGTTTTGCAGGAGTCATATTGCTCTTAGTGCTCGATGCATCCATGTGTCAAGAAGATGTATCAAGACCTAAGGGAGCACGTATGGTGGTATGGTATGAAGCGGGATGTGGCACATTTTGTATCCAGGTGTTTAGTGTGCCTGCAGGTAAAAGCAGATATGCAGAGGCCAGGTAGATTGCTTCAGACTTTACCTATCACAGAGTAGAAGTGGGAGCATGTGAACATGGATTTTATTTCGGGGCTTCCGTATTCTCTAGGAAGGAAGGACGCAATTTGGGTTATCGTAGCCAGGTTGACCAAATCGGTCCACTTCTTACCATTTAAAGTGGGTACGTCTATGGAGAAGATAGCGGAGATATATGTGCAACAAATTGTCAGATTGCATGGAGTTCCTGTGAGCATCGTCTCAGATCGGGATAGTCGTTTCACTTTCCACTTTTGGAGGAGTTTGTAGGCCAGTTTGGGCACCCAGCTCATGTTTAGTACTGCATATCACTCCCAGACAAACGGACAATTAGAGAGGACTATTCAGACATTCGAGGATATGCTTCGTACTTGTGTTTTGGATCTCAGAGTTTCTTGGGAGGATCATCTACACCTGGTAGAGTTTGCTTACAACAACAGTTACCAGGCCAGTATTGAGATGTCACTATTCGAGGCATTATATGGACGAAGATATCGTACTCCTCTATCTTGGGATGTTGTTGGTGAGAGAGCCTTATTGGGACCAGAGATGATTGTGGATGCAGCTGGGAAGGTGAAGCTCCTTAGAAGTAGACTTCGGGTGGCACAGGACACACAATGGTATTGGGCCGACAACCACCAAAGACCTTTAGAGTTTGAGGTCTAGGTTTTGTTTGTGATTGCTTATGATTGCTTTATTTTAGATTGCGTGTTTAGGCTGTATTTTGTTCTAGGTTGGCGATCTAGTGTTCTTGAAGATTTCTTCGACACAAGATACAATTTGCTTTGGTGGAGGCGGGAAGCTTAGTCCACGGTACATCGAACCCTTCAGTGTTCTTACGAGGGTGAGTGCAGTGGCCTACAGACTAGACTTGCCACCTGCACTAGAGGTAGTACATAACGTGTTCCACGTGTCGAGCTGAGATGGTACATGGCAGATCCTAGTCACATTCTAGATCACTCGGAGATCAAAGTTGGTCTGACTCCCAGCTATCCAGAGCAGCCATTGGAGATTCTAGATCGTAGGAAGAATGTGTCGTGGAACCATACCATTTGTTTGGTTCGTGTCGCATGGAGATATCACTCCCCAGGTCAGTCAACCTAGGAGAGGGAGGATAAAATGCGCGAGCAATATCCTTATCTCTTAGAGCCTTGAGGTATTGTTCTTCTTATTTTTTTGTGTTCTTGAGCTAGTTTAGTCTATAATTTCGAGGACGAAATTGTTTTTAAGGGGGTATACTTGTCACGATCATATTTCTAGAATGGGAGTATTTTTATTATTTTGTAATATTTATATATATTGTGTTATATTTATATATATTGTGTATAATATATATATATATATTATAACTAATAATATTATTGGTTAGTGGACTAGACTTAACATGACCATAGCCTCAACACTTAGACTAGTCATATTGGACACTAATTAGCTTACAATTTTTATTAATTAATGATTTAAATTAACCTTCATTAGGAAGAGAAGCTTTTCCACTAATTAATTTCATCATGACAACACAATGGGGACAATGTAGATTTTTTGCATCAATCCAACCTTAGGGTTAAGTGGCCGGCCCTAATATTGGGGGGAGAGATTCTCTCTCATCTCATTCTTCATCCAATTATTTCCTAATTAGTATCATTTCCCAAATTGTTTCATCCCTCCACCAAAATACTTCCAATCCTTTCCTAATCCTCATCAAGAAGCACTAAGAGGTTCGATTGCTAGGAGCATTGAAGGAGAAAGAGTTTGGCTAGGAGCTCGTGTCCAAACCGTATCATATTGAGTTTTCATTAGAAATCCATCTCCCAATAGGTAAAATTATAAAATTGCTACTTAATTAGGTTCTAATTATTGTATTTGACCATTAGGAACGTACCCATGCATTAGAGCTACCTATAGGAAGAAGAACTAGGTTCTTATGACCCCTAATGTGACTTCTACTTTGAGTTTTATGCCCAAATGAGGGAAAATCCGGGATTGGTGCACCAAGTGTGTCATTGAGTAAAATAGGTTTAATTAGACCTAATTTGATATTGTGAGGATAGATATGTGTCCATAAATGGATACGAGTAGGCCATATCGTGATACGCCATGATACAGGTTGGTATTATTGGGTTTTGTGTTCACCTTTTATAAATTCTTTTATTTTTGCATCATACTTGCTATATTTATTGCTCTTCTAGTATAATTCAATTAATGAGATGGGTTATGGTTAATATCATGGTTGTATCATAGTGGTGAGGTGTATTGAGGATGTTTTATTCTCCTTCGTACGTTATGTATTTAATAAAATATAGTGTTGATGTCATGCCTATTCTTTTGTTGTTATTGGTTTTAGTATTGATATTAATATCATATGTTGGAGTGGTATCGGATTGTGGGTTGATTTTGATGTAGGTTGGTTGATAGGGGTATATACTGCGTTGGATGAACTATGGTATATCTGTTATTGTCTGTGCATGCCTGCGTAATGTTTGATACCTAGTATTTTGCTAAGTTTGTCCAATACAATCTTTGGTGATTTTATTAGTTCAAAAATAAGGAGAAGGCGGAGAGTGGTATGTGACAACAAGTTTGTGTACCTGTGTTCTCAGGTCTTGGAGTAAGAGTTTCCAACTTATGTGATGTATTAGTAGGATACCTGACCAAGTAGGTAATGTTGTAGGCCTTATATTAGTGCTCATGGAGTTGGGTGTTTCAGTTGTATCAAGTGAATGATCCCTGATGGCATCAGTCACTTGCATGTAGATGCATCTAGGTTAGTATCGGGTTTCAGTAGGGGTATTAAAAACCGAGCAAGGGTTGCTCATCTCAGAGTATTCAGTTAAAGGGGTTACTGTGGTGGTCAAATTGGAGTGAATGATGGGGAAACTTGCAATACAACAAGAAACAGGTTAGTATGTGGGCAGTGTCATGACCCGCACCCGGTGTAGGGATACAAGTAGTAAACAACACTCAGTCTACGCCACAACATCGGCGGTAGAATACTGTTTGGGTAAACTATCTATCTAGCAATTAAGCCATAATAATTTCACCAATGTAATATGAATATACTCAATCACAGATCTATAGATTGTAAACCCCCAGATTTTTCAGGATTTTAAAAACAAATTTTAGGAATTTTCTGGAATTTTCTGTAATTTTTCAGGAATTAAAATATATATTTTTCTGAATTAAATATTTTAGTATTAAAAATAAATATTAAAATATTATGAAAATAATATTTTTGGGTGCAAAATAAAATATTAGATATAGGATAGTTTTCCTAGAATTTATTGGACCCCGGAACCATTTTTAAAGACCTAAAAATTAATGTATTTATTAAACCAATTTAAATTACCCTATGTCTAATATTTAATGGAATTTATTGGACCACGGAATTAGGTACGAATATTATAAAAGAATAGACGAGTCACAAATACAACCCATGAGACAAAAAGAATATCCAATGAGTCAGAGAAATACTAATAACTGAGCTGGAGACAAATCCAGTACAAAAGGAAACTAACTACTATGCTACGAGTCCTGGGTTGTCTGTCTCAATCGGGATGAGACCCTGTCACTAACACATTCCAAAAACAGGGGTATTTTCAACTTTTTATATACTATTAATATTATGGTATTTATATTATATAATTTCTTGATGTGTGTATTTAAATTAGATAATTGCATGAGATATGTATTTAAATATATTATTATATACAGTGTTCATTAATGTTTGAGCTGGTAGACTTGACCTGGAAGCCCACTAGACGAACACCTGACCGAATTATGGGATTATGTATTTAATTATTTTATTTAGAATTTAATTGTTGGAGGTAGTAATTAATTACCGTAATTTATTTAATTGTGCGCAATATCGTTGCTTCGATATTTGGAGCGCTACCCTAGCTTTTGCCCTCCAACAAATTTTACAACCTTGCCCTAGACGTGCCCGCCTTCCATTCTGACATTTTTGTAACTCATAACTATGCTCTCTTGTGCTTCATTTTAGTCGCACAATATTCGTTGCGGACGTTTACTTAATTTCTAAATAAATTCTAACATTGTATCGTTGTGCGTTCCAATCGAAATCGGAGGCAATCTTGACCCATTTTTCGTGCAACCCAAATTAGGGTAATATTCTGATCTGAGTCTTCTTCACTACAATATTTGTGACCCGACCTAATTTTGGCCCCATGTACTCCTAATTAATTTTAGAACGCCAATTGTATCTAATTTTAATTAATTAAATCCAGAAACCCACTTCTGTGCAATTTTCCAATTGTTGGGACTAAATTGCAAAATTGCAATGATGTGTCACCATCCTATTGGTTTAACCCAAATGAAGAAAACAACCCCTCTTCTTTGACTAGTCAACCAAAACCCCTCTCTCCTCTTTTGTTGAATTTTATCCATGTTGAATCATGGCCATCCATTTAAAATAGAGCCATCCCCACCACACAACCCCCTTATTTTATCCCTAAACCCTTTTCCCAAAGCAACCCATCCCTAGGTTTGGCCGACCCTAATTCCTAGGGGTCACATCACCTCCTCCCCCATACAAAATCTACCCTCTCCATATATTTGTTTTCACTAAAACACACCACCATCACCAACACCAAAACCCAAACTAACCCTATCTCACCCGAGCCACCCGGCCGGCCAGCCTCGGCCGTCCAGTCCGGCCAAACTACTCCCCGACCTGCCTTCCTTCCCCGGCTGCTCACCCGAGCTGTACTCAGCCGAGCTTTTCCTTTCCTGGCGAGTTACTCCCTGCTACATCCCGAACTCCTCCCCACTTCAGCCCGACTGTCGGATCTCTACGACACCACCACCCTGCTCCTCCCCTCTTCTTTCCCGGCCATGCAGCTTGGCCAAGCCCCGCTCGACCACCGGCACCACCATCTGTCTCGAGCTCTCCTCCCCTCACAGCCGACCCCAGTCAGGCCAAGCCTCGACTCCGGTTCGGCCGAGCCCCGCTGCTCATCTTCCCCAGCTGGTGTACTCCTCCTCCTAACGCTGAGTCTCCACCACCACTGCCATCTCCGTTCATCCCCGACTCCGATCCACCTCCAACCAATCACCGTCACCACACGCCACCTTCCCCATCAACACCGGCCATCCGAGTCGACACCTCTCCGGCGCTGTCCTCAGCTCCGGTCAGTCGACTCCATCTCCCCGCTGAATTGCTACTCCCCCATACGACCCAACTTCGACCCCCGCAGCCGGCCTGCTGCTCCAGCACGGTCAGCCACTCTCCTTCCCTCGACTCCACGCCGAGCTCTGCCACCACACTCGCCACGAACCACCACCATCATCATCATACTCCACCACCACCACCACTTTCAGCTGCATCCCGAGCTCCTGACCCGAAGCTCCTCCCGCTGCTGTAAACCGGCCACCCTTCCTGCACCTCGGCCATCTACCACCACCCTATCACCACCACCAGGCGAGCCACCCCGCAGTCCGGCCATCCTCCTCCGGCCAACCACCGGATCGCCACCGTGAGTCCCTCTCCTTCTTTTCCTCTTTCATTAATTCTATGTAATAGTATATGTATTCTATGTAATGTATATATATGTATTCATACGTAATAGTATATGTATTCATATATAAATACATATATGTATGTATTATTGTATTTATATATCTACGTATATGCATGTATTATGATTATTGTATTCACATATAAATACATATATGTATGTATTATTATTATTGTATTTATATATATATATATATATATATATATATATATATATATATATATATATATATACACACATATATATACGTATGTGTATGTATTATGATTATTTTATTCACATATAAATACATATATGTATGTATTATTATTATTGTATTTATATATATATATATATATATATATATATATATATAAATATATATATATATATATATATATATATATATATATACACTTATATGTATGTATTATGATTATTGTATTCATATATAAATACATATATGTATGTATGTATGTATGTATGTATGTATTATTATTATATATATATATATATATATATATATATATATATATATATATATATATATATATATATATATATACGTATATATATGTATTATGATTATTGTATTCATATATAAATACATGTATGTATGTATTATTATTATTGTATTTATATATATATATATATATATATATATATATATATATATATGTATATGTATGTATTATGATTATTGTATTCATATATAAATACATGTATGTATGTATTATTATTATTGTATTCATATATATATATATATACGTATATGTATGTATTATGATTATTGTATTCATATATAAATACATATATGTATGTATTATTATTATTATATTCATATATATATATATATATATATATATATATATATATGTATGTATATTGGTATTTTCATATAATATGTATTTAATAAAATGTATACTAGTATAAATTAAATTCATATAATAGTATTTATTTATTCATAATATATGTTAGTATGTATTTGGTATGTATATATATGTTGCATATATATATTTGTATTGTATATATATATGTACTTATATACGAGTATATAGTATTGTATTATTAATTGGTATATGAATGTATATAAATATATATTTTGTATATACACTTAGTATATTTTTAATATGTATAATTGGTATATATGTGTATATATATATTGTTCAACTAATATATATAATATACATGTAATTAATTGGTATATATATATATATATATATATATATATATATATATATATATATATATATATATAAAATTGTATATGTATTTCATTTGGTGCATGTATATAGTTTAAGTATTATTGCTAGTTAATAATAGGTATAATATGGTTTTATGTGTCTATCTACTAGACGACCCTAGTTGACCAGTATCATACCTGGCGTAGTCCCGAGTTCTGTGTATTTTTTATTATGTGATTAGTGTAATGCCTGATACAATGTCATATTATTTTATGATATGTCTGTAGGACTGTTGGTTCATCCAGACGATAATATGGAACATGACAGTGATTTTACCAGCTAAGGACCCAAGGCGAGTACATTCTCTGATAATTTTTCCAATTATTTGATAATATCTATAATTCTATTATCTAGAAATGTTACATCTGATTCTTGACACTGTGCTACACGAACTAGTATATAGCTTGGACCTACAAATCATGAGATCATACATTAATGATATATTGGATATGGCTTGTGTATCATGACGTGTCGTGATTGATCCACTGTACTAGTAAGGGACGGGGGAAATATTACTAGATTATGTGATCATACCCAACTCTACATGCATCATAGCTCACCCCACATCTCACGTCGGGTACGACCTGACCATTACTTGCTTCATAGCTGTTATATATGATTAGCCTGACCTCTACATGCATCATAGCTAACCAAATGGTTAGCCTGACCTTACATGAATTATAGCTAATCATATGTAGCCAGCTTGATCCAGTCCTAAGGCGATCACATGATAGACTGATATTCCAAACACTTAGAATAGTTACAGTTCCCTACTTTAGATCATATACTACATCACCCGTATATGAAATTGTACCTCTTTCTCTTCGTTTCATATATGCATTGACTATTTCATATTGTCTATATTGCCTGTCTCTTTACATTGCCTGTCTCTTTACTTTGTCATTGTATTTATTCACTGTCTTCCCTCAATATATAGCATTATCTGTTTATTGTTTTATAGCTCTTATCAATTAAATGGAAATGTTATTTGAGATGTACTTTGCTCCTTCTTGACTGGAAAATATTTTCCAGACTATGCCTAGAGGACTGGTGTCTGACACTTATGGATCATAGGGTGAGTAGCTGCAGTCTTGGACTTAGTAGTTCAGTCGTGATTCCGGGAGGTTTAGCCGAAATTACTAGTTATCTAGTTAGTTTCTTAACTGTCTATTTTGGTACCGGATTTGTCTCCGACAAACTTATTTGAGACTTGGATTATATTCTTGAGTTAGACTATTCTATTTTAGACTTGTGTTGTATCTCACTTGTTCTTTGAGATCTTATCGTGCTGTAGTTATGTGATTGAGTATGTTGTTCATGTTATACTGTGATATCTGTGTCTCCTCATAGAGTTTGATATTCATGTGAGATTGATTAGATAGTTACATAACCTAGACAGCGTTTTACCATCGATGCTGCAGCGTAGGCTAGACGTACCCACGCTCTTGTACCCCTATACCGGGTGTAGATCGTGACACATTTTTAGTGGTGGCCCATGCAGGTCAGACTTCGCAAGTTGTGCGATGTCGTGGTAGTGCAACGTTATAGTTGTACTACTGCGTACTTGCTATAGAATATAGGACATAGGATACTAGGATGAGAGGGGATACTCAATCACAAAATTCTTGAGAGATTCCTGGGATGTCCCCTTGAGAATCTTGTTACAATTTCTAATTTTAATCCTTCGCCCTTGTTTCCGTCCGTCCTCACTCGTTGATATTGAGTTTGATTCTTATTGACGAGTTGTTAAATTTAATTCTTGATATCGTTGTTGAGTTGATTTTATATCGAGATGAATTTTACGGACTAAACTTTATGGTATCATCTGATGACATATATTGATGAGGACAGTGAGAAAGGTAAAACGTCTGCTTTGGTTATGAAACCTAGAGTTTATCGCAGCCACATTAGCTGTCGTGATGAGAACGTAGGAACCTGACTTGGATGTATATACCTTAGTTATGAAATTAAAGTCTCTCACAGCCATACCGGTTGGCGTGGCGAGGATTCTAGATGGCATAATTATATGGGTTGCATACTTTAGTTACGGAACCTGTCGTTTATCGCACCTATGCTTACTAGCGTGGCGAGGATTCTGAGTGTCATGATTTCTGACAGACGTGTCTGATTATCAGGTTGTATCTTAAATTGGTTCTTAAGGTCTCATCTCAATACTTATTTTTTATTATTACAGGACTTTATTCCATCGTTTCTTTTGTTTGTTAGTAGTAGAAATACCTTCAGTCCTCAATCCAGTTCCTTTTTGAGCTTCTATTCTTTGAGCATTCCTTGTTAAGTATGATAATTAGTGACTTGTAATTATATCTGTGTCTTGAGTATTAGTATTGACTGAGTGTTGCTTGTGAGTTTGTAAGTGTTTCCTAGTTGGACATGTGAGCAGTAGGCATTAATCTAGAGTTAACCCATAACGTAGTGCCTTGTAGCGATAGTTCTATGATAGGTGTGTTATAGTTAGTATTAGAACCATAGATAGAAGGAGAAAAGAGTATTAGTAATGGTTCCAAGAGTTAGTATCAGAGCCAGCATACCCGTCCTGGATAATCATGATTATGTAATTGGATAATCTATGTAAATAATTAAGTATCAAGGAATCATGTTAAGAATTAATGGAGCATGATGTTCCATTTGATGATTGATACCGAGAGTTCTAATAAGTTGATGAGATGATCCAATAATGAAGCTAGTGTTATCATACCAAGAGTACTAATGATTCCATATCGAGGATTAGTCGAGAATGATGCTAATAACAGTAAGCACTTCGTATGATGATAATTAGATTGATATACCAGTTAATATTGATTGAAAATCATGGAAGAAAGTACGTGTGCCGATAACCTTAATTATTGGGAGTGATAGTGCAAGTAATCTGGGTAGTGCAAATCTTCGTACACGGTTGAGGTTGTAAATAATTGGTAAATTAGTGTGCACCTTGAGTATTAGAGACTGTGAGTATTTACATGTATGCTTGTGGATTTAAAATTTGAAGAGTAGAAATGAATTTCGATTTTAAGGATTTTGAGGAGTTGAGATTCTATGTTATTAAATATTTGAGGATTCAAAAATTTGATTCAATAAACATAGTCAAGCTATAAAGATTTTAGAAGCGATTAAAGTTTTATTTCGATATTGAATGTTTAACTTTTGAGGAAGTATATGCATTTTATTTTAAATTGTCCAAGAAGTTGAACTTTGATGATCTTATTTTGAGGATTAATTTTATGGTGGATAAAAAATATATATATTAGTGTATGAGTAGATGATATACATGTGTAAGAATCTGTTGACTTGAGCATGATTGAGATGACACTACAAACAGACTTGGGTGTCCATCTAGAGTTGTATTAGAGAGAACAGTACTTAGTATGGTGTGTTGCCCTTGGTGTGCATTTGAGTGATAAGAACAACTAGTATGAACAATTGTATTAGGAAAGAGAACCAGTAGTGGGTGTACTTGTAGTAGAAACTATGGTACTAAAGGGATACAGGTATCAAACCTTGGATGCATTATTAAACCATGGGTATATTAAAGATTCTTGGTATCAGATGTAGGTATCAATAGACAGGTATATGCAATGAGTATGTATTCATAGATGTCTTGTGGACTAATGATTAGCTGATATGGATATCAGTATACAAGAATAGGAATTGGTTAGTGAATGTGCCAGAGTTAAGTGTATGTTAGAGATAGAAGATACTACAAGAAATATGTTAGCAGGTTCCTTCTTTTCTTTCCTCAAGTTCCTTTTTTCGTCTTCTGATTGATTGATTCCCTAGTACCGTAGCTTGTATCAATGATTCTCTTGCTAGAGTATAGCTAGTAGTACACCCCGACAGAGACCATAATACCATGACAAAGGAGACTATGACCATGCATGTTTCTGTATTGCATGTTGTATGACTATAGGTAGGATTCTCTTAGATCTTGATTGTTGAGGGTTGACCGTAGTAAAGGAATTAATGAAAGGGTTATGATTCGACAAAGAGAGACAAGGTACCTTAAATTTCAAGAAAAAAAATATAAATTTAAATAGAGAGTGAAAACTAACGTGGCGGAATTAACGATTTGTTAAGTCACAAATTTTATGAAGATCATGGTATGATTGAATGTCGCTAACATTGAGGAAATTAAGGAGATTATCATTATGTTTATTGGCCTGCAAGTTATGAACTTATATTGAATGTGGTATTGAAAATTTCATAACTATTACATTATTGTTTCTGGTATGGAAAGGAAATCGAGGATTGAGATCACTAATGGATTAGTGTTCGATTTTAAATTTTGGGGTGAGGATTTGAATTCTATAAACATGCATTGACTGGACTTCAATTAAAGGGATTGGATAGTAAAAATTTGTATCTAGTGGTTTGCTCAAAAGTGAGGAGTAAGATGGTAAATGGGTTAGTGATTAAACACAAACTTTTGGATGAGATTTTTTAAATTTCATTGGATTAATGGATTAGTGTTTTTAGATGGAATTTCTTAATTTATAAAAAATGTGCATTATTTGGATAAAATTAGAGGATTAGATATCAAATTTTGAGTTTTAATTACTAACATCAGATCCTGAGGAGATTATGACACGAATGGAATTCGATGATTAAATTTGAGGATTTTCAGGAATCCAATAATTTTAGAATTTTTTTGAAAATCGTGAAATGACAAGGTAGATTATTTCAGGATTATGTGGGTTGGTGAATTTAACTATTGATGAAAAATAATATAATAAATAAACACTACCAATGAGGATTTTTAAATTTCGAGGACGAAATTCTTTTAAGGAGGGTAGACTTGTCACTACCATATTCCAAAAACAGGAGTATTTTTGACTTTTTATATACTATTAATATTATATAATTTCTTGATGTGTGTATTTAAATTAGATAATTGCATGAGATATGTATTTAAATATATTATTATATACAGTTTTCATTAATGTTTGAGCTGGTAGACTTGACCTAGAAGCCCACTAGACGAACACCTGACCGAATTATGGGATTATGTATTTAATTATTTTATTTAGAATTTTATTGTTGGAGGTAGTAATTAATTACCGTAATTTATTTAATTGTTGCGCATTATCGTTGCTTCGATATTTGGAGCGCTACCCTAGCTTTTCCCTTCCAACAAATTTTACAACATTGCCCTAGACGTGTCCGCCTTCCATTCTGACATTTTTGTAACTCATAACTATGCTCTCTTGTGCTTCATTTTAGCCGCACAATATTCATCGTGGACGTTTATTTAATTTCTAAATAAATTCCAACTTTGTATCGTTGTGCGTTCCAATCGAAATTGGAGGCAATCTTGAACCATTTTTCGTTCAACCTAGATTTGGGTAATATTCTGATCTGAGTCTTCTTCACTAACGATATTTGTGACCCAACCTAATTTTGGCCCCATGTACTCCTAATTAATTTTAGAACGCCAATTATATCTAATTTTAATTAATTAAATCCAGAAACCCACTTTTGTGCAATTTTCCAATTGTTGGGGACTAAATTGCAAAATTACAATGATGTGTCACCATCCTATTGGTTTAACCTAAATGAAGAAAACAACCCCTCTTCTTTGACTAGTCAACCAAAACCCCTCTCTTCTCTTTTGTTGAATTTTATCCATGTTGAATCATGGCCATCCATTTAAAATGGAGCCATCCCCACCACACAACCCCCTTATATAATCCCTCAACCCTTTTCCCAAAGCAATCCCATCCCTAGGTTTGGCCGGCCCTAATTCCTAGGGGGTCACATCACCTCCTCCCCCATACAAAAACCCACCCTCTCCATATATTTTTCTTCACAAAAACACACCACTATCACCAACACCAAAACCCAAACTAACCCTTTTTCACCCGAGCCACCCGGCCGGCCAGCCCCAGCCGCCCAGTCCGGCCAAACTATTCCCTGACCTGCCTTCCTTCCCAGGCTGCTCACCCGAGCTGTACTCAGCCGAGCTTTTTCTTCCTCGGCGAGTCACTTCCTGCTATATCCCGAACTCCTCCCCACTTTAATCCGACTGCCGGATCTCCACGACACCACCACCCTGCTCCTCCCCTCTTCTTCCCCGGCCACACAGCTTGGCCAAGCCCCGCTCGACCACCGGCACCACCGTCTGTCCCGAGCTCTCCTCCCCTTACAGCCGACCCCGGTCCGGCCAAGCCCCGACTCCGGTCCGGCCGAGCCCCGCTGCTCATCTTCCCCAGCTGGTATACTCCTCCTCCTTACGCCGAGTCTCCATCACCACTGCCATCTCCGTTCATCCCCGACTCTGATCCACCTCCAACCAATCACCGTCACCACACGTGTAATCCCCCTGATTTTTTCAAGAATTTTTAATTTGGATTTTTCAGAATTTTTCTAGAATTTTCAGGAATTTTCTGTAATTAAAACCTAGGTATTTCTAATTAAATAATTATAATTGCTATTAATTAATATTAAAATATTATGGAAATAATATTTTATGGTATAAAATAAAAAACCGGACATAGGGTAATTTTCCGTGAAATTATTGGACTCCGAAAATATTTTTAAAGCCCTAAAAAACTATTATAAAATAAACCAATTTAAACCCAAAATAAACCGGGTTGAACCGGGTTCAAACCAGGCTGAACCCGGTCCAACCAAACTAGACCGGACCCCTGACCTTAACGGGTCGGATCGGGTCTGCCCAACCCGCGACCCGCCTGACCTGGACCCGAATCCACCGAACCCTAATTCTCTAACGAGTCGGAAACACTGTTCTGACCCGGCGGCGCGGGTATTTAACCCCCTCGGGATCCGTAACCCACCGTGCCGCAACTCTCTCTCCCTCTCTTCGCCGTATCGCCTCACCGCCGACGACCCCAGCAAGCACGCCGCCGCAGCCATCTGAACCAAACTCCCCGCTGTCCCCTGCCCTGAACCCTAGCCGACGCCCGAGCACCCCCTTTCCTCCTCCGCCTCAGCCCGCAGACCCGAGCTCCACCTTTCTTCCTCCTCCTTCCTCCGCCTCTCTCCAACTCGACGGAACCCCCATCCACCCTGACTCAACGCCACTCGACCCTCCCTTCGACTCCACCGCACAGCCGTACCCCTAAACTCCGTCGTCGCTGCAACACCATCCCATCTCCTTCACCTCGCCGTGTAGCCGACGACGCCGACGAACCACCGGAGCTGCTGCCCTCGGCCGGCCGCCCTCTCCCAGCTCAGCCAGGGTAGCCCTAGCCCCGACACCGCAGCACAGCGGACACGGACACGACCCGCTGCCCTAGCCAGGACACTGTTGACCCGGATACGTCGCGAACACGAGAAACGTAGTTTTTCGAGCCCTATTTAGGTACCATTTTCTCCCTCCTCGTAATACCGTTTTCGATTCTATCAGTTGCGTCGCGTAGACTGTATGACCCTCTCGGTGCCCGTGCAACCCGCTCGGTGCATCGCGTCCTGTGGTGATCGCAAACCGCGATCCAAAAAAGGAAAATAATGCCCTGTTTCACCCCGAAACTGAGTATGCCCCGCCAAACGAGACGACTTGGTCGCATGCGGTCTTTACCGATACGTGCACGTCGTTGATACGGACGTGCGGGATTTCGCAGAAGTTGATTTGGATGTGCGTGCACACCAGAATCAACGCGTATCCGCCGACACCGCCACGTATCCGTCGGTTCTGGAACATGCTGTAACTTTGCGTACACACGTCGGATCAAAACGAAACTTGCGCCATCGGACTCGTAGCGATATGCTGGTCCTGTGACCCAAGTTTGGTCCGATTCTGAGAACGTTGACAAAATCGTGTATCGTAGGCCCCATAGGCTCCACTTGACGGGCAATTTTGTGATCGGCTCATCGGAATCCAATTCTGGAAGTTTTGTTGGGTTCCTATCATCGTTCCTGACTTGTAGACACTAAGTTTGACGAATTTGGAGATCTTTGACCCTGGCACGCTTTTCGGTGCAAAGTGGCCCACATGTGGACCCCGCTTTGACCCGGAAATGTCGTTTTTGCCCCTGTGTCCAAATTGGACTCAAGGACAGGCGTTTCTAGCTATTTGATATTTTTTGAATCTAATGGTGATGTTTATTTCAGCAACCGGAGTGGTACCAGCATATCACACTGAGACCAGAGCTACAATTGGAGCCAGGACCCCAAGCAAGTGTACCTTGCCAAACTTTGCAGTCCTGTTACATATTTTCCTTGATTCTTTTACAGTGTTGTGCATACTTAACCTAGGACCGTATGACTTACTTAGCGTCCGATTATAGTCGGGTGCCAACATCGTACGCGGTGTTGTGTATTGTCATCTAGAGATGGACATTCGTGACCCTTTATATTCTCGTACTTGTCTTATCAAGTATATTATACCCAGGACACTTGACACTATTCATGAGACAGAATCTTCCTGAGATATTCATGGTGATTCTGTATAGGATACAGGTTTATAACATACATAGTTTACATGCTTAGATTATATCCTGACTTGTTGTATTAGTTTTGATCCTGCGTGTCATGGACATGAGACGTGAGATTTAATTGGGTGGGGAGAGTATTACCATATCAAAGGCTGATTATATTATATATATATTGGCATCTGGATGTGTCTTAGTCACTGACACAGAGCTATGGCACCAGTTCTGGCCCTTCGAGAAAATACTGCTATGGGTTTCTCCGACACTGATCCTGTAGTAGTCTCAGCCCGAGTATGACTAACACTCTCACTTGCATATCACTTAGCTGATTATTTATTTACCCTATTATTTCATTTATTGCTGCACTACATTTATTTTGGCATGAGCTTTCTTGTACCTTGCTATATCCCCTGAGGACCTGGATCCGGATTATGTCTCCAGGATTAGCTGACGAGATCTATCCCGAGGTATACGGGACCCGGGTATTAGCATTAGCAGGAGCAGGTGCCTACCTTGGAGCAGAACCAGGATCTAAGGACGAGATTATACCAGAGGACTTCTCTTGAGTATTGGCTTGAGATACTCATTTATTTTAGTTTATAGTTATTTTATTTCCAGTCTATTTCATTGATGTACCAGACTTATTCTCGAATTGTTCTCCGAGACACTTTTATTCAGTTTTGTTAGTTTATTTTATTTGCATTTATTCTGGCATTTGATCTGTGATTATCTGTTGTGGATGAGATTAGTATAGACTGTGACTATATCATTGTACCTACTTATTGTTATATTACATCTTAAGCATGCCCGATGGATCCATTAAATTGGGTTTGTCCATCGGTGTGTGCTGCTGGCCATTATCACGCGTCCGGTCCCTCGGTATTTTGGGACTGGGGGGTGACAACATGCCACCTTCCCCATCAACTTTGGCCATCCGAGTCGACACCTCTCCGGCGCTGTCCTCAGCTCCGGTCAGTCGACTCCATCTCCCCGCTGAACTGCTACTCCCCCACACGACCCAACTCTGACCCCCGCAGCCGGCCTACTGCTCTGGCACGGTCAGCCACTCCCCTTCCCTCGACTCCATGCCGAGCTCTGCCACCACACTCGCCACGAACCACTACCATCATCATCATACTCCACCACCACCACCACTTTCAGCTGCATCCCGAGCTCCTGACCCGAAGCTCCTCCCGCTGCTGTAAACCGGCCACCCTCCCTGCACCTCGGCTATCTACCACCACCCTATCACCACCACCAGGCGAGCCACCCCGCAGTCCGTCCATCCTCCTTCGGCCAACCACCGGATCGCCACCGTGAGTCCCTCTCCCTCTTTTCCTCTTTCATTAATTCTATGTAATAGTATATGTATTCTAGGTAATGTATATGTATGTATTCATATGTAATAGTATATGTATTCATATATAAATACATATATATATGTATTATTGTATTTATATATCTACGTATATGTATGTATTATGATTATTGTATTCACATATAAATACTTACATGTATGTATGAATTATTATTATTATTATAATATATATATATATATATATATACGTATATGTATGTATTATGATTATTATATTCATATATAAATACATATATGTATGTATTATTATTATTGTATTTATATATATATATATATATATATATATATATATATATATATATATATATATATATATATATATATATATATATATATATATATATACGTATATGTATGTATTATGATTATTGTATTCATATATAAATACATGGATGTATGTATTATTATTATTGTATTTATATATATATATACGTATATGTATGTATTATGATTATTGTATTCATATATAAATACATGTATGTATGTATTATTATTATTGTATTCATATATATATATGTATATGTATGTATTATGATTATTGTTTTCACATATAAATACATATATGTATGTATTATTATTATTGTATATATATATATATATATATATATATATATATATATATATATATATATATATATATATATACATATATATATACGTATATGTATGTATTATGATTATTGTATTCATATATAAATACATATATGTATGTATTATTATTATTGTATTTATATATATATATTTACGTATATGTATGTATTATGATTATTGTATTCATATATAAATACATGGATGTATGTATTATTATTATTGTATATATATATATATATATATATATATATATATATATATATATATATATATATATATATATATATATATATATATATACATATATATATACGTATATGTATGTATTATGATTATTGTATTCATATATAAATACATATATGTATGTA
Source organism: Iris macrosiphon (assembly GCA_036927795.1). Taxonomy (NCBI): domain Eukaryota; kingdom Viridiplantae; phylum Streptophyta; class Magnoliopsida; order Asparagales; family Iridaceae; genus Iris; species Iris macrosiphon. The sequence goes on along the minus strand of JAYESA010000019.1, from coordinate 132,752,350 downwards.
TTATTATTATTGTATTTATATATATATATTTACGTATATGTATGTATTATGATTATTGTATTCATATATAAATACATGGATGTATGTATTATTATTATTGTATATATATATATATATATATATATATATATATATATATATATATATATATATATATTATTATTATTATTGTATGTATTATTATTATTGTATAAATACATGGATGTATGTATTATTATTATTGTATATATATATATATATATATATATATATATATATATATATATATATATATATATATATATATATATATATATATATATATGTATGTATTATGATTATTGTATTCATATATAAATACATGTATGTATGTATTATTATTATTGTATTCATATATATATATATGTATATGTATGTATTATGATTATTGTATTCATAAATAAATACATATATGTATGTATTATTATTATGGTATTCATATATATATATATATATATATATTTATATATATATATGGTATTTTCATATAATATGTATTTAATAAAATGTATATCATGTATAAATACATATATGTATGTATTATTATTATTGTATTTATATATATATATATATATATGTATGTATTATGATTATTGTATTCATATATATATATATATATATACGTATATGTATGTATTATGATTATTGTATTCATATATAAATACATGTATGTATGTATTATTATTATTGTATTCATATATATATATATGTATATGTATGTATTATGATTATTGTATTCATATATAAATACATGGATGTATGTATTATTATTATTGTATTTATATATATATATATACGTATATGTATGTATTATGATTATTGTATTCATATATAAATACATGTATGTATGTATTATTATTATTGTATTCATATATATATATGTATATGTATGTATTATGATTATTGTATTTATATATAAATACATATATGTACGTATTATTATTATTGTATTCATATAAATATATATATATATATTATGTATTATATATATATATATATATATATATATATATATATATATATATATATATATATATATATATATATATATATGTATATATATATATATATATATATGTATGTATGTATATTGGTATTTTCATATAATATGTATTTAATAAAATGTATACTAGTATAAATTAAATTCATGTAATATTACTTATGTATTCATAATATATGTTAGTATGTATTTGGTATGTATATATATGTAGCATATATATATTTGTATTGTATATATATATATATGTACTTATGTACGAGTATATAGTATTGTATTATTAATTGGTATATGAATATATATATATATATATATTTTGTATATACACTTAGTATATTTTTAATATGTATAATTGGTATATATGTGTATATATATATTGTTCAACTAATATATATAATATACATGTAATTAATTGGTATATATATATATATATATATATATATATATATATATATATATATATATATATATATATATATATATAATTGTATATGTATTTAATTTGGTGCATGTATATATTGTAAGTATTAATGCTAGTTAATAATCGGTATAATATGTTTTTATATGTCTATCTACTAGACGACCATAGTTGACCAGTATCATACCTGGCGTAGTCCCGAGTTCAGTGTATGTTTGATAATGTGATTAGTGTAATGCCTGATACAATGTCGTATTATTTTATGATATGTCTGTAGGACTGTTAGTTCATCCAGACGATACTCTGGAACAGGACAGTGGTTTTACCAGCTAAGGACCCAAGGCGAGTACATTCTCTGATAATTTTTCCAATTATTTGATAATATCTATAATTCCATTATCTAAAAATATTACATCCGATTCTTGACACTGTGCTACACGGACTAGTATATAGCTTGGACCTGCAAATTATGAGATGTTACATTGATGATATATTGAATATGGCTCGTGTATCGTGACGTGTCATGATTGATCCACTGTACTAGTTGGGGGCGGGGGAAATATTAGTAGATTATATGATCATACCCAACTCTACATGGATCATAGCTCACCCCACATCTCACGTCGGGTGCGGCCTGACCATTACTTGCTTTATAGCTGTTATATATGATTAGCCTGACCTCTACATGCATCATAGCTAACCAAATGGTTAGTCTGACCTTACATGAATCAAAGCTAATCATATGTAGCCAGCCTGATCCAGTCCTAAGCCGATCACATGATAGACTGATATTCCAAACACTTAGAATAGTTACGATTCCCTACTTTTGATCATAAACTACATCACCCGTATATGATATTGTACCTCTTTCTCTTCGTTTTATATATGCATTAACTGTTTCATATTGTCTATATTACCTGTCTCTTTACATTGTCTGTCTCTTTACTTTGTTATTGCATTTATTCACTATCTTCCCTCAGTATATAGCATTATCTGTTTATTGTTTTATAGCCCTTATCAATTAAATGGAAATTTTATTTGAGATGTACTTTGCTCCTTCCTGACTGAAAAATATTTTTTAGACTATGCCTAGAGGACTGGTGTCCGATACTTATGGATCACAGGGTGAGTAGCTGCAGTCTTGGACTTAGTAGTTCAGTCGTGATTCTGGAAGGTTTAGCCGGAATCACTAGTTATCTTGTTAGTTTCTTAACTGTCTATTTTGGTATCGGATTTATTTTTGGCAAACTTATTTGAGACTTGGATTATATTATTGAGTTAGACTATTCTATTTTAGACTTATGTTGCATCTTACTTGTTCTTTGAGATCTTATCGTGCTGTAGTTATGTGATTGAGTATGTTGTTCATGTTATACTATGATATCCGTGTCTCCTCATGGAGTTGGATATTTATGTGAGATTGATTAGATAGTTACATGACCTAGACAGCGTTCTACCACCAATGCTGCGGCGTAGGCTGGACGTACCCATGCTCTCGTACCCCTATACCGGGTGCGGGTCGTGACAGACCCTCCTGAGCCAAGGTTTCTGGCTCTAAGCCAACCACGTCCTGAGGCCCATAGTGAGTGGGGTACCACTCCTCAGTGTCATCTAGGAAAAATATATCCAGTCAGGAAAGGAGCAGTGTACATCTCTAATAGCAGTTCTAACAAATAATATAAATTATGTAATAATAAATAAATGTTAATATACACGATGCGCTATATAGATACAAGAGATATGTAATAAAGGAAATACTACAAAAAATGCGAGAATGAGCAATATAGAAATAAACAAGAAATATTAATAACCAAGTGAGTGAGTACCAGCTTTAATATGTGATCAACTTGGGAACTTGATAAAAGAAATATAGCCTGGTTAATCATACATGCAGTGTATGATTAACACTATTAAAGAACTATAAATGATACAAGGAGGGTATGATCACATATCTACACTATATACTTGTTACGACCTGCACTCGATGTAGGGATGCAAGTCAGAAACAACGCCCAGCCTACACCACAGAATCGGCGGTAGAACACTGTTTGGATAATCTATCTAACAATATAAAGAACCACCAACAATAAAAATGTACTCAATCACGGATCTAAGATGGAAAGCACGAATCAGATAAAGAATATAATAGTCACAATATAACTCGTGAGTCTAAAATAATACATCAATGAGTCTGAAGAAGTAACAAAATAAGCTAGAGACAAATCCAGTACAAGAATACTAAGAAGCTACTACTCCTGGGTCAACTGTCTCAGTTGGGATAAGTCCCTCCTGAACCAGGGTCTCAGACTCTAAACCCACAACATCCTGAGGTCCATAATAGGTAGGGTACCACTCCTCAGTGTCATCTGGAAAAATATATCCAGTCAGGAAAGGAGCCGAGTACATCTCTAACAGTAGTTCTAATCAATGATAAAAACTATGTAGCAGTAAATATATGTGAATATACAAGATGCATAATAGATATGAGAGATACATACAATAAGTAAATACTGGAATAAATACAATAATGAACAATATGCCAATGAACAAGAATACTAATGACTAAGTATGTGAGTACTAGCTTAACATATGATCGGCTTGGGCAAGATGCAATATGGCCTGGCCAATCATACGTGCGGTGTATGATCAACACTATTCAGTAATCAGTACTTGATACAATAGGGGTATTTATCACATATCTATACTAATACTTCCCACCATCAACTGGTATAATAGATCCAACCGCGGTATGCTATGGCACGAGATTCCCCAAGAAGATAGCTAGTCTTCTCGAGAATCAGTGTTTGTACATGTACAAGATAACCAATGAAAATATACTTGCACCATATACACCATATACCAAGGAATAACATCTCATGACGAGATCCGGATATACCAATCCGTGTAACCATAGTGTCAAGAGAACATTGATATCTACACTAGATACAATGAACATAGAGGATATCATAAATGAGAAACTATCAAAAAATGTACTCGCCTGAAGTCCAATGAATAGTCTCACAGATGTCTAACACGGTGCCTCAAAGACCTAGATATGGAATACAATATCAATACAAGGTTCCGAAAAGAAAATAAGTTAAACTAGTCAACTTCTAGGTCAATAAGTCAATTCTAAGTAAAAAGTCAACTATGGTCAAACTATGGTCAACTATGGTCAACTAAGTATTTCTAGGTTGCTAAAACAAAACACAAAAATATTGGGTCAAGATACTAAAATCTAAGAAAAGAAACCCACATCTTAAAAAGTTAGGAAACCGTATCTACGGATACGTAATTCCCAAGGTAAAACATCAATAATATATACCAAATAATTAATTATTAAATATATAGAATCATAATTATAACATCAAATAGGTACCGTGGTTTTGAACCAACTTGGTATCGAAACAATAATCACCAACTTGATACCCAAACCCCACATCTTGGGTATCCCCAATTACCTTGGTCTCCTCAAGGTAATTCCAAATACCTTGTTATATTAATTACCCTTATATATATATATATATATATATATAATATAGATACTAAATATTATACATATAAAAAATTTAGCAATTAATAATATATTATACCAATATTATTATTATATATATATATATATATATATATATATATATATATATATATATATAAGTATATAATTACATAAATATATAAAATCTGCCAACCGTCGCGAAAAACTGTGCTAAAAACTGATATTTCGATACGCTGCTCATTAGTTACAGTTTCTGCCTGTCGCTGAAGCTGTTGTCACTGTTGCTGCTGATTCCTGCACTTCTTTTGCTGCTTTGGTGACGGTTTGCAACCGTCACCTATTAATTATCGCTGCTGCTGCCTCTTTTCCCCGCTGCTGCTGCCGCTCATTAATGATAGTGGTTGTTGTCATTAATAGCGTCGCCTCTAGCTACAACGGCTTTTGCTGATTTGTGACAGCGGCTGCTGTCGCCAACTCTCAGTCGCTAAAAGCACAAAATATATATATATATATATATATATATATATATATATATGAAAAACCTATAATAAATATATATATATATATATATATATATATATATATATATATATATATATATAAATACCAAATAAACTATAAATACACCCCCTTATTAATATGTACATATTATGACATAGCCTCAACACACACATACATAAATACATTATATTTATATATCTATAAAAATATATAAATAATCATATAACAACTATATATAATATAATTACCCAATTAAATATACAATATATTTTATAACAACATATACATATATACCCATACTATATATTATAATATATATATTAATGCATGTAGAAAAAAGGCTACATAATATGTATATTCTCTTAGTACATATATTTAATACATAGATCTATGATATAAGAACACAATTATATATACTATAATATATATAATATCTATATATATATATATATATATATATATATATATATATACATAAATATAATCTACATGAATTAAGAGCACAATAATTAGATCTATATATAAATACACAACATATGGAGAGTATCACACCGTATCCCACTAGATCTAGGATACGCATGTGACACGAGTCCACCACACATCCAATTGCACCCTGAAGGACACAAGCAACTCACATATATTATTTATAAACAATACAAAGTGTCAAATATAGATTTACGTGTCTGTGTCAAAATATGACATGTACAAAGTTCTGTGTCGGAGGAAAACCCTCCCAAATCAACACATATCATCAAATTGTTGGGATATGACCTACACGTACCCAATTGTGGATACGACACTAGACTCAACCACACAAACACATGCCAAATTTATCATAGGATCAATTAACACACACAACAAATGTCATTCTCGGAATTCTTCCAAATTCACACAAAAAGTACCATAACTTTCTCCATAGGCCTCATATGAACACAAAACCAAATCCTATGGGTAGCCTATGCATATGGGTTAATTTTTCATGGTTAAATATGAGATTTAGAACTTAATTTAAGGCAAAAAACTGAATTATACCTATTGGGAGATGGATTCCCAATGAAACCTCCAATTGAGATGAAATTGCCTCCAACTTGTAGATCCTTGCTCCTTTTTGTAGATCCTTACTTTATCCTTCTAGACCCTTGCTTCTCAAGTCTCTAATGGTGATTTGGGAAGGAATTGGAATAAAATTTGGTAGAAAAATGAAATGGGAATGAAGGAAATTTGGTAGTGGAAAATTCTAGATCTAGATTTGGAATGAAAAGAGCAGAAAGAAATTTCCCCCTCTTTTTAAATAGGCCAGCCCCTTTCCTCTCCCTTAAGTTATCATGTAATATCCATTATACCCCTTGGGGCCTCTCATGAAGAATAATTAAGGAAGGAAGCTTCTAGTCTAATGATTTAATTAATTTAATTGATTTCCTTAACAATGGGCTTTCTAAATAGGCTAAGTTCTAACCAATTAATTCATATTGGTCCATGGGTCTAAAGTAAACTAGTTATATCCACTAACACAAGTCCAAATTAAATAACTAACATCTAACAATAATTAAATAATACAACAAATAATTATTTATCAAGCACAATATTTAATTAAATAGGAAATTACTAAAATATCCTTTCCTAGAAAATGTGGTAGTGACAAGTCTACCCTCCTTAAAAAAATTTTGTCCTCAAAATTCAAAAACGAAAACTACCCCCAGAAAATAACAGAACAGAACTAAAGAATCATAACTAATTATGAAAGAATATAACAATGAACAAAACATAACTAGGAAATAACATACCTCAAGGCACAAACAAATATGGATAACGCTCTCGCATTTCATCCTCTCTCTTCCAGGTAGACTCCCCCGGAGAGTGATGCCTCCATGCGACGTGCACCAAAGGAATAGTCTGGTTCCTCAGCACCTTCTCTCTCCGATCCAAAATCTCAATTGGCTGCTCTGGATAGCTAAGAGTAGGGCCCACCTCTATCTACGAGTGATCCAATACATGACTAGGATCTATCACGTATCGTCTCAACTGCGGTACGTGAAACACGTTGTGTACTCCCTCCAATACAGGTGGCAAGTCTAGTCTATAAGCAACTGCACCGACCCTCTCTAGAATAGTGAATGGTCCGATGAATCGCGGACTAAGCTTTGCGCCTCCATCGAAATAAATCGTGCCTCGTGTCGGAGAAATCCTCAGAAATACCGAACCACCCACCTAGAATAAAATACCACCTTAAGAACTTAGTCTATAACAAACAACCAAGAACAAGCAAAAAAAAAAAATCTAAACTATACCTCAAACTCCAAAGGTCTCCGATGGCTATCGGCCCAATGTCGCTGTCTGTCCTGCGCCACTCGAAGTCTGTCTCTGATCAACTGAACCTTCTCTGTCGTATCCACAACCATCTCTGGCCCAAGCAAAACTCTCTCTCCAATATCGTCCCAAGACATAGGAGTACGACACCTCCGACCGTACAGAGCTTCAAAAGGTGACATCTCTATACTGGCCTGGTAACTGTTGTTGTAAGCAAACTCTACCAAATGGAGATGGTCTTTCCAAGAACCCCCAAAATCTAGTACACAAGTGCGCAACATATCCTCGAGAGTCTGAATAGTCCTCTCCGACTGTCCATCTGTCTGGTGACGATATACAATACTGAACTTGAGCTGAGTGCCCAAATTCTCCTCCAAACTCCTCCATAAATGAGAAGTGAAACGACAATCCTGATCTGAGACTATGCTGATGGGAACTCCATGTATCCTAACGATCTGCCTCACATACATCTCTGCCAGCTTCTCCGTAGGCAAACCCACCTTGAAAGGCAAAAAGTGGGCCGACTTGGTCAACCTATCAATGATGACCCAAATCGCGTCTTTCCCTCCTGGAGATCGTGGAAGTCCGGACACAAAATCAATAATAATGTGCTCCCACTTTCACTCTGGAATGGGTAATGGCTGAAGTAAACCTCCTGGCCTCTGCCTCTCAGCTTTCACCTGCTGGCACACTAAGCATCTGGATGCAAACTATGCCACTTCCCTCTTCATGCCATATCACTATACACTCTCTCGCATATCCTGATACATCTTGTTAGCACCTGGATGCATAGAATACTGAGAGCGATGCGCTTCCTGCAACACCTTCTCACGCAGCTCCCCACTAGGCACACATAATCTAACCCCATGCCTCAAAGATCCATCCCCTGTAATAGTGAAATCATCTTCCAATCCTGCTCTCACCTGAGCTCTGATACTCCTCAGAGATACATCCTTATACTGTGCTGCCTTGATCTTGTCTATCAAATCTGAATGTATCTGCAATCCCCACATCTGCATAGCACAACCAGGAACAATCACCTCAATGCCCAAGCTCTCCAAGTACTCCAATAAATATCGATACTGCGTCAAGAACATAGCTACCGGATACCTGCTCAAAGCATCGACAACTATATTAGCTTTCCCAGGATGATATTGCAAAGAGATATCAAAATCTTTCATCAGTTCCAACAACCGCCGCTGCCTCATGTTCAACTCCTTCTGCGTGAAAACGTACTTCAAGCTTTTGTGGTCTGTGAAGATCTCCACACGCTCTTCGTACAAATAATGTTTCCATAACTTCAGAGCGAAGATGACTGCTGCCAACTCCAAATCATGGGTAGGATAGTTCTTTTCATGAGAACGCAATTGCCTGGATGCATATGCAATCACTTTCCCATTATGCTGAAGAACACAACCCAAACCCTTCCCCAATGCATCACTATAAATAGTGAAACCTCCGGACCCTGATGGTAACGTCAAAATAGGAGCAGACGACAACCTCTTCTTCAACTCCTCAAAAGCAACTTGGAAATCCTCCATCCAAACAAACTCCATATCCTTCCTTGTGAGTCTGGTCATCGGCTCGAAAATCCTCGAAAAATCTTGCACAAACTTCTTGTAGTAGCCTGCCAATCCCAAGAAACTCTTGATCTCTGCTACTGAACTCGGGGTCTTCCAAGATTCCACTACTGCGATCTTCTTCGGATCCACTGAAATACCATCACCAGTCACAACATGCCCCAAGAATTCTACCTTGTCCAAGAAAAACTCACATTTGGATAACTTCCCATATAACTTCTCCTTCCTCAGCACATCCAACACAATCCTCAAATGCTCCTCATGCTCCTCCGGTGTCCTCGAGTATATGAGTATGTCGTCGATGAAGACCACCACAAACTTGTCAAGGTACTGGTGGAATACCTTGTTCATCAAGTTCATAAATACTGCCAGTGCATTAGTCAAACCAAATGGCATCACCAGAAGCTCGTACTGACCATACCGAGTTCTAAAAGCAGTCTTCGGTATGTCCTTCGATTTTACCTTTACCTGATGATAGCCTGATCTCAAATCTATCTTAGAAAATACTTTTGTACCACTCAACTGATCAAACAGATCATCAATCCGTGGCAAATGATGCTTATTCTTGATAGTAAGATTATTCAAAGCCCTGTAATCAATGCACATGCGCACCGATCCATCCTTCTTCGGTACAAACTATACCGGGACTCCCCATGGTGAAGAACTCGATCTGATAAAACCCTTATCCTGCAATTCATCCACCTACTTCTTTAGCTCGACCAGTTCGCTATTGTTTACTCTATAGACATGCTGCGAAATTGGTTCTGCACCTGGCACTAAGTCTATAGAAAATTCAATATCTCGATCTGACGGCAATCCTGACAATTCCTCAGGAAACACATCCAAGAACTCTGCTATCAACGGATGTGGCAACTCCTTGTCTTCCACCACAGCTCCACAAATAATGCCTTCTTCCTGCTCTGCAGCTCCTCTAGCAAACTCGAACTCTGGCTCTCTTGGCGGACCAAACAAAAATCTACCTCCTCTATAATCTATGCTAGCACGGTGCCTACTTAAACAATCTATCCCGAGTACAATGTCGTAGCTCGGAAGTGGCATTACAAGTAGACACGCACTCAACTTCCCGCCTCCCAGAGTAACTCTTCGATCCTTGCAAATATTATTAACTAGGATAATGCCTCCCCCGGTCATGATCTTGCAAGTCCTAAGAAAAGACTCAGCTACCAAACCATGCTTCAGAGCAAAAAAAATAGATACAAAACTATGGAAAGCACCACTATCAAACAAAGCTAAAGCTGGAATGGAATCAAGAAGAATAGAACCTGCGATGACATCTCCGGTAGGTTCATCCTCCTCGACGGTCATAGCAAACGCTCGTCCCTAACGTGCACCTCCTTGCTGCTGATGCTTAACAAAACGCTGTTGCTGCGTCAGAAGCGGTCCCCTTGGCTGTGCTGTAGGTGGTCTCGTCTATGCCCTCGGAGCTAAAGCTGCTCCCTGAACTGTACGACAAGGACACTCCCTCGATTGATGCCCTTCAGTACCATAATATAAACAAACTCCAAACTCCTCCTACAAACATCCCAGATATGGTCGGGCTTCTTGCAGTAGTTGCATGGAGCTTGCTGTAACTGTCTCTGCTGCTGAGGTGCCTGGTAAAAAGGTGCCCCAGCTGGAGTCTGGTTCTGCTGTAGCTGCTGGAAAGGTCTGGACTGGAAATGAGGATGTTTTGCAGATACTGCACTGCTGTTGGCCTCTAGAAAAGAATTACGGTCTCTCTTGGGCTTCAAACCCAACTCTCGCTCAACCTTGCGTGCCTCCACAAGTATCTCCGAGTATGTCTCATAAAAGGATGGAATGAGAATCTTTACTTTCCAGTTTAGACCCTCACGGAAACGAATAGCTCTAACCTCCGGCTCCCTCACCAGATACTCTACAAATCGTCTCAACCTGCCGAACTCCGCAGCGTACTTCTCCACAGACATGCTCCCCTGAATGAGACTCTTAAACTGTCTCCCCAAGTCTAGCCTGTCTGCCCGGGCGAAGAACTTCTTCTTGAAAAGTCCTTGAATACCTTCCAAGATTGTCCTGCGTCAACCAGAACCAGCTCATTCGTGAACCAAGTACGAAAAACGTTGAATAGTTGAAGTACTATCGCCTCAACCTTCAGGTCCACAGAAAGACGGGACACCCTCATAAGACGCTCAATGTCCTCGAGCCAATCATCAGCATAGACGATGCCCTCCGTCCCCTTGAAAACCCTAGGCTCCAGTTTCTTGAAGTCTTAAATGTTGACTGGCCGAAGCTGAGCAACCTGAGGAACATTCTGCTGTTGGATCGGAACTCCTCTCTCGACTATAGCACGAGCAAGCTGATAAGCACTCTCGATACCCTGCCGTAGAACGTCGGTCTACCTCTGATGTGCCTCCAACTGAGCCCTCTGTGCCTCGAGCATCTCACGAAACAGTATAAACATCTGTGATGCCTCTGCTGGCACAGGAGGTGGAGGTGGAAGCCCCGCAGATACAGGTGGCACAGTCCTCTGAATAGGTGGTGGACCTCCGAAAGCAGCTAATACTCCAATCACTGAAAAAGTGACTAGTGCAGGCCCTCGGGATATCGCAGACCTCTCAGAAGCTGCTCTCCCCTGCTGTGATCTAGTCTTAGGCGGCATCCTGAGACAAAGCGAAAGAAAGAATCAATATGGCACAAGATGTAAGACATTCAAGGAAAGGACAGATTAAGAGATCAAGTAGCAATATCAAAGGAGAATAGTTGAATCAAAAGAATTTTCCTAGATGTGATTGAGTATCTCAGCCTATATCCTATAGCAGGCTCGCAGTAGTACAACTAAATTGTCGCACTACCACGACATCACATACTTTGTGAAGCTTGACCTGCATGGGCCACCACTAAAAATGTGTCACGACCCGCACCTGATAAAGGGATGCAAGTCGGAAACAACGCCCAGCCTACGCCGTAGAATCGGTGGTAGAACGATGTCTGGATAATCTATCTAACAATATAAAGAACCACCAACAATAAAAATATAATCAATCACAGATCTAAGATGGAAAGCACGAAGCAAATAAAGAATATAATAGTCATAATACAACTCATGAGTCTAAAATAATACATCGATGAGTCTGAAGAAGTAACAAAATAAGCTGGAGACAAATCCAGTACAAGAATACTAAGAAGCTACTACTCCTGGGTCAACTATCTCAGTTGGGATAAGTCCCTCCTGAACCAGGGTCTCAGACTCTAAACCCACAACATCCTGAGGTCCATAATAGGTAGGGTACCACTCCTCAGTGTCATTTGGAAAAATATATCCAGCCAGGAAAGGAGCAGAGTACATCTCTAACAGCAGTTCTAATCAATGATAAAAACTATGTAGCAGTAAATAGATGTGAATATACAAGATGCATAATTGATACGAGAGATACATACAACAAGGAAATACTAGAATAAATATAATAATGAATAATATGCTAATGAACAAGAATACTAATGACTAAGTGTGTGAGTACTAGCTTAACATGTGATCGACTTGGGTAAGATGCAATACGGCCTGGCTAATCATACGTGCGGTGTATGATCAACACTATTTAGTAATCAATACTTGATATAATAGGGGTATTAATCACATATCTATACTAATACTCCCCACCCTCGACTGGTATAATAGATCCAACCACGGTATGCTATGGCACGGGATTCCCCAAGAAGATAGCTAGTCTTCCCGAGAATCAGTGTCTGTACATGTATAAGATAACCAATGAAACAATACTTATACTATATACACCATATACCAAAGACTAACATCTCATGACGAGATCCAGATATATCAATCCGTGTAACCATAGTGTCAAGAGAACATGGATATCTATACTAGATACAATGAACATAGAGGATATCATAAATAAGAAACTATCAGAGAATGTACTCGCCTGAAGTCCAATAAATAGTCTCACAGATGTCTGACACGATACCTCGAAGACCTAGATATGGAATACAATATCAATACAAGGTTCCGGAAAGAAAATAAGTTAAACTAGTCAACTTCTAGTTTAATAAGTCAATTCTAAGTCAAATGTCAACTATGGTCAAACTATGGTCAACTATGGTCAACTAAGTATTTCTAGGTTGCTAAAACATAACACAAAAAAATTGGGTCAAGATACTAAAATGTAAGTCAAGAAACCCACATCATAAAAAGTTAGGATACCGTATCTCCGGATACGTAATTCCCAAGGTAAAATATCAATAATATATTCCAAACAATTAATTATTAAATATATAGAATCATAATTACAACATCAAATAGGTACCGTAGTTTTGAACCAACTTGGTATCCCAACAATAATCACAAACTTGATACCCAAACCCCACATCTTGGGTATCCCCAATTACCTTGGTCTCCTCAAGTTAATTCCCAATACCTTGTTATATTAATTATCCTTATATATATAATATATAAATACTAAATATTATATATATAAAGAATTTAGCAACTAAAATATATTATACCAATATTAATACATATATATACAGATATATATATATAAGTATATAATCACATAAATATATAAAATCTGCCAACCGTCGCTGAAAACTGTGCTAAAAACTGATATTACGATACGCTGCTCATTAGTGACAGTTTCTGCCTGTCGCTGAAGCTGCTGTCACTGTTGCTGCTGATTCCTGCACTGTTGTTGCTGCTTTGGTGACGGTTTGCAACCGTCACATATTAACTATCGCTGCTGCTGCCTTTTTTCCCTGCTACTGCTGCCGCTCATTAATGACAGCGGCTGCTTTCATTAATAACGCCGCCTCTAGGTACAACGGCTGCTGCTGATTTGTGACAGCGGCTGTTGTCGCCAACTCTCTGTCGCTAAAAGCACAAATATATATATATATATATATATATATATAACCCATAATAAATAAATAAATAAATAAATATATATATATATATATATATATATATATATACCAAATAAACTATAAATACACCCCCTTATTAATATGTACATATTATGACATAGCCTCAACACACACATACATAAATACATTATATTTATACATCTATACATATGTATAAATAATCATATAACAACTATATATAATATAATTACCCAATTAAACATACAATATATTTTATAACAACATATACATATATACCCATACTATATTTTATAACATATATATTAATGCATGTAGAAGAAATGCTACATAATATATATATTCTCTTAGTACATATATATAATATATAGATCTATGATATAAGAACACAATTATATATACTATAATATATATAATATCTATACATAAATATAATCTACATGAATTAAGAGTACAATAATTAGATCTACATATAAATACACAACATATGGAGAGTAATATACCGTATCCCACTAGATCTAGGATACGCATGTGCACGAGTCTACCACACATCCAATTGTACCCCGAAGGACACAAGCAAGTCACATATATTATTTATGAATAATACAAAGTGTCAAATATAGATCTACGTGTCCGTGTCAAAATATGACATGTACAAAGTCCCGTGTCAGAGGGAAAACCCCCCAAATCAACACGTATCACGAAATTATTGGGATACGACCTACACGTACCCAATTATGGATATGACACTAGCCCCAACAACACAAACACATGCCAAATTGATCTAAATGATCAATTGACACACACAACAAATGTTATTTTCGGAATTCCCCTAAAATTGACACAAAAAGCACCATAACTTTCTCCATAGGCCTCCTATGAACACAAAACCAAATTGTATATGGGTTAATTTTCCATGCCTATGTATATGGGTTAATTTTCCATGATTAAATCTCAGATTTAGAACTTAATTTAAGGAGAAAAACTGAATTGTAACCTATTGGGAGATGGATTCCCAATAAAACCTCCAATTGAGATGAAATTACCTCCAACTTGTAGATCCTTGCTCCTCTTTGTAGATCCTTACTTCCTCCTTCTAGATCCTTGCTTCTCAACTCTCTAATGGTAATTTGGGAAGGAATTGGAATGAAATTTGGTAGGGAAATGAAATGGGAATGAAGAAAATTTGGTAGTAGAAAATTCTAGATCTAGATTTGGAATAAAAAGAGGAGAGAGAAATTTCCCCCTCTTTTTAAATAGGCCGGCCCCTTTCCTCTCCCTCAAGTTATCATGTAATGTCCATTATACCCCTTGGGGCCTCTCATGAATAAATAATTAAGGAAGAAAGTTTCTAGTCTAATGATTTAATTAATTTAATCTATCTCCTTAACAATGGGCTTTCTAAATAGGCTAAGTGCTGACCAATTAATTCATGTTGGTCCATGGGTCTAAACTAAACTAGTTAGGTCCACTAACACAAGTCCAAATTAAATGACTAATATCTAACAACAATTAAATAATACAACAAATAATTATTTATCAAGCACAATATTTAATTAAATAGGAAATGACTAAAATACCCTTTCCTAGAAAATGTGGTAGTGACAATACTCTCCGCCCCCAAGTGGTATAGTGAATCCAACAATGGTACATTATGACACGGGATTTACTGGGTAGGTAGCTAGTCTCCCCAAGAATTAATGTCTGTACATGTACAAGAAGAACAAGGAAACAAGGCTTGGACAAGATATATCGTAAATACCAGGGAATAACATCTAATGACAAGATCCGGGTATACCAATCCGTATAACCATCGTGTCAAGAAATTAAGGATATCTACACTAAATAAAAGGAACATAGAGGATATCATAAATGAGAAACTATCAGAGAATGTACTCGCCTGAAATCCGGTGAACATTATCAAAGATGTCCCGTACGGTGCCTCGAAGACCTAAATATGGAATATTACATAAATACAAGGGTTTAGAATAAAAATAAGTTAAACTAGTCAACTTATAGGTCAAAAAGGTATTTCTAAGTCAAAATAGTCAAACTAGGTCAACTCTAGGTCAAACTAGTCAAACTAGTTATATCTAGGTTGTATGAGTCTATCTCTAAGATATTGGGTCCATACATTATGTAACTAGGCCACACTAGCTATGCTAAGATACTAGGATGCAAATAAGATACCGTTTCCTAGGATACACAAGTTTTAGATATAAAAATATTATAATATGTATATACAATCAACAATATATAATTTTTCTAACTAAACTAATACTAAGTGGATACCTTGGCTTTGAACCAATGCGGTATCACACCACAACACACCCATCTTAATGTTCAAACCCAATACCTTGGATAAAAACCTAATACCTTGACCTTACCTTGGTATCGAAACTACCCAAAACTCTAAACTATAACTGACATGCATTAACTAATACAATACTACTAACTACCTACTAACATACCAATACATACATACATACATACATATACATACATACATACATACATACCTACATACATACATACATACATACATACATACATACATACATACATACATACATACATACATACATACATACATACATACATATGACTACTAGTAATCAATAGTATATATCTAACTACTAAATAATAATATGTATACATATATATATATATATAACTACATAACAAAGTAACTAACTAACTAAAGTATTAACTAAACTATCAATGAACTAACTAATAAACTATACATCATGCTAACTAGCCCCCCTTTCCTTGCTCTAGCTGTTGTGTACACTGTTCTTGTTGCCTTTGCTATTGTTGTGCCTTGCTGTTGTTGCTGCTGAGGTCTCTTGCAGCTACTCATGCTGTTGTTGATGCTGTTACAGCTCTAGTTGTTGTTGCTGCTCATGCTGTTGCTGTGGTTGCTGCTACTGCCTTTGCTTGTTGTTGCTGCTAGCATTGCTGCTAGCTAGCTGTTGCTGCTGCCGTTGCTGTTGCTGCTGCAGTTGCAGTTGCTGCTAGCTAGCTGCTGCAATTGCAGTTGTTGCTGCTCTATGCTTCTACTTGCTGCTACTGATACACTGCTTGCTGTGCATCCCGACCCCCTCCTACCATACACACACACACACACACACACACACACACACACACATACACACATCTATGTACACACATACACACATCCATGCACACATATACATATTTATATACTTATATATATATATAAGTATTTGTTTCTCTAGTGTTATGTATAAATGTATGTATATATATATATGTATAGATATTTGTTTCTCTAGTGTTATATATATATATATATATATATATATATATATATATAGGTATATATATATATATATATATATATATATATATATATATATATATATATACATATCTAAATGATAAAGCTATATTTACATATATACATACATGCAATCTCTCTCTCTCTCTCTCTTTATATATATATATATATATATATATATATATATATATATATATAAACCAATCACCATAAAATGAACATAGAACAACACATTATATATATATATATATATATACATATATATGGTATAATAATAATAAATATAATATACTAATAGCTATTACCAAGGCAAATTGAATCTAAAATATAACAAAACAAACACGTGGAGTACATTGCACCCGTATCACACTAGATCTATGATACTGTCATGACTCGCACCCAAAATTTGGGGCACGTGTACGTGGGTACGTCCAGCCTATGCCGCAGCATCGGCGGTAGAACGATGTCTATGTCACAATACTATCTAATCAATCTCACACGAATATCCAACTCCATAAGGAGAGACAGATATCACCATATAATATGAAAATACTCAACCACATAACTAAAGCACGATAAGATATCGAAGAAAATAAATAATTAAAATACAACATAAGTCGAAAATAGAAATAATCTAACTCAACAATAATATGCAAGTCTCAACAAAATATGCCGGAGACAAATCCGGTACCAATAACTGCTAAAAGAACTAACTAAATAACTAATGACCCCGGCTAGACCTCCCGGGAATCACACCTGCTACAAAGTCCAAGGCTGCAGCTACTCTCCCTATGGTCCATAAAATGTCAAACACCAGTCCTCTAAGGCGCAATCTAGAAAAATATTTTCAGTCAGGATGGAGCAAAGTACAACCCGAATAACAGTTCCAGTTAATTGATAAGGACTATAAAACAATAAATAGATGATGCTATATACTGAGAGATGACAATGAATAAATGCAATGGCAAAATAAAGAGAACAGGTAATATAGGCAATATGGTACAGTCAGTACATATATGAAATAAAGAGAACGAGGTACAATATCATATACGGGTGATGTAGTATATAATCTAAAATAGAGAACTGTAACTATTCTAAGTGTTTAAAATCGTAGTTTCGAAATGTGATCGTCTTGGGAACTTGTTCGATAGCTACATGGCTTGGCTAATCATACGTGAGGTGTATGATTAACACTATCAATGTCTACACTTGTACGATAGGTATTTTGATCACATCTCTCACTAGAAATTTCCCTGCCCGAACAAGTACTGTGGATCCAATCATGACACGCCATGATACACGATCAATGTCCAATATATTATGTACAATGTCTAATATCAATGTCGTGTACAATATCAATACGATAACCAATGTAATATCTCAATGCTAAAGATCCAATCTATATACTAGTCCATGTAGCACAGTGTCAAGAGTCAGATGTAACATTTCTAAATACTTGAATTATAGAAATTATCAAATAACGAAAATTATTAGAGAATGTACTCTCCTGGGGTCCTTAGCTGGCAATACCAATGTCCTGCTCCTGAAGTCTCACAGAATAATCCAATGGTCCTATGTACATATAATATAATACAATACAACATCAGACATTATACTAACACACACATAACCATAATTATACTGAACTCAGGGGTACTCTAGGGGTGATCCTAGTCATCTAACAGGGTCAATGGTGTGCTTAGCTGCACGGGTGTCACGTCTGCAATTGCTGTGCAAAACAGACAATCAAAATGATACGGGTCTCGCCAGTACGTTAGTGTACATAATGGCAGTCTTCTAACACTTCACATGGTCCCAGGTCAATGCAACTACTGGGTATCCGTATTTACACTCGGGTCACCTAGTTCATATATAAATATACATATTATTATCTAGCGTATATCATTAATACTTATAATATATATGTACACCAATTAAATACATATACAATATATATATATATGTATGTACACTAATTGAATTTATACTATATATTTATATTAAACATATACTAGGGAATACATATACTGTACGTATATATACCAATTATATACATTAACATATACTAATGGGATACCTAAATATATACACATACACACACAATCACATAAAATAAAGGAGTGGAGACATGTTCGAACCTGTACACGTGCACGAGATCGGCTTGACGATGACGACGACAACGATGGCGAGGATTGTTGATAACGACGATGACGACGATGTTGATGGTGACGATGATGATAACGACGTTGACGACGATGATGAAGGTGGTGAGGACGAAGTCGTGGTGGTGGTGGTGTAGAGTTCGTCGAGGGAAGAACGGCAAGGGGGAGGAGATGTTGCTGGCGGGAAGGAGATCGGAGGAGAGGTCCAGCGAGGATGGCGGCAGGGTGGCTCGGTCGAGATAGGAGGAGGAGATGAGTTCTGCGGGGGGGTCGACGGGTTCAGGGAGGAGAGGTGGTGGAGGTGAAGTCGACGAGAAGGAGACTCGGGCGGGTGGTCAGGATGTGCAGCGGGGTTGGGGGTTGGGCTTCAGCTCCGGCGTCGATGGGAGGAAGGGAAGAAGAAGTCGGCAGTGAGTAGCGGTTGAAGTTCGGCGGGCTGCTGTGGTCGAGAGGACTCGGCGGGGCGAGTTTAGACGTTGACATGGGGGTCGAAGTGCGGGGGTTCTCCGGTGAGGGGGTTCGACAGGGATGGGGAAGGAGAGAGGAGGGTTAACTCGGGGAGAGGGCCGGAGGAAGTGGAGGAGGAGAACGGGGAGCAGCGGTTGAAGTCCGACGGAGGAGTCAAGCGAGGGCACGGCGGATGCGGGTGCTACTCCGGCGAGTCTAGGCTGGTATCGGCGGGTTGAAGGAGGAGAAGATGATGATGAATAGGGATGGGGGTCGGCTATATGATTTGGGTGATGGAAAAATAAAGGAAAACAATATATATATATATATATATATATACACATGTAAGGGGGTTGGTTTGACCTAGAAAAGTTTGACTTTGGTCAATATTTGGAAAAAGGGTTCTCATGTAGGTATTCCCAAGGCTATGGTTCTCTAGATTCAAAATGTATGGCTAGGATTGCAAATTTCAAAATGATGGAGGGCTATGGGTTAATGTGGGCTGATGTTGAGTTACACACTCCCAAAAAAAAAATTTCACATGAAGGAGAAATAAGTTTATTCATGTGTCGTATCCGACGGGATGGACACCTTAATGCACTTTTGGATAAAAATGCCCAACAATTGAAAAATTGCACAAAGTTAGATTTATGGTTTAAATTAATTAAAAATTAATACAATGGGTGTTCTAAAATTAATTAGAATTACATCGGGGCTAAAATTAAGTGGGACGGAAGTGTCATGAATGAAGTAGACTCAGAATAGAATATTACCGTAATTTAGGTTGCACGAAATGGGTCGAGATTGTGTCTCCAATTTTGATTGGAACGCACAACAATACAAAAGTCAAATTTGTTGGAATTAAATAATAGCGTCTGTGACGAAAATTGTGCGACTAAAATGAAGCACTAGAGAACATAATTATGAGTTACACAAGGGTCAGAATGAAAGGCATGCACGTCTAGGACAAGGTTACGAAATTTGCTGGAAGACAAAAGCTAGGGTAGCGCTCCAAATATCGAAGCAACGGTAAGGCGCAACAATTAATAAAATTACGGTAATTAATTACAAGATCAATAATTAATCCTAAAAATAATATAAATTAATCCAAAATCCTATATTTCGATCAGGGGTTCATCTAGTGGGCTTCTAAGTCAAGTCTACTAGCTCAAACATTAAGAACACTATATATAATATGTATATAAATACACATATGATGTAATTATTTAAATTAAATACACACAATACTTATAATATATAAAAAGTCAAAAATACTCCTATTTTTAGAATGTGGTAGTGACAAGTCTACCCTCCTTAAAAGAATTTTGTCCTCGAAATTCAAGACACCTTGTCTCTCTCTGTCAAGTCATAACCTCTTCATTAATGTTCACTATGGTCAATCCCCCAACAATCAAGGTCTAAGGAATACCTACAGTCATTCGATATGCAATCTAAGGAAAACATATATGGTTATGGTATCTTTCGTCATGGTATTGCAGTCTCTGTCAGGGTGTACTACTAACTACATTCTAGCAAGAAAATCATGAATACAAGCTACTGTACTAAGGAATCAATCAATCAATCAATCAATTAATCAATCAAATAGAAGGGACAAAAGAAAACAAAAGAACAGAACCTGCTAACACATTACCTGCAGTATCGGTCTCCTCGACCGTCATCGCAAATGCCCCGCCCTGCTGGGGTGGATCCCTTCGCGGGTGCTGAGCAATCTGCGGTTCCATAGGTGGCCTAACTGGATCTCTATGATTTGGAGCTGCTCGTTGGCCGGGAAGATAAGGGGCTTGAAGACAATCCCTCACTCAATGTCCCACAGCGCCACAGTGCAAACAAAGTCTTAGCCTCGCTTACAGTTCTTCCAAAGATGACCTGGCTTCTTACAGTAATGACAAGTCTGCTGTGTCTCTCTCGGAGCCTGCTGCTGATCCTGCTGAACACGAACTGGTGTCTGGTGTTGCTGATGCTGCTGCTGGTACAGCCTCTATTGTTGTTATTGAAAGTGTGGGCGCTTGGCCGGTCCTGTGTTACCACCTGTCGCTCCAGAAGTGTCACATCCTCTCTTGGGCCTGAGGTCCAAGTCATCTTCACCAATCTGGGCATCCATTTGAATACCCTCAAATGTAGCAGTGCATCATCCCGAAGTACAAGACTTGATCTCTCTATTCAATCCCTTCCTAAATTTCTGTGCTCTGTCTCCTGGGTCTCGAATCATCGATGGCGCGAATCGACTCAATCGGCAAAACTCTGCAGCGTATTCGTCGACTGACATGCTTCCTTGGACTAAGTCATGGAACTAACTTTCTAATGCTCCCAAAGCTACGTCAGGAAAGAATTTTTCCTTGAAGAGATCCTTAAAGTCCTCCCAAGTAAGTCCTCAGTCAGTGAGTCTCGGCTCGGTATGATACCACGTCAGTGCGATATTAAACATCTGACTGCCAGCGGCCTCGATCTGAAGAATCTCCGGAATCTGTGCTAAGTGCAATTTCTTCTCTATATCCTCTAACCAATCGTCAGCATAGAGTATTCCTTCTGTGCCTTTGAACTCTCAAGGCATCATCCTCTTAAAGTCCACTATAGTGCCTGATCTCTGCTGTTATTGTTGGCCAGGAAACTGCTGGTGTTGTGCTACTCTCTCCATAGCCTGGAGATCCACCTGATGAGCATTCTCCATGCTCTCTCTTATTAGCTCTGTCTGTGCTTGGTGCGCCTCAGCTTGCACCCTCTGAGCCTCAGCTTGAACTCGCTGAGCTTCTGCTGTCACTCTCTGGGCCTCTAGCATGCCCTAGATTAGTGCGAACATCTGTGCCCCGTCATTGGGCATAGCTCCGGGAATCAGTGTCGGTGGTGGTGGAAGAACTTCTGTCACAGCTGGGGTAATTCTCTGAACAGGTGGGTGAGGAGGAACTCCATATGTCTGTCCGTTAGGTGGAGAGGTGGCAGACCCCTCTGAAGTTGATGCTCCCACCTTCATAGATCTTGTCTTCGGCGGCATCCTGAAGTCAGACCGAAAAGAATAAATTAAGGCAATAGATTCGATATCATCAAGGAAGGGAAGTAAAATTCTAAGGAAGCAACATTCAGAAGAAAAATAAGCATAACAAGATAAATAGATTGGAAATGTTCCTAATTGTGATTGAGTATTCGCTCTCATTCTAGTATGCTATATCCTAGATCCTGTCACAGAAACGCAGTAGTATAACTAAGTCGTTACACCACCATGACATCGCACAACTTGCGAAGTCTAACCTGCATGGGCCACCACTAAAAACGTGTCACGACCCGCACCCAAAATTTGGGACACGAGTACGTGGGTACGTCCAGTCTACACCGCAACATCGGCGGTAGAACGCTGTCTATGTCACAATACTATCTAATCAATCTCACACGAATATCGAACTCCATAAGGAGAGACAAATATCACCATATAATATGAAAATACTCAACCATATAACTAAAGCACGATAAGATATCGAAAAAAATAAATAATCGAAATACAACACAAGTCTAAAATAGAAATAATCTAACTCAACAATAATATCCAAGTCTCAACAAAATATGTCGGAGACAAATCAGGTACCAAAAACTGCTAAAAGAACTAACTAAATAACTAGTGATCCCGGCTAGACCTCCCGGGAATCACACCTGCTACAAAGTCCAAGGCTGTAGCTACTCTTCCTGTGGTCCATAAAATGTCGGACACCAGTCCTCTAAGGCGCAGTTTGAAAAAATATTTCTAGTCAGGATGGAGAGAAGTACAACCCAAATAACAGTTCCAGTTAATTGATAAGGACTATAAAACAATAAATAGATGATGCTATATACTGAGAGAAGACAATGAATAAATACAATGGCAAAAATAAAGAGAACAGGCAATATGGTACAGTCAGTGCATATATGAAATAAAGAGAACGAGGTACAATATCATATACGGGTGATATAGTATATGAACTAAAATAGAGAACTTTAACTATTCTAAGTGTTTGAAATCATATTTTCGAAATATAATCGGCTTGGGAACTTGTTCGATAGCTACATGGCCTGGCTAATCGTACATGAGGTGTATGATTAACACTATCAATGTCTACACTTGTACGATAGGTATTTTGATCATATCTCTCACTAGCAATTTCCCCGTCCCCAATAAGTACTGTGGACCCAATCATGATACGTCATGATGCACGATCAATGTCCAATATATCATGTACAATGTCTAATATCAATATCGTGTACAATATCAATACGATAACCAATATAACATCTAATGACTAAAGTTCCAATCTATATACTAGTCCGTGTAGCACAATATCAAGAGTCAGATGTAACATTTCTAAATACTTGAGTTATAGAAATTATCAAATAACAGAAATTATTAGAGAATGTACTCGCCTGGGGTCCTTAGTTGGCAATACCAATGTCCTGCGCCTGAAGTCTCATAAAATAATCCAATGGTCCTTTATACATATAATATAATACAATACAACATCAGACATTACACTAACACACATATAACCATAATTACACTAACACAGGGGTACTCTAGGGGTGATCCTAGTCATCTAACAGGGTCAATGGTGTGTTTAACTGCACGGGTGTCACGTCTGCAATTGCTGTGCAAAACAGACAGTCAAAATGATACGGGTCTCTCCAGTACGTTAGTGTACATAATGGCAGTCTTCTAACACTTCACATGGTCCCAGGTCAATACAACTATGGGGTATCCGTATTTACACTCGGGTCACCTAGTTCATATATAAATATACATATTATTATCTAGCATATATCATTAATACTTATAATATATATGTACACCAATTAAATACATATATAATATATATATATATGTGTATGTACACTAATTTAATTTATACTATATATTTATATTAAACATATACTAGCTATACATATACTATACGTATATATACCAATTATATACATTAATATATACTAATGGGATACCTAAATATATACACATACACACACAATCAGATAAAATGAAGGAGTGGGGACAGGTTCGAACCTGTGCACGTGCACAAGATCGGCATAACGAAGAAGACAGCGACGATGGCGAGGATTGTTGATAACGACGATGACGGTGATGTTGATGGTGACAATGATGATAACGACGTTAACGACGATGATGAAGGTGGTGAGGATGAAGTCGTGGTGGTGGTGGTGTAGAGTTCGTCGGGGGAAGAACAGCGAGGGGGAGGAGATGCTGCCGACGGGAAGGAGATCGGAGGAGAGGTCCGGCTAGGATGGCGGCAGGGTGGCTCGGTGGAGATGGGAGGAGGAGATGAGGTCTGCGGGGGGGTCGACGGGTTCAGGAAGGAGAGGTGGTGGAGGTGAAGTCCACGAGAAGAAGACTCAGGTGGGTGGTCGGGATGTGCAGCGGGGTCGGGGGTTGGGCTTCAGCTCCGGCGTCGATGGGAGGAAGGGAAGAAGAAGTCGGCAGTGAGCAGCGGTTGAAGTCCGACGGGCTGCTGTGGTCGAGAGGACTCGGCGGGGCAAGTTTATACGTCGACGTGTGGGTCGAAGTGCGGGGGATCTCCGGCGAGGTGGTTAGAGAGGGATGGGGAAGGAGAGAGGAGGGTTAACTCGGGGAGAGGGCCGGAGGAAGTGGAGGAGGAGAACGGGGAGCAACGGTTAAAGTCCGACGGAGGAGTCAGGCGAGGGCACGGTGGATGTAGGTGCTACTCCGGCGAGTCTTGGCTAGGATCGGCCGGTTGAAGGAGAAGTAGAAGATGATGAATAGGGATAGGGGTCGGCTGTGTGATTTGGGTGATAGAAAAATAAAGAAAAATAATATATATATACACACATGTAAGGGGGGGTTGGTTTGACCTAGAAAAGTTTGACTTTGCTCAATATTTGGAAAAAGGGTTCTCATATAGGTATTCCCAAGGCTATGATTCTCTAGATTCAAAATGTATGGCTAGGATTGCAAATTTCAAAATAATGGAGGGCTATGGGTCAATATGGGTTGATGTTGAGTTACACACTCCCAAAAATTATAAAAAAATTTCATATGAAGGAGAAATGGGTTTATTCACTGTTTGAATAAACAAAAATGAGAGAAGAAGAGGGTTTATACGAAACCTTTCTTTTTTGTTTACAAACAAGAAAAAGAGTATAATTAATCCTATACGAGGATGTTAAGTACAATAAAAATGATTCGAGAGAAAAATTGCTATAGGAGTCTGATCTGCGGTCGATCACTTTGTCCCTTGGAACACACGATGATGAAGAAGTACCGTAAAAGAAGAAGAAGCTTCGAAGATTGCAGGAGAGATTGAATTCTCGTTGCCAAAGTTGTCAATCAACACTCTCTATCTGTGCTCTCTCTCTATGATATCTTGATCTCTGATCTTTTCTCTTTGTCTGTGTCTATCTTTGGCCCTTTACCCTGTGACCAAGGGTCTCTATTTATAGAGATTAGCTAAATAACTATCCAGTCGGCGTAAAAGCCAAACTATGAAAAATATTGCATCTTTTACGCGACGGTTATAATAACTGCTAACCATGTTCGAATAACCCTCTGAATTTGCGTATGACACGTGTCCCATTATAAGATAACGCGTATAACTGCTTCTCGAAGATCATGGCTTGCAAGCCATGTAGGTAACTGCCCCTCGCATAGAGATGGTTGGCATAAAAGCCAAATAACTATCTTTGTTGGCGTAAAAACCAAATAGCTGTCTTGTTGGCGTAAAAGCCAAATTCTGCGTAAAACTTGCTGCATGAATAATAGATAACCAGCCTAAAATAGCCAATTATCCTTCTAGAATGAGGTCTTGAGCGTATTCTAGGCCAAATAGCCTCATCATGTACTTTGCCAATATAGCCTGAGTTGGCGTATTTCGAGGAGATAGCATACGACGTACTCTTATCGTTGAAAATAGCCTAGTTGGCGTATTTCAAGGAGATAGCATACGGCGTGCTCCCATGGTTGAAAATAGCCTGCTTGGTGTAAAATGCCAGGATGGTGATGTAAGCTTATTAGCCCTAGTTTTAGCTCTCCCAGTCATGACAAAATTATAAAGGATAGAACCAAATCTCGTGCATTTAATGCAGAGATATGCCTCAATCTCATGCATTAAATGCCGAGATATGCCTCGAGCTCTATACAAAAAATAGCTTTTGATGTGGCGTCTAATTTTGTCTCATCTTGAGCGTAAAAACTCATCTATGCCTGTGTAGAATAGGCAGAGTATTCCTTGAATGTGTAAAAATGACTTGTATCAAGGATATATCACTAAACGACAGTCTGGGTCTCTGTGCAAAATCATCATCATAGCCGTCCTCTCGATCGTCGTGTCGTACTTTTGTCAGGAGTCAGGTTCACTGTTTTGCCTGACAGATTCATTCGAGGAATATGAAGATTTTCTCGTATGACTTTACGTTGCATTAAAGATAAACATATTTTATGCCGTATGGAGGTGTAGCAACCTTTTACGCCAAAACAGTCTTGAAGCACTGCTTTACGTGGGCAGCTCTGAAGCTCTTCTATACGCCACTCAGCTCTGAAGCTCTATTTTACGTGAGCAGTTCTGAAGCCATATTTTATGCCACACATCCTTGAAGCGCTGCTTTACGCGAACTTCATGCATGTTGGGAGTTTTGACTGTATAATATGCGTACAATTCTCCAACATTTTTTATGCTTCTACAAGACCCCCTTCAAAGTTTTCAAATTCCTCGTAATTTGAAATGCTTTGAATGAAGCATGAAATGGTCAAATTTGACTCGTTCTTTGAGGCTGATTTTTCAGCAATATTTAAGAAGTTGTTGGGATTTGTTATGTTCTTTTCTGCCTATATAAAGGCAAGCGAATGAACCTATTTTTCCATACTCCCTTCACCACAAAGATGGTTGCCGAGATTCATTAGGCTGACCTAAGAAAGAAGAAGATTATGCTCTTCCAGTATGTAAGGAGCCCTAAAAGGAGGCATCTTCGAGCAAGTATCCTCTGCAATGATGGATCATGGAAGGGTATCATAGCTTCCTTTGCTCGGGATAATCAGCAATTTTATATAGCGATTCGTCAAGGAGAGAGGAAGGGTCTCTTTGGACCACACAACTTGCTAGCTGTATTTTCCCCTATCATGAAGCTGGACCCTGGTGGGCAGCTTGGCTGTATCTTCTAGTATTGTGTTGGGTCTGAATCCCTAACACAAATCTGGGCATGGCCACAAATGACGTATGGAGTGGGGCTTAAATAATTCAAACAGGCCCAGTTCTGTATCCTCCCGCCATTCACCAATTTCTTGTTCATTGGCCGAAGAAGTGTCGTAGAAGAAGAACTAAAAATCTCCGTCAGACGAGAACCTGGCGTAATAGATTCCCATCGTGATCTTGAATATTAATAAAAAATCTTTTGTAAAAATGGATTTCCATCATATGTAATCATGATCTTGAATATTAATGAAAAATCCTTTGTAAAATGGATTTCCATCATATGTAATCATGATTAATAAACTTGTCTTCTTGTACGCATCATCGATTTGCCATATTTACTGTGAGAAAGTCTAATAATACGCAGCTTCAGCATGCTTGAGTAATCTTTACATTGATTCTGATAAATATGCTTCCAGTCACGTTCTGACTTCTACACATAGAGGAATATGCCTAAAAAGCTCTTCAGCATTAAATCGTCTTGAAAGTCCAATTGTCATGCTATTTTTGGACGAGGAGTCACATAGAATTCTGAACTGTTACTTCTCTAATATGAAGAATTTCTGTTCAGAACATCATCTTCAAGAATGGCTTCCCGAAAGCTTCCCGAAACAGGGCAAGAAATGTCCGTCGAACAGGCCATATTTGAACCTAGATGTAAAGGATTCTGACTAGACTTCCAATGAACTTCCAATGGCCCAAGAAGAAGAGTCATCTTCAATGCTGACATCTGTGTGTTTTAGGCACTTACAATATTTTGTAACCAAAAAAGAGCATTTTTTGCGTAAACCCTTGTAATTGGCTTTCTCGAGTATAAGATTCGAATTATCAAGATATACACGTATCCTATCCTGCGTAAATTTTAAGATATGCAAAAAGTTATAGATCCGTAGCATCTGTAGCTTCTGAGCGTAAAATTATAGATTTTTAGCTTCTGAGCATAAAATCATAGATCTGTAGCTTCAGAGCATAAAATCATAGATTTGTAGCTTTTGAGCGTAAAAGCTTCTGAGCGTAAAACCGTAGATCTGTAGCTTCTGCAGCATGACTATCCGTCTTCCTTTTCAAATGATCGGCTGACTTGGTCCCGAATCATAACTGACTATGATAAGATTGGATTTGGTTAAGGATACAAAGAGTTATCTAAACTCTATAAATAGACCTACATCGTGAGAGAGAAAAACCCTTCATTTGTCTCTGCAAAAACCCTTCATCTTTTTCTAAGAACTCTTCGTCTTTGTCTCTTTCTGAGAACTCAGATTCGCCATAGCACCGAAATAGGCCTCCGCTGCTAAAGGAAAGAAAGTCGCTTCTTCATCTCGCTCCACTGCTCAAGCATGAGCGACCCCTGTTAGGCCTAGCTAGCCTCGTTCTGAGCGAAGTGCTCCGCCGTCTAGCTGCGCTCCGGGCATCACAGGTAAAGACTTCAAAAGAAATAGAGAACCCTGCACACATGTTGTACATGTATGCGCAAAATACGTCCATATTCCTAATGTGTCAGCGTAAAACTCTATATTTTTGCAGTCTTAGACTGTCAAAATTTGGCATATACTACAAACCTTGCGTTTTACGCACTGAAAGTAAATTCCAGCCTAAGACTCAATTTTTTTTTGCAGTCTGGCGTAAAAGCAATTCTTGAGTTTTTTACGCATTGGAAGTAAATTCCAGCATAAAAAGTCAAATTTTTGCAGTCTGGCGTAAAAACTCAGACTGTCAAGTTTTGGTGTATACTACAAAGAGTGTAGCTTCTAGCGTAAAACTGACTTATTTTCTTGCTTTTTGCAGTGGACCTACCGATCCCCTCTCTGGCTGAAGTGATGGGATCTGCTGCTGGAATGCTGAATTCCAACTATCTGGAGGACTTGTCCCATGTGACATTCCCCATCTCTGGAAACGAGTATCCTCAAGAAAGGGGAACTCTGATCTCGACCCAGGGAGAACGAATGTTGCTGAGTATGATCAGTGGGGAGCCCCTGACATACATAGATGGGACTGAGTATAAAAAACCAGCTTTCTTATTCGGGGATGTGATTGATAAGCAATCCCAGACAAAGCCCAAGAAGGAAGATTGGGTATTTTCTGCTGAGGGCACGGTAATATTCCTGCCAAAGATGTCCAGAGATTACCCTATCTCATTCTTCCATGCCACACATCCCAAAAAGATGGTATGGACTCTGACTCTTGATCTTCATGGGCGGCCAGGGAAGATCTTTTATAAGAAAGGATTAAACCGAGGATCCTTTGTAAGCAGTCCCTCGGGTCCTGTCATGCCTTTTAGAGGATTACTGCCGGG
Organism: Iris macrosiphon; assembly: GCA_036927795.1. NCBI lineage: Eukaryota > Viridiplantae > Streptophyta > Magnoliopsida > Asparagales > Iridaceae > Iris > Iris macrosiphon. Next base: position 132,721,775 of record JAYESA010000019.1, on the reverse strand, counting down.
CAGCGTCCCGAGTGAAGACACTTCACTGATCCAGCCGCTTCAAATAGCGGCTTTCTGCAATGACTTTAGGGGGCAGGGAGGAGTATACCCCAAGGTTAACCCTCGCACTAGTGGATGGCTTAGCCCCCAGAATCTTCGATGGGCCAGTTTAACTGCATGGGCCCTGAATCACTTTCAGATGGAGCTAGAAAGTATTGGCTTGTTTGTGGTTGTGAGTGCCACTAGCGTTGGGCTGCCTCTCAACCCCAACTTGTTCTTAGCTTTGATGGTACGATATAACTTGCTCACTGGGACTTTCGCCACTCCGCTAGGTGAGTTAGGCCTGGTACTTCATGAGATGGCAGTCATCTCAAAGCTACCAATAGGAGATACTCCTTATGAAGAGTATATTCCGACCGATAGGGAGTTGAAGGATACCAACCCTTGGGCAGTGGCAGTGTACCAAGAGCTAATGATCTACTACCTTGCATGCACCACCTTCTACAAAGAGCCCTCTGATTTGGCTCATATCAACAAATCGGTATCCTACCTCTTCTTTCATCAGGCCAGAAATGCCAAGCAGGACAAGGTTGTAGATAGCCGAGATAAACCCTTGAACCCCTTGAGCATTCTCAATTCCAATACAATCGATGATCTCATCGAAGATGCGGGGGCCCAAGATTGTGTTCTCAATGAAGAGATAGGGGGTTATCCTGCGGGAACCAAAGCCTATAGCAATATGAGGCATTGCCGAAAGCCTTTGTCAAGAGAAGCTCAACTGGCTGGCTTCCTTTCTATCTGGCTACGCCGATGGGTGGTTCCTGGCATCACGTATGCGGATCGCATTCATCGCAACACCTTATTGCCCGTAGTGCGTTTGGTGTTTGGAGCAAGATTGGGCCTACTCCCTGCCATGGTATGCAGGATTCAAGCTGGCCTAAGGGCCATCACTGAGGGACTGCTGGCTGATGATACATAGCGTGAAGGATATCCCATAGTGGAATTGCCATTCTTATATCTGATGGGATGGTTAATCCTTCACAACACCAAAGTAATGTCTCCCGGATCGGCCAGTGGTTCGGGCAATAAATTCCTGTTGAATTATAAGAATTCTTCTTGGAATGTGACTAGCGTCATTGATTGTCGGCTAGCACTAAATTTTGCCCATAATTGGAAGTTCTTCTGCATTGGTCCCCCTTTACATATCAATCAACAAGGGAGTAAACTTCGGGATACGGGTCAGGGTAAGACTATTCTTTCTCTTGAAGCCTTTTACTGGCTGGTCTGTATTAGACCTTCCCATCTGCTGTATAGAAGTGAGGACCACTGCTACTTAGAGCCTTATCTGCCTAGCCATTTTGCCAGATAATTTGGGTATGATCAGTTGCATGTGGGAAATTCCATCACCAGCTTCAAGTTCAAAGGTGAAATTATTGATGAAGCTAGAGGATGGCGGTACTTCATAATGGGTTGTACTGGAGCAATCTTTGCTATGCCCGCGACTTCTCTCTCCATGGAGTTACGTATTCTTCATTCGTACGCGCAGTTTTATGCGTCCATCAATACCTTCCATCGTGATTTTGATGTATATGGAATCTTCCATAAACGAAATTCTTCCACTCTGAAAGAGCCTTCTCCCCGCTAGAAGAAGCAGATGACCAGAGGTCCCAAAAGGACTTCCACCAAGGGGGCCTCTTTCAGGAGTGAGCCTATTATTTCCCCTGTTGGGGATGATTCTTTGATCCAGGGTCCTTCACCTTTTAGAGAGGGAACCTCCACAGTTCTAGCTGAAAGTGCTAGAGATTCTTTATCCGCGATTGCTGCCGCTACCACCGCTACCGGTAGTGCTTCTAGATCGCCTTCGAGGCCGAGCATAATAAGAATCAATATACCTTGGTCAACACAAATAATGGGACTAGCCCCTCCTTCGTCTGTAAGTATCTCAAGTGAGATTCCATCCGATGAACCTCGAGTGGATCTGGGTAACGACTGGGATGATTACCCTCAAGTGTCAGTTGGTGCACCCTCTTCTCCAGGTATGACAGCTTGTTTAGCATCATTAAGAAATGATTTAGCTATACAGGCTGCAGACGTAACATACATACCATCAACCATGGATAAATATTATCTTCACGCTTTTTTAAGAAAAATTAACATCAAATCGATATTAACATTCTCTTGTCTTATTTTCAGGAGAAGACATCTCGGGGGAGGGCGGAGTTGACACAACTTCTGATTTTATTATGGATCCAGCTGATGAAACGACGGTGCCTGATGTCGACGAAGCATAATTTTAAACTGCCGATCTTTCATCCGCAATATTCTCGGGTGTCATCCCGTCAGTAGCAGTTCAAATCATATCAGAGGTGGATGAACCCACCAGCTCGACTGTGTCTCCTTCGTTGAGCATGCCAGCAACTTTGACCGTTGTTGGTGTCTCTTCTTTTGTTGCGCTATCTGCTGAAGCAACGACTGTGGCAACATCCTCTACAGACATTCCAGAAAGGAGATTTACAGATATTGTGGCCACTCCCAGCGTCCATTCGAGCTTTGCCATGCTAGTTGAACAATATACTAGCATATTCTACCTCACCTTGAAAGAATTGATATACATGGTGCTGGAGAAGAACCTAGGCTTTGATGCTCTGAAGATGTCCTCCAATCTCACTATAGCGCAGATTAGAAATTTCAGTGACGCTGAAAGAGCTAATGTGCTAGAGCAAATAGTTAATGGTTTAGAGCAACCCATTAACGAATATTTGCAACTATCCCGAGGCAGAATCAATGACTTGGTTCAGGCTGAGTACGACTTCCTAACTGCAGATTTTGCTCAGCAGACAGAAACTTTAAGCAAATCCATCCAGGAACATCAACAAGAGATGGAGAAAGAGCAAGCAGTATTGGTGGAGGTTGTTCCTCAGCTAGCTAAGTGTCGGGCCGAATGTGAGGGATAAAAAGTGAGGGTTCAAGAATTGGAAGCTGAACTTGCTCAGGCAAGGGAGAGGCTTCTTAAGGCATCGGTGGTTCATGATGTATTTGAGGGCCAAATGAAGACAGCTCAATAGAACTTGACACATGCGGGTGTCATCCACGCAAGTTTTGTTGATTCTTTGTCTGAACTATCTCTCTTGAACAATGACGAAGCAAGGCTGGAGCGGGCTCGTACCAACATCTTGAACTTCAGGAATGAGAGGATGGGTGCTTTGGCGAAACAGATCTGCGATTTAACTGCTCCTCCCAATGTTATATTTTTCTGCTCCTTTTGTAATTTGCTATCACCATAGATAATAAAGTTACATTTTTTGACTTTGTGGGCCCGTCACTTTAGAATATAAATGATAGGCTAAGATGAAAGTGATATCAGAGGTAATATGGACATGATATACTTTTGGTAAGGTTTTAACTGAACATATCTATTCAGAGGTAATATGGACATGATAGAATATTATCCAACTAAATTTGTGTACAAAACAATATCAGAGGTAATATGGACGTGATAAGTTTTGACATTTTAAATTAGTTAAACATATCTATTCAGAGGTCACAAGAACATGATATAATATGCTCCAACTAAGTTTTGTACGTAGTATTGTCAGAATGAAATCTTCATCATACTCCGTTTAAGCAAGGAAGATCAAGCATAGTACTTCTTCAGGAATTTGCCGTTGATAGGAGCCATTATCAAATCCCCATTAGGCTTGGCTAATCTATAAGCGCCATTTAAAAATGTGGTTTCAATCACATAAGGGCCCTCCTATTTGGGCTGGAACTTGCCCTTACTTTTGTGTGTAATGATCATTGGCCTCTTTACAGCCAAAACTAGCTCACCAACTTTGAACACTCTTTCCTTCACTTTCTGATTAAAAGCTCTGGAGATGCGTGCCTGGTAGAACTCAATGAGCTGTTGAGCTTGAAGGCATTTTTCGTCTAATCCTTCTAGCTCTTGAAGTCTTAAACGATCATTATTTTCCTGAATTAGCTCATTAGCCACGGCTATTCTGAGTGATGGAATTTGAACTTCAATGGGGAGAACTGCTTCACACCCATAAACTAATGAAAATAGGGTATAACCCGTTGGTGTTCGTACCATCGTACGGTATGCCCAGAGACATTCTCCCAACTTGTCGTTCCAATCTTTTTTGTTCGAAAAGATGAACTTCTTCAAGAGTTTGATGATGGTTTTGTTGAAGGCTTCCGCCAAACCATTAGCAGCAGGATTATATGCCGTTGAGGCCATATTTTGTATCCGATTCTTATCGCAAAATCGGTAAAACGTTTGACTGATAAATTGAGGCCCATTATCATGAATTGTCCTTCGGGGTATCCAAAAGCGATAAATTACATAGTGCTTGAGAAAGCTGATCACGTTGGATGTCTTTACCTCATCAAGAGGGATCTCCTTCGCCCATTTAGAGAAATAGTCGGTGATAGCTAATATGAACCGATGTCCTCTAGAAGACGAAGGGTGAATAGGACCAATGATATCCATACCCCATGCTTCAAAGGGACATGATGCAATAGTAGGATGTAAATACTCAGAAGGTTGATGTATGAAATCCGCATGAACCTGACAAGCTTTATATTATCTTGCATATTTTACGGCATCTGCAATCATTGTAGGCCAGCAGTAGCCCATCCTCCTGATATGATCCTGTAACTTAGGACCGGGTTGATGTGCTCCACATACTCCGTCATGAGCTTCTCGGATAACCCGCTTTGCATTATCTTCAGAGAGACATCGTAGTAATAGTCCATAATATGTTCGACGATATAGATTTTTTAAAGAAGCATCAAAATAGAAGCGTAGTGATCGTCTTTTGATAGATACTACTTCTTTAGGATCCTCTGGTAAGATTTTGTATGACACGGAGTCTATAAAGGGACTTCTCCAATCTTTTTTAGGAGAAAGATTGTTTATAGCATAGCTGCGTTATATGTGAAAATTATTTTTCACACAAAACAAATCTCTGTTAAGAAGGATCACCGAATTCTGCCTTCTTATAGGAATAGCCAGATCTGCAGCTAGACTGGCCAGTGTATCAGCTACCAAATTTTGAGATCGAGGTATATGCTCTAAGAAGAACCCTTTAAAAGACATTGCTATCTCGATCGTTGTTTGGTGATAAGGAATAAGGTCTGGAATGTGGACTTCATATATTCCTCTGACCTGATTGACGATCAGCTGAGAATCAGCAAAAGCTTCCAAGTATTCAACATCCAATTCTTTAGCGACTTGAAGCCCAATCAATAGAGCATTATACTCTGCCACATTATTAGAGCATGGTTCGCTAAGAGAATATGCTCGATAGATGACGAGTTTATCAGGAGTCACCAGAACAATTCCAACTCCTGAAACCATGTTCTCCCTGGGACCAGTCCTGGCGGCACCATCGAAGAATAGCTGCCATGTATCACCTTCCATTGTCGAATTACATTCTGTAACTTCGTCGGGAATGTCCTCATATAATTTGGAGGTTTTCGGAATTGGATGGGCGGCTAAGAAATCAGCCAAGGCTTGACCTTTCATGGACTTCTGAGGGACGTACACCATATCATACGATGTCAATAGCATTGCCCAAGTCACGAGTCAGGAATTAAGAACACTTGGCTTATTCATTAATACCCGAAGTGGATTGATTTTGGAGATGATATGAATAGTTTGTCCCGTCACGTAATGTCGCGTCTTCTGAATGGCGAACATTAGGGCCAAGCATTCTTTTTCCACTAAACTATACCTGTGTTCAGCTCCGACCAGCATCCTGCTTAGATAGTAAATAGCCTGTTCGTGACCCTCATCGTTCTTCTGTGCGAGAAGAGCCCCTAAAGAATGATCCATTGCTCGAACATACAGCGAAAATGGTCTTCCTATGACGGGAGGCACCAGAACTAGAGGATTAGTAAGATAGCATTTGGTATCGTTAAACGCTTGCTGACAGGCTTCGTCCCATAGGAATGACACACCTTTCTTCATTAGACGAGAAAAAGGTTGACATCTTCCAGAGAGGTTGGATATGAATCTCCTGATATAAGCTAGACGACCTTGAAATCCCCTGAGTTCTCTGAGATTACGGGGCGGTCGTATTTCTAGGATAGCTTTTACTTTATTAGGGTCAACTTGAATGCCTTTAGCGGTAATGACAAATCCCAAGAATTTGCCACTGGATACCCCGAGAAAGGACTTTGTAGGATTCATTTTGAGTTGATGTTGGCGCATCAACTCGAATACTGTCTTCAAGTCTTGGAGGTGATTATCCTTGAGGTGGCTTTTGACAGCAATATCGTCTACGTAACATTCTACCGTTTTGTGTAAGTGCTCATGGAATATGTTACTCATAGCTCGTTGATATGTGGCCCCGGCATTCTTCAATCCGAAAGGCATAACTGTATAGCAATATACCCCCAGTGGTGTACGAAAGACAGTATGCTTCTCATCTTCAGGATTCATCTTAATTTGATTATATCCTGAAAATTTGTCCATGAAAGACATACGCTCAAAACTGCACGTATTATCGATCATGACGTCTGTAATGGGAAGAGGGAACTCGTCTTTAGGGCAGGCCACATTTAGATCTCGAAAGTCGATACAAATATGAACTTTTCTATTTTTCTTCATAACTGGGACAACATTAGCGACCCAATCAGGATGTTGTTCTTTCCGGATGAACCCACAGGCTATTAGCTTCTTGATTTTAGCTTCAATGGCATCCATCATGTCCGGACGGAACCGGTGTTGGTGTTGCTTTACGAGCTTTGAATTGGATAGTATGTTGAGTTTATGGTAACCACTTTTGGATCAAGATCTGGCATATCCTCATAATTCCAAGCAAAGACATCGATATATTCTTTTATCAACTAGATTATTTCTTCTCTTTCTTCTTCAAAAAGATTGCTGCTGATAAATATCGGCTTTGGTGAAATTTCATCCCCAACATTGACTTGGATAACCTAATCTTCAGTGGGTGGTTCTTTTTGTTCGAATCTCCCATTATGTGTCGATTTGCTGTGCCCAGGATTCATTCTCGAATGGTTCAGATTCTTGTTCCTCTGTTTCGAAGGAATCTTTCAACACCATATTTACTGATAGTGCTAGTTCAAATTCATCCTCTGAATCGGAGGATGAAAAATCATCTTGAGAAGAGGAAATGGTCCCATCACTTGGCTTAGAGTTGTTTGAAGCTGCAAGAGATATGGTATACCCTAACCTGAAATGAGTTTGTTGATAGTAAGGATCACCATGCAACGATATTCGTCTGCCTTTTCCATAGTTGAGGCCTGGCTCCAACTTCAAGTCATAACCCATGCTTTATATAATCTTCACAGCCTGTGGGCTATATCTGTGGACTTGTATTTTCCCAGCATCAAACTCGTGAGAATCTTCATGTACAATCAGTCTATTCTGCATTCGATCGAAGACTATTGGATGCTGATTGCTGCGAGTAGGTGGAACAATAAAGATAGAATCTTTATGCCGCCTATAAGTCATGGTGACATTAGATGTTGATGCTACTTCCTACACATATGGATGATAGAAATCTATAGCTTCTAAGAATTTTTGTGCTATAGGTTCTATATCGTTATGAGGAGAAGATTCCTAATTAGGAAATTGAGTGTAAGTATACTGGAAAATAGAATCTTTATTATCGTCAGAAACCACGTTCCTGGTTGTATTTACATCAGCCGACTGGTTGTTGCGCCTAAGGTCAATGACCAAAGGTGGAGGCTTCTTGTTCAGGCTGATTACTAGGGGATCATTTCCTCCTCCCGATTTGGTTTTGCCCAAGTGGATAGTCATAGGTTCCATGACTTTCGGACGGGTAGTCCGCCCTTTCACCTGGATTGAAAAAGGTTGCTCAGCAGATGGTTCTCCTGGCTTATAGTAGGATTTCTCCTCCATCCTGCCTGACACCTTCTTCATGTAGTCTTGGGTGTATAACATGGCATCAGAATAGTAAGACTCAACTCCTTTGAACGGGTTGAGATCAGCAAATTCTCTCTTCACTGTTCCCTGAGTGTCTACATATTTAAAGCATTGATGTAGAGTTGAAGAAACAATATTATGATCGTGGATCCATGGTCTGCCCAACAGAATATTGTAAGACACCTCCGAATCAATTACGTATCATGTAGCCACTGATCTAAGGTCACCAATCTGGATCCTCAGACGAATCTTCCCTAATGGTCTGCTCTTCTTGGCATTAAAGCCCACGATTGTAGTGGTAGTGTAAGCCAGTTCGCTTATAGGAATTCTCAACGGTCTTAGTAGACTTTGAGGGATAATGCTGATCGACGATCCCGGATCTATGTGAATCCGGTCTACCTCAATGGAGCCGATGTATCTGGTGTAATAAAGAGGCCTATCGTATTTGTTATATTTTAACAACATGTCCTCTTGAGTGAAAATGATGTTAGGGACCACTTCCATCACACTATGGTATTGAGGACATGCCACAGGCTCTTTATCAGGGGACTTGAGCTGAGTCAAGCATATATCTGTTTGCACTAACGCTTCACTCAAGACTTGACGAGTATCTTTGGATAGCCGAAGTAGCTCAAAGATGGATAATCTGGCTAGAGTATTAGCCAACTGAGCCAAGATGTCAAAGTTATAAGGTTTCTCTAAACCTTTATTTTGAAAATTCTTCAAAGGTTTATCGAAACGAACTTCTTTCAGCTTACCTTTGTCCACCAAAGTTGGTTTAGAAGGACCTGCCTCTGGTATAAAAGGTTTAGGCTCTGAAGGTTTGGCAGCCGAAGTGTCTGTGGTTGCTTCTTCCTGATTTCCTCCATAGTCTTTGAAGTAGGCTTTCCCTGACCGGGTTCCGGTTGCTAAATCCTCTTCTTCTGATATCGGGGATACTGCAACCATATGACATGGTTTACATCTTGAGTTCCTTTTAGACTTAGCTTTAGCAGCTTTAGTCTCTTCCTCAATTTCTGACACCAGATCAGGATGAACCCACATGATCTCCCAACGCTTGGTAGTTAGGGGCACTAAGTCATGATTTTGACCCCTATTAGGAGGGAGATTAACAATGTTCATCATTGCCCGTGGAATAGGTACCACACCATCCGGGATTTCTTTAGGGGGCAAGTTGCCAAACTGGAGGGAGATCATGTTTGCAGTGACCGTCTTCTCGTTATTACGCAGAGTGATGGCCTTAGCGTCGATCAGCTCCTGGATTTTCCTTTTCAGTACATAGCACGCCTTTGTAGGGTGATGTATGTATCTGTGAAAAATGTAGTACTTAGGATTATTTGCACTGCCGATTTCATTTGGACGCTTTATCTCGGGGAGAGTAAGCTTGCCACTTTTGACTAGACAATCGAATATGCTCAGAATGTCGTCATCGTCAAAAGAATATTTTTCTATAGGTCTGGAAGTCCCAGGTTTCGTCTGCATAGTTGCTGGAGTATTTTGTCTGGATGTGTTGATTGCCAGAGCTTCCTTTCCTTTTGTACTACAAGTATAGTCATTATTGGAGGATGACCGCTTCCCTCTATCAGAGGCAGAGATCATGATTCCGTTGTCACGAGCCTTCCGATTGTTATCTTCAGCGGCTACCGTCGATATGATAAACGAGGGCCAATCATGGAACTGATATGGTCCCGTGAATACTAAGATCAGTGGAAGAAGGTTCTTCCTGCAAATATAAACCAAGGTGGAATCTGGAACTCCGGGAGGCATCTACAAAGTAGCCTGACGAAAACGTTCAATAAAAGTATGAATGTTTTCTTTTTTCTTCTGCTTTACTTCGATGAGTGATGACATCGACATGTACATTCCTCCTTCGTAGAATCGAACGAAGAACAGAGTTTTGAAATCTTCAAAAGAAGTAATGCAGTTGTCCGCTAGACTACGGTACAATTGGTAGGCCACTCTAGACAGACAGCCCTTAAACACTCGAGTGAGAAGGGCGTCATTTCCCTGCAACAACACCGTCATCATGCTGAAGTAATTCATATACTGGCTTGGTGACGTCTTTTCCTAAAACAAAACCATAGCCTGTGGTTTGTATTTTGGTGAGAAAGGGATCTCATCCCAGATAGCTGGGTATGGCTGGTTGATTCCCAATTTTTTGAGCTGATCCTTGTGCTTCAAGGCATAAAATTGGGCTTTTAATTCCCGAACTGCCTGTATCGAATCTTCAGTTGGAAAAGAGACCGCAGAGAGGTGAGAGACAGATTGTACTGTAACTCCAATATGAGGTAATACATTCTCCGGGTTGAGAGGTTGAGGAGCAGCTGATTCTTGATTTTGAACAAACTCCTGGCTTGATGGTATATCTACCCCCACACGTAGTTGAGTCGAAGGAATATGTGTTTGAGCTACCGCAGCTGTGTGTTGAGTCACCAACATATGGTGCATACTCTCCATCATGGTATGCATCTCTTTGAGTGATGCTTCCAATACAGCAATGCGTCGTTCCGTACTTCCCGATGGGGAAGCTTCTTCGTGTTCATCTCCAACAGCATAAACTCCCATTTCTCTGGATGCCACTGAGGGATTAGTATAGATCTCTGTAGAGATTGAGTCTATACTTTCAGCATCAAATTCAGGAAATTGGCGAACCCCAGTGTCGGAATCAGAAGAATATGAAGCCGATTGTCGTAACCTCGAGCGGGTGTTTTGAAAGACACTTGCTTCAATATTCTCAAGGAGTCTGTCAAATCTCCTTTGGCTTGGAGTTCTAGAGGGATGATGTCTTAAACTTGACCTTCCTCTAGGAATGTGCGAAGCCATGTTTACCGATGCGAATGTCAGTTCTTCTTCCTGTAAAGACAAAGAGTAGTTCAACCGGTCGAAAACTGATCATTTTGCCTTAGAACAGCAGTAGTTAATTACAACCTTATGACTATTACAACAATGCTCCCTAGGGGGTGCAATAGACATATTAGAAGATCCCCTGTCTTTGCATTTTTGGATTAAGAAATCACGCAAATCTGGGGGATTAACAGATGAAGAAGAATTATTCTGCCTTTTTACATCAGTAGGAACGTGGAGATTGGGAACCGCAACTCTCTCTCTGCCATAAGAATACAGCAGTTCCCCCATATGAGTAGCATATGATCCATCATCCTTCTGAGGAGCGTATTTTCCCGTAAAATGGGTCTTCTTTACGCGGACAGGCTTATCCTGGCGTAATCTGGAGCTTTGCACAGGTTTGCGTAAAACGAGGAAAGTCCTCAAATGGCCTCCAGCGTCTCGCGTAATATGAAGAGTGGGCAACTTCTTCTCTTGGTGGCGTACAAGCCTAGAGGTTGGGAGACTCGCCACTTGTTTTCCCTTGATGTGATCAAATGGACCATTTACCTCATCATAGATGGAAGATATATTTTTACGTGCAGAGCGCGTTTGAAATTTTTGAATTGGCGCTGAGACCTTGTCAGAAATTGTCTGCTACATCACAGACGGGAGACGAAGTTTTATACGCAGGGCGCATTCTAGACTTCTAGATTGGCACTGGGGCATTGCTAGAAGTTTTGTATGCCACGTCACAGATGGGAGATAAAGTTTTACGCGTAGGGCACGTTCTAGACTTCTGGATTGGTACTGAGGCATTGCCAGAAGTTTTGTCTGCCACTTCACGGATGAGAGACATAGTTTTACGCGCAGAGCGCGTTGGCTGTGTTGTCACAACCTTGTTGATCATAAGAGGAGAGCTTACAGGAAGGGTAAAGGATGTCTTGGGCATCCAAACTTTACGCAGCTTCCTGTTGTTCTGGACAGAGTGGGAACGAGAGCTACCCCCTGCACGAAGCATGTCTTCATAAGCAGATTGGTCGAATTGGACGACCAAAGTCTTCTTCGTCGATCCGACGGCTACCGTATCGTGTTGAGCAATTGCCTTCTCGTCAAAAAATAAAGTCGTCCCCAACAGAGTCGCCATCTTGTGTTTCAATAAACAAAAATGAGAGAAGAAGAGGGTTTATACGAAACCTTTCTTTTTTGTTTACAAACAAGAAAAATAGTACAATTAATCCTATATGAGGATGTTAAGTACAATAAAAATGATTCTGGGGAAAAATTACTATAGGAGTTTGATCTACGGTCGATCACTTTGTCCCTTGGACCACACGATGATGAAGAAGTGCCGTAGAAGAAGAAGCTTCGAACATTGCAGGAGGGATTGAATTCTCGTTGCCAAAGTTGTCAATCAACACTCTCTATCTGTGCTCTCTCTCTATGATCTCTTGATCTCTGATCTTTTCTCTCCATCTGTGTCTGTCTTTGGCCCTTTACCCTATTACCAAGGGTCTCTATTTATAGAGAACAGTTAAATAACTGTCCAGTCGGCGTAAAAGCCAAACTGTGAAAAAAGTTGCATCTTTTATACGGCGGTTATAATAACTGCTACCCACGTTCGAATAACCCTCTTAATCTGCGTATGACACGTGTCTCATTATAAGGTAACGCGTATAACTACTTCTCGAAGATCATGGCATACAAGCCACGTAGGTAACTTCCCCTCGCGTAGAGATGGTTGGCGTAAAAGCCAAATAACTGACTTTGTTGGCGTAAAAGCCAAATAATTGACTTTGTTGGCGTAAAAGCCAAATAGCTGTCTTGTTGGCATAAAAGCCAAATAGCTGTCTTGTTGGCGTAAAAGCCAAATAGCTGCCTTGTTGGCGTAAAAGCCAAATTTTGCGTAAAACTTGCTGCAAGAATAATAGATAACCAGCATAAAAGTAGCCAATTATCTTTCTTGACTGAGGTCTTGAGCGTATTCTGGGCCAAATAGCCTCATCACGTACCTTTGCCAATATAGCCTGAGTTGGCGTATTTCGAGGAGATAGCATACGGCGTACTCCTATAGTTGAAAATAGCCTGGTTGGCGTATTTCGAGGAGATAGCATACGGCGTGCTCCTATGGTTGAAAATAGCCTGGTTGGCATAAAATGCCAGGATGGTGATGTAAGCGTATTAGCCCTAGTTTTAGCTCTCCCAGTCATGACAAAATTAGAAAGGATAAAACCAAATCTCGTGCATTTAATGCAGAGATATGCCTCAATCTCATGCATTAAATGCCGAGATTGTCACGCCCCGATCTCCCGCAGGCAAATCGGCCGTTCCCACTAGGCGGGAATCACCCTCGCCAGCGCTCCCGCGGAACACTCGCTTAACCCATCCGGGCGTGATGCCGCACGAGCGTGATCCACGCCCGTGCAAGGCCATGGTTCATTGGCTGGCGGCAAGAGTTCTAAGCCACAGAGTCGCACAGATTGTCCGAGTGCAGCGGAGTCATGAACGCATAGGCGATCGGTAACAGGTTCACTGAGTCGACAAATATAGCGGAAGCATAGAAACACAAGTTGAAGTAAAGCAAGCTCTTTTATTGATATAAACTTGTGTTACAGGCGGCGTATAGCCGAGATTACAAGTCGCTCAAGCCTCTCTCTTTCAAACAGTAAAAGCGTGCCAAGTGGCTACAACTGTGAAATGATTTGTACAGGCGATGGTCAGGCGATGTTCACAACTTATGTCTTGTATATGTGCTTCAGTCCCGGACGCACTGTTGCAAGGCTTCAGAGGGAACTCCTGGCCTTAGCACGCACGAAGGAGGCATCCACACCGAACGAGGTTCTCTCGTACCCTGCATACAAACTGGTGGATTATCAGTACATTGAATGCACTGGTGGGGAAGCTACTCGCCCGCTCGACAAATCCAAACACGTAATACAGGTTCCGTGTACAACTATTAAGTTGTCTTTCTAGTTGCCTTAGGATCAGTTTCATGCAGATATTGAATAGCCTAACGTGTCGGGCAGTGCACCGTGCGATGTTAGAGGAAATACGGCGAGACTTACCAACTTACCATCTCCTTCCCTGTCCAAGGCAAACATTAAGGCAAATAGTATAAATTCGAGCAGAGACATGTATAAACATTCAGGAGGCAAGCATATGCAAACAGGAGGGTCGTTTTAACATGATCGTTCAGGTGTTTAGTTATTCTTGATGCGATGCAGTGACTCGCACGCGGATAGCCGCTAAGCGAGGATGACTTATCTATATGAACACGGTCGCTGGCAAAGCCATTATGGACACTAGTCTTAAACGAGAGTAGTTTGCAACGAAAGTACAGTGTGTGCTACAAGCCATCTCGTTTAGTATAGTAGACTATACAGTAAGTTCAGCCATGGAACGGATGGTATACAGCGAAAGAACGGTAGGTGCTGCACACTATCTCGTCCAGTACAGTTGGCTGAAACAGTGGAGTTTCATCCGGATCGGAGCGGCCCCAGTGCCCCGAAGACCGTCCGTGGAACTATGCCTCATTTCCGAGTTGTCCGCGACATGCAGGTCAGGGTCAAGGTCAGTTTTCCCCTTCACTAGATACTCGAGTACTGTAGAACAGGAGTACAGTGGTACAGTAGTAAAGTGGTACAGTAGAACAGTATAACAGTAGTACAGTAGTGCACGATTACAGGAGGTGCTTGAATCATGATTCTGTATAGTGATTAACTTGTCTTGATGCATTTCCCTGGTTCGGGGCTGCCTGGTGACCTAACGGTCCCGGATACTTGCAGGAACATTCAGGCACGGAACGACTACGTAGTAGTCTTCCGGGGTTTGGATGAAAATACGGTAACATTCAAGCAGACAAGCATGCGTTTCTAGGTACATAAGCAGGCACGTTGCTCGGGCCCGAAGGTAGTCCGAGAGATAAAACCGTTAAGGGACTTAGCATGCGAGGGTCTGAATATAAGCAGTATTTCCTTTTCCATGTTCTAGCAAGCAATATGAGTTGGGATTATTCCCTTAGCTAGGTGCGTTGGATTTATTAGCATGCAGGGGGTGATTCACCTAGCGACTAGCATAAACATTCCAGATTTCATGTGTGCTGGCTAAGCAAAGACAAGTTCACCGTAGCTACCCACCTTAGCGATGATTCGCCTCGGTAGAGCGATACGTCTGAGCGAGCCTCTGAAAGTCCAAGCCGGATTCCTGTAGAGGCAAGTCTGGATATCCTTTGCTTCTTGATCGAAGCAAAGCGGGTCGGGACAGTTGCACGATTGCCATTTGAGACGGCAGTCCGCTTGAGCGGAACGGGGTGTTACATCCTACCCAACTTAGAAAAAGTCTCGTCCTCGAGACTTACTAAGGATAAGCAGTGATCTAGGTTTGAGGCAATCCTAGACAAGTCGTTGCACTTGTTCATTTGGATATTCACTTGCACAAGCTTCGAAATCAGCATATCACTTAGACTGGATCGTGCGCACCTTTAACATGCATTTCTAGTGTGAGCACGTCAACCAGCTTAGTGATAGCGAAGTCTCAGCACTCGAGTTTCACCTTTTCTTAAGTCTTCGATGGTGCACTAGTTCAAGGCGTCCCTCGAATAGATGCATTCAACCAAACTTAGGGTTAGTAAAAATCGGACAAGCTACTAGCGATACTCTCAAGGGTTCGTACAGGTTGGCACAAAGGCCACTCGTAGCATACAACCAGACAAGCAAGCATATCATTCAAAATGTATTTTGAAAATATTTAGACTTATTGTTGGAACATCCCATCGAGGCATTGAGAGAGAGCGTGCACATAACCCACGAACGAGCTTTCGAAACAGAGATATCGAATTGAGGACAAAGGCGTAGAAGCCAGGCTCTGATACCAACATGTCACGCCCCGATCTCCCGGAGGCAAATCGGCCGTTCCCGCTAGGCGGGAATCACCCTCGCCAGCGCTCCCGCGGAACGATCGCTTAACCCATCCGGGCGTGATGCCGTACGAGCGTGATCCACGCCCGTGCAAGGCCATGGTTCATTGGCTGGCGGCAAGAGTTCTAAGCCACAGAGTCGCACAGATTGTCCGAGTGCAGCGGAGTCATGAACGCATAGGCGATCGGTAACAGGTTCACTGAGTCGACAAATATAGCGGAAGCATAGAAACACAAGTTGAAGTAAAGCAAGCTCTTTTATTGATATAAACTTGTGTTACAGGCGGCGTATAGCCGAGATTACAAGTTGCTCAAGCCTCTCTCTCTCAAACAGTAAAAGCGTGCCAAGTGGCTACAACTGTGAAATAATTTGTACAGGCGATGGTCAGGCGATGTTCACAACTTATGTCTTGTATATGTGCTTCAGTCCCGGACGTACCGTTGCAAGGCTTCAGAGGAAACTCCTGGCCTTAGCACGCACGAAGGAGGCGTCCGCATCGAACGAGGTTCTCCCGCACCCTGCATACAAACTGGTGGATTATCAGTACATTGAATGCACTGGTGGGGAAGCTACTCGCCCGCTCGACAAATCCAAACACGTAATACAGGTTCCGTGTACAACTATTAAGTTATCTTTCTAGTTGCCTTAGGATCAGTTTCATGCAGATATTGAATAGCCTAATGTGTCGGGCAGTGCGCCGTGCGATGTTAGAGGAAACACAGCGAGACTTACCAACTTACCATCTCCTTCCCTGTCCAAGGCAAACATTGAGGCAAACAGTATAAATTCGAGTAGAGGCATGTATAAACATTCAGGAGGCAAGCATATGCAAACAGGAGGGTCATTTTAACATGATCGTTCAGGTGTTTAGTTGTTCTTGATGCGATGCAGTGACTCGCACGCGGATAGCCGGTAAGCGAGGATGACATATCTATATGAACACGGTCGCTGGCAAAGCCATTATGGACACTAGTCTTAAACGAGAGTAGTTTGCAATGAAAGTACAGTGGGTGCTACAAGCCATCTCGTTTAGTACAGTAGACTATACAGTAAGTTCAGCCATGGAGCGGATGGTATACAGCGAAAGAACGGTAGGTGCTGCACACTATCTCGTCCAGTACAGTTGGCTAAAACAGTAGAGTTCCATCCGGATCGGAGCGGCCCCAGTGCCCCGAAGACCGTCCGTGGAACTATGCCTCGTTTCCGAGTTGTCCGCGACATGCAGGTCAGGGTCAGGGTCAGTTTTCTCCTTCACTAGATACTCGAGTACTGTAGAACTGGAGTACAGTGGTACAGTAGTACAGTGGTACAGTAGAACAGTATAACAGTAGTACAGTAGTGCATGATTACAGGAGGTGCTTGAATCATGATTTTGTACAGTGATTAACTTGTCTTGATGTATTCCCCTGGTTCGGGGCTGCCTGGTGACCTAACGGTCCCGGATACTTGCAGGAACATTCAGGCACGGAACGACTACGTAGTAGTCTTTCGGGGTTTCGATGAAAACACGGTAACATTCAAGCAGACAAGCATGCATTTCTAGGTACATAAGCAGGCACGTTGCTCGGGCCCGAAGGTAGTCCGAGAGATAAAACCGTTAAGGGACTTAGCATGCGAGGGTCTGAATATAAGCAGTATTTCCTTTTCCATGTTCTAGCAAGCAATATGAGTTGGGATTATTCCCTTAGCTAGGTGCGTTAGATTTATTAGCATGCAGGGGGTGATTCACCTAGCGACTAGCATAAACATTCCAGATTTCATGTGTGCTGGCTAAGCAAAGACAAGTTCACCGTAGCCACCCACCTTAGCGATGATTCACCTCGGTAGAGCGATATGTCTGAGCGAGCCTCTGAAAGTCCAAGCCGGATTCCTGTAGGGGTAAGTCTGGATATCCTTTGCTTCTTGATCGAGGCAAAGCGGGTCGGGACAGTTGCACGATTGCCATTTGAGACGGCAGTCCGCTTGAGCGGAACGGGGTGTTACAGAGATATGCCTCGAGCTCTATACGAAAAACAGCTTTTGACGTGGCGTCTGATTTTGTCTCATCTTGAGCGTAAAAACTCATCTCTGCCTGTGTAGAATAGGCAGAGTATTCCTTGAATGCGTAAAAAAGACTTGTATCAAGGATATGTCACTAAACGACAGTCTGGATCTCTGTACAAAATTATCATCACATTCGTCCTCTCGATCGTCGTGCAGTACTTTTGTCAGGAGTCAGGTTCACTGTTTTGTCTGACAGATTCATTCGAGGAATACGAAGAGTTCCTCATATGACTTTACGTTGCATTCAAGACAAACGTATTTTATGCCGTAGGGAGGTGTAGCAACCTTTTACGCCAAAACAGCCTTGAAGCGCTGCTTTACACGGACAGCTCTAAAGCTCTTCTATACGTCACTCAGCTCTGAAGCTCTATTTTACACGAGCAGTTCTGAAGCCATGTTTTACGCCACACATCCTTGAAGCGCTGCTCTATTCGGACTTCATGCATGTTGGGGGTTTTGACTGTATAATATGCGTACAATTCTCCAGTATTTTTTATGCTTCTACATTCACGTGTCGTGTCCAACGGGGTGGACACCTTAATGCACTTTTGCATAAAAATGCCCAATAATTGGAAAATTACACAAAGTTAGATTTATGGTTAAATTAATTAAAAATTATTACGATTGGTGTTCTAAAATTAATTAGAAGTACATGGGGCTAAAATTAAGTGGGACGAAAGTATCATAAATGAAGTAGACTCAGAATAAAATATTACCCTAATTTGTGTCTCCAATTTCGATTGGAACGCACAACGATGCAAAAGTCAAATTTATTAGAATTAAATAATAACGTCTGCGACAAAAATTGTGCGGCTAAAATGAAGCACTAGAGAACATAATTATGAGTTACACAATGGTCAGAATGAAAGGCAGGCACGTCTAGGACTAGGTTGTGAAATTTGCTGAAAGGCAAAAGCTAGGGTAGCGCTCCAAATATCGAAGCAACGGTAAGACACAATAATTAATAAAATCATGGTAATTAACTACAACATCAATAATTAATCCTGAAAATAATACAAATTAATCCACAATCTTATATTTCGGTCAGGGGTTCATCTAGTGGGCTTCTAGGTCAAGTCTACTAGCTCAAATATTAAGAAAACTATATATAATATGTATATAAATACACATATCATGCAATTATTTAAATTAAATACACATAATACTTATAATATATAAAAAGTCAAAAATACTCCTATTTTTAGAATGTGGTAGTGACAGATACGCTTGCGATACGAGTCCACCACACCACCAAACCTACCCCGAAGGACACGAGCAAGTCTAAAATAATAATTATGAACAATATGAAGAGCTAATTACATATCTATGTGTTCGTATCAAAATATGACATGCTCAAACCCCCGTGTCGGAGAAAAACCCCAAAATTAACCCGTATCTCCAAATTGTCGGAATACGGCCTATACATATTCAATTATGGACACGACACTAGCCACACATAACCAAACATATATCAATTTGGTCTAATTGACTAATTGACAAACACGAGATGTGTCAATCTCAAATTTTTTCTAAAATTGACACAAAATAACACATAACTTTCTCCATAGGCCTCCTATGAACCTAATTCCAATTTTTATGGGTAGCTTTAGCATATAGGGTGGTTCCTAATGATTAAAACACAGATTAAGAGTCTAATTAAAGGAGAAACACTGAATTATATCTATTGAGAGATGGATTCCCAATAAAACTTCTAAATTGAGTGAAAAGAGTCTCCAACTTGTAGATCCTTGCTCCTCCTTATAGATCCTTACTTTCTTCTTGTAGATCCTGACTCTAATGGCCTCAAATAATGATTTGGGAAGGAATTAGGAAAAAAATTGGGTAAAAGTTGATATGGGAATGAAGAAATTTGGAAAAGAAAATTCTAGATCTAGATTTAAAAATAAAAATGAAGAGAGAGAACTCCCTCCCTATTTACATGGCCGACCACTTAGCCCCCTCTCCAAGCTACTATGTAAAGTCTAAAATACCCTTAGGGGCCTCTCATGAAAAAATAATTAAGGAGGGAAGGTTCTAGCCTATTGGGTTTAACTTAATTAATCATCCTCCTGATAATGGGCTTATTATTGGGCTCAATTCTAACTAGAATTTAATGTTGGTCCTTGGATCTAATCTAAACTAGTTAGGTTCACTAACACAAGTCTAAAATAATAAACTAACTTCTAACCATAAATAAATATACAATAAATAAATATATAACATGCACACAATTTAATTAATTATAAAATGACCAAAATACCCTTTCCTAGAAAATGTGGTAGTGACAGCTAGAAAACTTGTGACTGCAACCAATTTAGTTGCATCAACCATTTTAGCTCCCTGTATACTAGGATCATAACAACTAAGACTTGGGGGGGGGCAAGTTGAGTATCCAGGATGCTTGGGTATAGTAGTGTACCTAGTGGTGTGATCTTATTAGGGGTGTAGCAGGATATCAATATTAAAGGGGAGAGTATCAGATGGGTCCCTATATGATACCTAAGAATTATCAGTTAAGGTGTGATTTGATACCATGGCATCAAGAGTTAGTCTAATTTTTAAGAAAAGACTAATACCTTAGAGTATCAGTTAAGGTGGGGTAAGATAGGATATTAGTCAAGCACTTTACAAAGGTAATGAGTTAGGCCAAGAGGTTAGTAGTTAAATAGTATGGGTATATATGTATATAAGTTATATATATTAGTAGTTACTCGTATAAGACTAATATTGACTAGTATATGTAAGTATGACCGAGAAGACCAAGTGTAGCAAGGTGTTAACCTAGTTAACCTAGTATTGACAAGTATTAATTAATATGGACCTAGAAGTGGCATAGAAATATCACCATTAGCTAGTTAAACATATTTATCATTTCATAACATAATTAACATTGATATTCCATCTTTAGGACTCTTGGACTGCAATTGAGCACTATTTACTATTTTTTGCACCGGATACTAGGCGAGTACATTCTCTAACAGTTGTTATTTTGATGATTACTATGATTCTAGTTCTGTAGTGTTATACTTAATTTCTGACACAGTAGATACATGGAATAGTATTATAGATACCTGTCATGAGGAGTCGTGATTGGATCCATCCTAACTATAGACGAGGAAATATTAGCAAGTTATGTGATCATACCACACCTTACATGTATCATAGCTCACCCCACATATCACGTAGGGTATAGCCTGACCATATTACATGACTCATAGCCTGTTATATATGATTAGCCTAACTTTTGCTCGTATCATAGCTAACCAGATGGTTAGCCTGACCTTACATGTATCATAGCTAATCATATATAACAAGCCTGATCTAGTCCCAAGCCGATCCTATAGAAAACTAATATTTCAAGGCACTTAGCCAGTTTTTCTATTCCTTTATTCTAGTTCATTCATTAATAGTATTCACATCTATCTGTTTTTACTGCTTACTATTACCAATGTACTCATTGCTAGTTATTCTCTATGATATAATAATTCTCTCTAGTTTTCCTTATATTCTGTCACGACCCACACCTAAAATAAGGGAACGTGTAGTAATCAACGCCTAGCCTACGCCGCAGGATCAATGGTAGAACAATTTTTGGGTCATCCATACTATATAAACTTCTCACACAATATGTATATAGTACCTGTCAATGTTATCTCAACTCCAAACAGATGCATATGGTATATGATAATGGTAAATAATACTCAATCACAATGTCAAACTAAGGAAGATAAAGCACGATATGGACTAAGGAAGATGAAATAGGAATCTCAATACAATCTCAAGTCCACAATAATATATACATGCGAAAAGTGTTAATAAAAGTCTAAACGATAACTCTAAGCCACCTCAGCATCTGGTACTAGATTTTACTACTCTAAAGGAGTATCCTCTAATGGTACGCTGTCCTGCGGCCCGTAGTAGGTGGTCCACTGGTCCACAAGCCAATCATCTAAAAAATATATCCAATCAGGATTAGAGCAAAGTACATACATCTGAAAACAGTTCCAAATACATAATCGAGCATATATAACAGATAATAGAAAAGTGTAATCTCCTAATTAATTCAACTACGGTTATTATAGTAAAATTTATATATTTTATTTTATTTAAAAAGTATTAGTATTTTATTAGTGCATTTACAAAACAGTTATTTGATTTTAGAAACTCCTTTCTCCGTTGTAATCAATTTAGATGGACAACGTGACCTCAAATCCCGAAAATAATTTATATAACCCCTAGCCAAACATGACCTACTAAGCGCATGACTTCTGTGTTACATTTATTCGAGTCCCTACAGGCTTCATAAAATAATATTAAACACCGCACACATTTATTTAGTTAAAAGCTGACATTTTTTGAATAATTAAACCAAACCGAGACCGAACCCCAACTTGAACCCGCAAACCAATTAGTCTAGCCCTTTTGCAACACCACACACCCATCCCCCATATTTTTATACAACAAACACTATTATTCCCATACCAAATCCCATATATTACTCTCTTTTAATTTAAATTCAACAATTTTCTATTTTGGCATGTTCCAATGGACCATTTTAATTATATTGCACCTCATGTATACCATATGGAAGCGGGAGGGACCAACCCGCAGCCCTCTATCTCCTATTATTTATTGGATTTTTAAGTAAACCCATCCATCCATCTATTCATCCATACCCTTCCTATATATATATATATATATACATATATATATATATATACTAACCTAGGGATCCCACCCCCATGTAACTAGCAGTCGACCCCCTCCCTCCTCTTTACGTGTTCTTTTTCATCTTTTTCTCATCTTCTTCCCATCTTCTTCCCCATATCTCCATCTCTCATCCTACCCGACAACTACACCACTTCCACCGACTACAACACCACCACTAACCTCCTCCCCTAACCCGCGGCCCACAGCAGCCGCCCCTGGCAGCTATGCAACACCTCTCCACCACCCCACAGTCGCTCTCCGTCGACTACGGGTCGATCTAAAGGCGGAGTAACTCCTTTGTGAAGTCGAAAAGCAGTCGTACTTCAACCGAACCCCGTAGGCATCAAGACTTGGTAAGTTGATCAAACCCTCCTTTCTTTATGTATGTATGTATGTATGTATGTATGTATGTATTTATATGTTAGAGAACCAAGAACCCATCCATGCATGATCAAGAACCCCCCCTTCTTGTATATAACCCATGCAAACTATTAGTTGATCATGCAAGCACATTCATAGGTTTTGTTAAGTTGTAGCATGCAATATGAGGTGTTGTATTTTAAAAAAATTTAAATTTAGATTTTAAAATAAATTTCTAAAATTATTGGGTGTTATTTCAGTTTTTATATATATTAAAGCATGTATATTAAGGTTTTCGACTATGGACAATTGATCACTAAGTTGTCAGAAACTTGTACGTGTCTATTGCATGTGTAAAATAACGAATATGTATTTATAAAAATATGCATACAATTATAATGTTAAATTATATATATTATATACGTGTATGCGTGTTCTCCATGTTATGGTTGAACGTAACATGGGGTATATGACAGCGTAAGATGTACCGCACTAGTCATGCGTAGTGTCATTGGCACCAACAACGTGACATGGTTGACGAGCGCTTGACGACTCTATAATTTATATAAAAGTCATAAATATAAGAATTAAAAATTTATTTATATATTACTGAAAGGGCACGTCGAAGATGCAGCACTATCGGACGTGGACTTGGGACTCGCTACATCGCAGCAGTAGACAAAAGGCAAGTTTATCTTGCCTTATTCACAGTAGATTATGCTCTAGTTATTTTAATTTTGTTGTTTCTTTTATTGCTTATAATTGTGATGACCTAGGACCTTCTAGGTACTTTGCTTCCGGATTACATTCGGGTGCCGACTTCCATACGTGGAGTTCGGGTATCGTTAGTTGCATTGTTAGCGCTTACCTACTCATGTTACCCTTGCATGATTTATCATAGGATACGGTACTCCAATTTCATGCACATGAGCCACTCTTGAGATATTCGAGGATCCCGGATTCTATTTTAGGACTAGGGTGGAGACTTGTACTAGTGTTATTATTTATACCTCGACTTGATAGATTGAGATTGTCTTGCGTTTTGTGATATGAGGCATGAGATTAATTGGGGGTTGGGGAGAACTTATTGTACCGCTGGGATACCAAACTCTACTAGTATTATAGTACTTCAGGTACCTTGACGGGACTTGTACGTACCTACTACTATTATTACTACTATCACTAGTACCCCTAGTATATGTATGAAATCCAATGGTTTAGCGGACAAGTACGTTTTCACTTGCATACAATAGATAGATTATGTTAGATACCCTGAGCACACCTCTTTTCATTATTTTTTATTATTTACTGTACTTGGCTTGAGTTATTCTTGTACCTTGCTATGTCCCTTGGGGACCTGGATCCAGATTATATCCCCAGGTATATCTGACGAGAGTTATCTCGAGGTTTACGAGACATGAGCTGGCGTTGAAGCAGTACTTGCATCAGAGGACGAGGTTGTGCTCGAGGACTTCTCTTGAGCATAGTTACTATTTTATTTACTTTTCATGTTCTTTAGATATTGAGACTTGTTTTTGTGACCACTGGATAGATGTACTCCATTTTTTTCTTTAGTTTTGATGACGGGTTGTTCCCCGTGACATTATATAGTTTTGGACTTGTGATAGACAGTTTTCTTTATATGTTTTCTTGACTGTTCTATCTCCTTGTATTGTGACTACTGTCTGTGGATGAGATTAGTTTAGATTATATACTATGACTGGAGTAGTAGACTTATTTATCTATATTACAACAAGTGCACTCTAACGGGTCCATTAAATTGGGTTTGTCCATTGGAGTTGTGCTGCTGGCCAATGCCACATGGCTAGTCCCTCGGTATTTTTGGACTGGGGCATGACAAAAAGAATACATGATAACTAGCCATAAGAAATGGAGTGAACTAGAGTGAACATGTAATATACTGGAATGAAGAACATGCAATATGAATAATTGCAAGTAATAAAAATAAACAACTAGCTAATGTTCCATAGAGTACAAGTTCATTATATGATCGGTTTGGGTTGAACACGAATACAATATGGTAACTCGATTACACGTGTGATATGTAATCGACATATACACGAATATACTTGGGCTTGATCACATAGCCAACTCCTACCCCCCCATCCCCAACCAATACTTATGGATCCGATCATGACATATTACAAACACAACTATAAGCATACTGAACACGAGCAGTGTGTAAACACGAAGTACACGATAATTAATACCCGATATACACGATGAAATACATGTGAAGGAGTACCTGCTGAACACTGTAGGGGATAACATCCCATGACAAGATCCATATATTACCAGTCCGTGTAACCACTATGTCGGAATCAAGTATACAGTTCTAGAACATGCAATATATACACTATCATAAAATAAAAACAAACAGAGAAATATACTCGCATCGGGTCCTGAGCAATGAATGTCTCTCGATGCACAAGTTGGTGTCACACAATCCTATTTAAGAAATATTATGTCAATATGGGTGTAATATGAGAAATAAGCTAAAATGCATCAATACATGCTCTATTAGGCAATTACTAGGTCCACCCTAAGCTATCGGGTCTCACTAAGGTATTTGGGTCATGGTAGCTATTAACTAGTAACTAACTTCCTATAATTCTAACTAATACAATACTAATTAATAACTACTGTTACTGGCCACTAGTTAGCTACTGACATTACTATCATCTAGCACTAACTTATATATACTAACTAATATAATAATACTAACTCTTATCAACTAACTATTACCATATTAATCAATTGATACACTAACTGATTTAACCTTGTAGACTTATTGCCATATATAACTAACCTATCTATTTGCACTTAACAAAGGAAAACTGAACCCAACACTAACTGACAACACTTAATAACAAGTTACTGATACCAACTAACTTACTAATGCTAACTACTAACATGTAACACTAACTAATAACTATTAACATATATATTTATAATACCTGAAATATATGCATTCCTATCCACAACACTAACTGCTACTAATCTAGGGTCACTGTGGCATCTCCTACCTACCTATCTGTCCAACTGATATCTGAATCCCTACTTACATTACTGCATCTTTGCCTATTCACAACTGATTCACATATTAAAGTGATACACCCTTTAGTGATTGTTCCACACTGTCCATCTTGAGCTAAATGGCTCACTGCCTATTCCTCATTTCTTAATACAAGCACTCACCTACACATATTCATCTATGCACTGATTCTCCCCTTCCTAACATTCTACATGTGAACTCATCAGTTCCTTACCTGAGCATTCCTATTCCAAAACAATGTTCTGTTGTTGCTGTTCTCTGGACCATTCCCCATTGTTCTTATACCCTCGAGTATCAGTGATACCCGAGCACCCATTTTCCCCCTCCCACTGAACACCAATCTCTTCAACTTACTCTAACCCGATTACTTGTGATCCATAATCTCATAGTTTGCTATTGCAAAAAAATTTTGTTGTGCTGATCACTTTACACTGAATCTTCCATATTGGTACCACCCTCCACGACTGCCTTGCAGTACGACCAACCCTTACTTTGGCCCCTATCATCTTAGCCCTAAAATTTTAATCAACCCTCAACTTAATGCACAATTACTGAGATATCTTAGTACTCACACACACTCATGCAACACTTAAACCAGTCACACACCTATGTACCAATGACTGATACATATATCAGTAACTGATATATTCATTAGTGAACTGATACACACACTGCATGAATTCAAGCACACATATCACTGGTCCTTCACTGATGCACACATTAGTGTGATCACTGATTCACACTTCAGTGTACACCACTCCCTCACATACTCCATAGCTAACTGTGCACAGCACAGTGCACACACACAGTGAGTGCCCCTCATTACCACACATAACACACACAATATAAATTATAATATAAGTATATATATATAAATATACATATAGCTATATATATATATAAATACACACTATAATTATTAGATCAAACACATAGAGTACACATTAAAATACTTATGTTTCTTATCTCCTTGTTATGCCAAAACCCAATTTCTCCATCAATAAACATTTCCATATATTAATTACTCATAATAATAACTAATGTAACTAGTTACAATAGAAAATGAAAAAAATTTGTACAAAACACACAATGAGCTCTGACACACCGTATTGCGATATGGCCTACTCGTGTCCAATTGTGGATACGTACCTAATCCCACAACCCTGATCTAAGTCTAATTAGATCTACTTGGTCTCATAACACACAATTGATGTGTCAATCTCATAATTTCCCTAACATACACACCAAACACCACATATAATTCATAATTCATAACCAATTAGCCTAGAACTTGTTCCTATAGGTATCCTTATGCCATAGGGTCATTCCTAATGGTCAAATACATGATTTGGGAGCTAGAATGAAAAAAGAAATTCAGAAATTATCAATTGGGAGATAATTTTCCAATAAATTATACCCACGGACACGATCCGGACACGATCTCTCCACCCAAGCTCCTTTTTCTTGTGCTCCTTGCTTCTCCAAGCTCTAAGCTCTAAGCTCCTTATGGAATGAGGATGAGAGGAAAAATGGAGGTGAATTGAGTGAGAATTTAATGGAGGGAATAATGGAAAATTGGGGATCTAATTTCTAGATCTAGAATGAAAGTAAATGAGAGAAGAGAGAGAGAGAGAGAGAGAGAGAGAGAGAGAGAGAGGAGAGCCCCCTCTAGTAGTGGCCGGACCCTTCCCCCTTTGCTAAGTCAAATACAAATATCCCATGTACCCCTCCATGATGTATTATAGAGAAATAATTAGGGAGGACTATTTGGGTAGTTTCTAACTAATTCTAATTAAGCTAATTCTTCTTAATTAATTATTGGAAATGGTCTAATGTGCTTGGGTCCAAGTCAGGCTCACTAGTTGTCATGATAAGTCTAATTGGGCTTACAAGTGGCAAGTCTAACTATTGGGCTAGCCTCCTAACAAAAATAATTAATACAATCATCAAATAATTACCATAACACACTAATATTAATATTTATTCCTAAAATTATTTACCAATTCCAAAATTACCAAACTATCCCTAGTTGGAAAAGTGAGGGTGACACATTCCAGTATTTTATTCCATCATATATATTTCTTAGTCACTGATTTATAGTTTTTATCAATATAATGGGAATTGTTGTTAGCATTTGTGCTTTGCTCCAATCTTGACTGGATAACATTTTTCAGAGGATCTCGAGGACTTTTGTTCCACATACTATGGACCGGGGGTAGACGAGGTTTACATCCAGGAGCCTCAGAAGGATCCCGTTCCAGTAGAGTATCCATTAGTAGTGGCTTAGTGCCTAGCATTTAAATTGTATTGGGATGGTTCCACTTTGAGATATTTTGAGTTGTACTATGTGTGACTTATGTTGTATTTGAGTTAGCTTAACTCTTAGATGTATTATTAGTGTTCATGATGTTTATTTCTAGACTTGTGTTAGAAAATCTTTATATTATTTCATATATTTATCGTGTCATTCATCTTTCTATAGATTTTATTGTGATTGAGCATTGGTTTGACATTATATTTATATTCATCTTGTCCTCCTTATCGAGTTGAGATCATTGATAGGTTATATATTATTATGAGATATGATATATAGTATTATGACTTAGACAATATTCTACCGTCGATGCTGCGTCATAGGCTGGATGTACCCGTGACTCATGCCCAATTTTTTGGTATCGGTCGTGATACTGTCTTATATACAATGTTTGTCACAGAGATAATGCCATGGTATGGAAGCACAACACAGAACATAGTTCACATACCTGAGGCATGAAGACTATCAAAATAGTCATTCCGAGCCAAGTAACGAAAACATGGAAAGGCTTCGGGACCATAAGGTCGCCAAGGCAGTTTTCCGTACCAAAAATTACATAATAAAAGATTGAAAGAAGTGATAAAAAAGTAATAAAATTACCAAGTAAATAAACTGAGTTGCACTGATAAACAATGAGAATAAGAATCATTCGGGATGGCTCGTAGCGGGCTTGTGCCACGCTACCACCATCGTTGTTTGGGGTGGCTCATAGCGGGCTCGCGCTGCGTTAACACCATCATCGTTCGGGTTGGCTCGTAACGGACTCGTGTCGCGCTACCACCATCTTCGTTTAAGAACAAGAAGAGAAAGATAAGTGAACAAGGACAGATAAAAGGGACTTGCATCATCGCAGATAATTTGTTCACAAGGTTTATGATTATTGGTTCCTACGAACGGCCGTCGAGGCATTGGGCACGTGTCGACCTAGGTTGGAAAAATCGGGTAGTCAGCTAGCAACATCAGCACGTAGGAGTCAGCCACTCGCCATGGGGCTAGCTACCTGTGCTGCCACGATCGTCGTCCACTCAGACTACTGTCCATAATGGCTTGTAGGCCAGCAACTTCTGTTCATATAGATTAAGTTAAGCTCGATTGCTGCAATCTTCGTTCGAGTCATCGTATTGAAACAAGTAATTTGAATATAAGACACTTGAATGACCTGAGTATCATGTATTCACATATCTGAGTATATCGTTCACCTGAGTCAAAAACCCATTTGTAAAACTTGTGTTTCCTTATGTGATTCCTTGGATTTTATTGTATATATTCATGCTTGGTTTAACTTAGTTTTATCTTTACACATGGAAGGATGATTGGTAAGTCTCGTCGTGTTACTCTTATATCGTACGACGTACTGCCACACGAGTTGGGCTTTATATCTTATGCCATAAATTTGTTCCTAAGGTAAGAATAGAAAGATAATTAATAGTTGGTGCATGAAACTATTACAACATGTTGGATTTGTCGAGAACGCGAGAAGCCTCCCCACTAGTGCATTCATATACTGATAACGCACCAGTTTACTTGCAGGGTGCGGGAGAACCTTGTTTGGTGCGGAGTATCCGCTCATGGGTGCTAAGGTGTGTAGTTTGCAATGAAGCCTTGGAATTTTAAGTCTGGAGATAAGGCACATATATATGACATAATGTTGGAACATCGCCTATGTATTATCCCATATTGTAAGCCACTTGGCACGTCTTTATTGTTTGGAGAGAGAGAGAGAGAGAGAGAGAGAGAGAGAGCTTGAGCGACTTGTAATCTCGGCCTAGCGCCGCTTGTAATATTTCTTGATTATCAATGAAGATCTTGTTATTGTATCATACTTGTGTTTATTCAATACTTCTGTTATAACGACTTTGTGAACTAGTTATTGAATGGCCGTTTACTCGTGTCGTTCAAATTTTTGCTACATTTGAGACTATCAGTAGACTCTGTGGCTTAGCTATTTCTCTGCCTGTTCAGATCATGGCGTTGCACCGGCGCGGCTTGTGCTCGTGCGACATCACGTCCTGATGGGAAAGATCGTCCTGCAGGAGCGCTAGTGCGGTGATTCGCAACCAACGGGAACACACGATCCTGCGGGAGATCGGGGCGTGAGTTCAATATTTTGGAGCCAATCATCTGTCGTAATGGCATCCTTCGTGCCTTTAAAATATCTGGGATTTAGTCTACAAAATCTAACATATGCCCCAAAATCTACTCTCCTGCCTCATTCCAAGGTCGTCTACAACCCTTGATTCAATAGGACATTCTATTCTTGCTGTTGAAACTGTTGACATTTCTGTTCCTAATGTTATTTCTGCTGAACCACCATCTAATATTGTTGGGAAGCCAATATTCCTCGGATAATCTCTAGCAAGGCAGGGGTATCTAGTATTGCTGGTACTGTGGGAGGTATAGGAATATCTGGAGCCTGTTGCTCAGCCACATTTATCATGGGCTCAACTTGGATCCCTGGTTAGGTTTCTACGAGACCTCATTACACTGGCAACTCTGCCTCTCTTGCTGCTACAATATCTGGAGAAGGGAAAACCCTAAACAAGAGCACGAGAAACATCAAGTACATGACAAGTAAGAACAAGAAAGAAACCAATCTGAGAAATTTTAAGCTGAGTATCAGAGAGTACGAATTTAGAATTTCAAGGAGGATCATGTTTGATTGAGACTCTTATGACCATGACATCCCACAAGTCTGTAGAACAGACCTGCATGGGCCACCACTAAAACCTTGTCATGCCCCAATACCAGAATACGGACACTTATAGAAGCATAAAAAGTGTGCCAAAGACAAATGGTGCAGTTTCCTATAAAAAGACCCAACAAGCAAAAGAATGGCGCACTTTCTACTTATTCCAGAAGAGAGACACACATTTTCTTCTTTGGCGCATATTATATTATTTCAGAGGATGGTGCATTATTCAAAGGGCAAAAAGTGGCATACTTTCTTCATACTATAAAAGATAACACACGAATGATCGTCTCTCTCTCAAGCATTTAATGCAGCAGAGTCACAGCTGACATATACAAAAACTGAAGAGTCAAAAGTCATCAATATAGCGGAGCGGCGGTACGAAAACCCAGATTATTGTATAACGACCCAGCCTCAGTGCCATTCTTTTCAAAAGTGCGCCGATGTGCCACCTCTCAAAAGTACGCTGTAGTGCCACTCCTTCCAAAAGTGAGTCGTAGTGTCACTTCTCTCAAAACTGTGCCGCAGTGTCACTCCTTAAAAAATGTGCCAGTCTCGAAACGACTCCTAAAGTGCGCATGCTATCCACCAACAGTGTGTGGTTATAATTACATGTTATACATGTCGTACTTCTCGTAAAATGTGTACAAATAACTGTCCCCCATGACCTACGCTTTCCTCGCATAGAAAATTAGTGTCAAATAGGTAGCAAGTTGTGCACCCACTCTTGCAGAACGTGGAATGTTAATCTATTAAAAGTGCACGCATAGTGGTAAAACAATATTGACTGTGCAAAGTGCGCGCACATTCTCATAGCCGCTCCTAAGCTCTAAAAATACATGTTCTTTGCAACCTAGACAAGGATCGATCAGCAGAGCACATATCGAGAGATATAACCACACATACCTACATAAAGAGGGAGCTACCTACACTTACACAGAGAGGAGTACACACAGAGATAGAGAGAAAGGAGCTAGAATTCTTAAGTCCTTGAAATTCAAGAGCAGAGCGAAAGAAATAAAAACTTTTACGTGCCCCTGTGCAAAAGCTTTCCTATTATTCAACTCTCCAAGTTGTTCGTAGCAATATCAAGAATTTGAAGTTCAAGAGCAGGGCGAGAGAAATAGAAGCTTTTACGTGCCCATGTGCCAAAAGTTTTTCTATTATTCAACTCTCCAAGTTATTCGCAGTATTCCTTTCAGTTCTTCATTGTTGTGTGCCAGTTCTTTGTCATCGTGTGTATTTTTTCACCGTCGAACGGCCCAAGGAGTAAAATGATCGTCAGCAGATCAGATCTCTATTGCTATACTTCTCTAGAATTAAAGAATCAATTGTACTTAGATTCCTATTTAGGATCTTCATTTATACTTTTCTTTATTTTTAAAAGTTTGTAACACAAAAGTTTCGTATAAACTATTCCTCTCAAACAAGGATGGAGACTATGTTGGGGACTTCATTCTCCTTTGACGAGAAGGTGATAGCTCAACTAGATACTGCTTCGGTCGGGTCAACGCAGAAGACCTTGGTCGTAAAGTTTGACCTACATGCATATAAAAAATGCTCCATTATGGGGGTAGTGCCCATCCCTCATCAGCACTCAAGTCGAAAAAAACTCATAAAGTGTGGGTGCCCTAGCCTTGTCATGCATATTTTGAAGTTACTGCCAACAATAGAAAGTGCATTCTGATCGACGAGGGTTCCCATGTCAAATCTGTTCAGATCAATGACATAGTGGATAATTTCCTTGTGTTGAGCAAGGGTTACAAATTGTGCAACTCGCACAACTTTAAGCAAAGGGTGATCCCCACCCAAGCTTCTGAATCCCTTCCGTTGAACAAGGAATACAATTCGCGTAACTCGCGCAATTTCGAACAAGGAGTGATTCACACCCAAGCTCCTCAAATCGTACATATTTGCCAAAATATGCGAGACAAACAAGACATGGACACTGCTGTCCAAACCAACCAGCGCACAAATAAAGTGTTAGTCAGAGGAAATCATTCTCGTAAAATCTTAATTATGCTCACAGTGGATGGAAGACTATGCGCCACTCACACGCCAAGCCAAGACCTTCGTGCAAAATTAAATATGTAAATCCCCTGACCCAAATCTAGGATTATGATTCATTTAGGGTTATTTTTGAATTATTTAATGGAGTTATTAATTTGCCTCTTTTAATTAAATTCCCTTGGTGTACCTTACCGTTACTTCGATGTTTGGAGCGCTACTCTAGCTTCGGTCTTCAAACAAATTTCACAAACTTGACCTAGATATGCCAGCCTTCTATTCTGATCTTTGTGTAACTCATAAATACCCTATTTTATGCTTTATTTTAGTCGCACAATATTTGTAATAAATATCTATTTTTAAATCCAAATAAATCTAACTTTGTACCTTTTTCCATTCCAATCAAAATTGGAGACACAACCTCGACCCATTTTGTGCAACCCAATATATGACAATAATCTATTCTGAGTCTACTACGTTCATGACACTTGTGTCCCACCCAATTTTAATCATATGTACTTCTAATTTATTAAAGAATATCATTGACACTAATTTTAATTAAATTGGTGTCACCACCACATTATAAAAATAGGGGTAATTTTGTCATTTTATTTATTATTAGTATTGTGTATATTTATTTTTAAATAATTTCATGATATGTGTATATATTATATATATATATATATATATATATATATATATAGTATTCTTTAATGCATGATGTTAGTAGACTAGACCTAGAAGCCCACTAGTTGAACCTCTGACCGAAATATAGGATTATGGATTTAAATTATATTAATTCAGGATTAATTATTTAGGGTTATGATTTATTATTGTGATTTTATTTCATTGTTGCACCTTACCGTTGCTTCGATATTTAGAGCGCTACACTAGCCTTTGCCTTCCAACAAATTTTACCCCTTTGTCCTAGACATGCCCGACTTTCATTCTGACCTTGGTGTAACTCATGAATATGCTCTCTTGTAATTCATTTTAGTCACACAATATTCGTTACGGACGATTATTTTTAATTCCAAATAAATCCAACTTTACATCTTTGTGCCTTCCAATCGAAATTGGAGACACAATCTCGACCCATTTTGTGCAACCCAAATTATGATAATATTCTATTCTGAGTCTTCTACGTCCATGACCCTTGTGTCCCACCTAATTTTAAACCTATGTACTTTCAATTAATTTTAGAACAACTTTTACATTACTTTTAATTAAATTGGTGTAAGGACCCAACTAAACCCAAAACTAGACCCAAAACCAAACTAAACCCCCACTCACACCCTCAAGAGTCATACTAAACACCATACACCCTTTTTAACCACTACATCACACCAAATATGGTGTTTTCCCTCATCCAATCCCAATTTCCACTTTCTGTACAATTTTGCAATTCTGGGGGCTTTCATACAAAAATGCAATGAGGTGTCACCATCCTATTGGTCAAGGCACATGAAGAGAACCAACCCACTCCCTCATTGACCGATCCTCTCTCTCTCTCTCTCTCCCTTTTTTTTGTACCCTCTCCTTCATGTTTAATCATGGTCCTCCATTTAAATGGAGCAACATCCTCACCACACACACCCTCCTATATATATATCTCATCCTAACCCCTTTCTCAATGAACATCCCCCATCCCAATAAGGCACATGGCCAGCCCTAATCCCTAGGCTAATATCACCATCAACCCTCCCTCTCCTACATGCAAAAACTTTCCTCTATCCATTATATTTCTTAGTATTATCATCAAACATCAACCCTAACCCAAACCTAAAACTAACCCTGAGCCTTCATCCCTTCCACCGACCACCTTCCCGACGGAGCCGCCTAAGACCACCCTGTCGAGCCCCGCCTCACTGCTCACCGCCTCCACCACTGAGCAACAGCCGTTCTCCTCTACTTCAACCCGAGTCTTGCCATCACCGGCCATTAACCCTGACGATAACCAGTTGAGTCGTCATCCCCTTCGACATCGCCGGATCCATCCCCCAGTCGCTGACAACACCGCCTCGATGTACTGCCGACCCTGTCTCCTCCCTTTATTACCCGGCTGACCCCCGCCTGAACCGCGACAGTCATAGCCACCATTAACACCACCCCAAGACTCAACTTCTTCCTCACAGCCGACCACTACACCTCGCCGGAGACGCCATCGTCCCCGACCTCCTTCATACCTCGTCCCCATATTCTCCTTCGCCCTGTCAGCCGCCACCCACCACTACGACTCCCTCTCCGCCGCTCACCAGCGTCGATTCCTCTACCTCAACCTCCCTCTTCCCCGTCCTCTTTCCTTCTTTCCTGTTCTCCTCCACCCCGACTTCGTCCATCCCCGAGCACCACAACAACCTCATCGAGCCTCTCCCCTCCGACAGTCAACATCATCATTATCAACATCATCATCATTATCAACATCATCATCATTATCATCATCATCATCATCCTCAACATTATCACCATCAACATCATCGTCGTCATCGTCGACCCGTCCCACCTTACCGGAGACGACCTGCAGTAGTCACCCTCGATCCCATGCATGTGCACGCTAACGCGCATGTTCGACCTTGTCTCCCTTCGTGATTTTATGTGTGCATGTGTGAATAGTGTAGGTTTTAACATATTGCTTTATGGTAAGTTTAGTTGATGTGATTCAGACCCGTGTCGGTGAACCTAATACTAGTGTGTGTATGTGTCACCTCCATATTTCAGATTAGGAATATTTTTGTCTTTTTATAAATTAATGTATAAATGATTACATAATATTTAATTATATTTAAATTGCCTTAATTTTATTTTATTGTTGCGTCTTACCGTTGCTTCGATATTTGGAGCGCTACCCTATCTTTTGCCTTCCAACAAATTTCATATCCTTGCTCTAGACGTGGCCGCATATCATTTTGACCTTTGTATAACTAATAATTATGCTTTCTTGTGCTTCATTTTAGTCGTACAATATTTGTCGCAAATATTTTTATTTAATTCTTAATAAATTTAATTTTGTATCTTTGTGCGTTCCAATCAAAATTGGAGACACAATCTTGACCCATTTTGAGCAACCCAAATTAGGGTAATATTCTATTCTGAGTCTACTTCATTCATGACACATGTGTCCCACTTAATTTTAGCCCCTTGTACTTCTATTTAATTGTAGGACACCCATGGCATTTATTTTTGATTAATTAAACCATAAACCCAACTTTGTGCAATTTTCTAATTGTTGGACACTTTTATGCAAAAGTGCATTAAGGTGTCCATTCCATTGGACATGACACGTGAATAAACCCATTTCTCCTTCATACGTATTTTTCTATAATTTTTGGAGTGTGTAATTCAACACCAACCTCCTTGAACCATGACCCTCCAAACCTTGAACCAATTGAACCCTAGCTATTTATTTGAAAACCATTTTAGTCATGGCCCTTGAAATCCTACATGACAAGGCCTAATTCCAAGAGGGGTTAACCAGTCAAACTTGTTTAGGTCAAACACCACCCTCTTTGTATAAATATTCCTTCTTATTTCTTTTTATTTATTTTTCCTATTTCTAAACTATAACTCTCAGCCGACCTTCACAATCCCCTTACCATCTTCTTCTTCTTCTTTCGCCGCCACCCACGGCCGGAGACTTCCCGCCGGGTGAACCCCTCGTCGGAGACCCACTGCTCTCAACCGTCGAGACCCGTCGCTCACTCGCCCAACCAGCCGTGAACGTCATTGCAGCCTGTACTCGACCAGGGAAGGCTGAAGCCACGTCGACATCTCCCCATCCAGATTCTGAGCCTCCCTTCCCCTCCAAGTTGCCGGAATAACAGCGCCCACGACTCCGCCACCATCGTATTCCCCTCACCGTCCTCTGCCTGACTGAACGCGAACGCACCCCCGCCGGCCTCACCTCGATCCAGACCTCTCCTTCAACCACTGCAACATCGACGACTCAACCCCCTCGTCGACCGGAACCTTGAGCCCCGACCCTGCTGCACCCCACGGCAGCCACCGGCCGTTCTCCTCCACCGAACACCGGAGCCACCCTCTCCCTCTCTTCTTCGACTTCCTCTTTCCCCTGAACTTCTCCTCTACTGGATCTCGTCCTCTGCCGACTGGACAACGGGTAACACCACCACTGTTGCCATCCCCGTCTCCACTTCGAGCCTGACACCAACTATCTCTTCCCTGTCGATCCTTTGCCTGAACTCAACCGTGCACAACCTTTCCTCCTTTTTGTCAACCACCGAGCACCACCCTCGCCTTCATCCATCATCATCGTCACCAAAGTCGTAACCATCACCCTCGTCGTCGTCATCGTTGGCATTATCGTCATCAACACCATCGTCAATGTCGTCGTCGTGCCCGTGCGCAGGTTCGTACCAATCCCCTCCTTCATGATGTAGTATGTATGTCTATTAGTATATGTATAGTATATAATTGGTATGTATGTATATGTATACATATATATATATAGTATAAATTCAATTAGTGTATTAGTATTAGTATATGTTAATATTAATGTTGGTATATATATATACATACATATATATATATATATAGTATATGTGTTTATTTAGTATATATATATATATATATATATATATATATATATATATATTATAGGTATATTGTAAGTATTAATGTATATCATATATAATAATAATATGTATTATATGTCTATCTACTAGATGACCTAAGTGTGACCACGTAACATATTATCAGACTGCCATACGTACACTGACGTACTGGCAAGACCCGTATCATTGACTGTCTGATTTTATAGCAATAATAGACGCGACACCCGTGTAATTAGACGCACACTTGACCCTAGTTGACCAGTGTCATACCTAGCGTAGCCCTAAGTTTTATGTATTTATGATTGTGTGTTAGAGTAATGTCTGATGCAAGATTGTATTATTTAATGATGTCATTAGGACTATTGGATTTTAGACAAGATTCGAAAACAGATATTGTTATTGCTAGCAGCAGGACCCCAGGTGAGTACATCCTCTGACAGTTTCCATTATGTTGATTATCTCTATAACTCTTGTTGTATAGCGTACATGACTCTGCCATTGTTATTTATACGAGTTAGCATCATCGAGACCTGTCATGAGGAGTCGTGATTGGAATCCATCGTGCTATCTAGGAAAAAATGGAGAAATATTAGTAGCTTATGTGATCATACCCAAACTTTATATGAATCATAGCTCACCCACACCTCACGTCGGTGCAGCCTGACTATTATATGTCTCATAGTTGTTACATGTGGTTAGCCTGACTATTACTCGCATCATAGCTATCCGGATGGTTAGCCTGACCTTACAAGGATGATAGCTAACCAATGTAACGAGCCTGATCAGTCCTAAGCCGATCACATGATATGCTAATATTTCACACACTTAGTTAGATGTTCTTGACATGTATCTCTAGTGTATTGATATAGCATTCCTTATGTTCTCGTCATGATTCTAGCATTCACATATACACCAGTTCATTGTTCTATCTTGTACTTGTATTTTCTATTTTATTGCTAGTTGTACATTGATGATGACATATGCTCCAGTATTCTATTTATTCCAGTGTTCCTTTATTTCTAGTATTTCTTATTGCCAGTATTCATATCTGTCTTGTATTTCTTTATATTATGTTATAGTTTTTGTCAACATACATGGAACTGCTGTTAGTGCTCGTATTTTGTTCTAATCCTGACTGTATATTTTTTCCAGACTGTGACATAGAGGACTTGTTTCTGGCATACTTGGAGATTTGGATGTTATTGATTGCAGGTTAGTTTATTTTATTGTTTAGACTTGTCTTGTATTTTATTTATTTT
This sequence comes from Iris macrosiphon, assembly GCA_036927795.1. Taxonomy (NCBI): domain Eukaryota; kingdom Viridiplantae; phylum Streptophyta; class Magnoliopsida; order Asparagales; family Iridaceae; genus Iris; species Iris macrosiphon. The sequence goes on along the minus strand of JAYESA010000019.1, from coordinate 132,683,110 downwards.
ATTCGATATCTCATCGTGCTCTAGTTTCTGTGATTGAGTATTCCATATTATATTATGATATATGTGTCTCCTTATAGAGTTGGATATTCATGTGAGAGTGATTAGCTAGCATGGTTACCTAGACAACATTCTGCCGCCGATGTTGCGACGTTGGCTAGACGTACCCACGTACTCGTGCCCTAAATTTTGGGTACGGGTCATGACACATTTTTAGTGGTGGCCCATGCAGGTCAAACTTCGTAAGTTGTGCGATGTCGTGGTAGAGAGACGCCTTAGTTGTACTACTGCGTACCTGTGATAGGATATAGGACATAGGATACTAGGATGAGAGAGGATACTCAATCACAAAATTTTAAGAGATTCCTGGGACGACCCTTGAGTATCTTATTATAATCTCCAATTTTAATCTTTTCCCCTTGTTTTCGTCCGTTCTTACTTGTTGTTATTAAATTTGATTCGTGTTGATCAGTTGTTAAATTTAATTCTTGGTATCATTGTTAAGTTTTGATTTCATATCGAGATAAATTTTATGGACTAAAATTTATGGTATCATCTGATGACATATATTGATAAGGACAGTGAGAAAGGTAAAACGTCTACATTGGTTATGGAGCCTAGGGTTTATCGTAACTACATTAGCTGTCGTGGTAGAAATATTAGAACCTGACTTCGGATATACATATCTTAGTTATAAATTTAGAGTTTCTCACAGCCATACCGGTTGGCGTGGCGAAGATTCTAGATGACATAATTATAGAGTTGCATACCTTAGTTACGGAACCTATCGTTATCGCATCTATGCTTACTTGCGTGACGAGGGTTCTGAGTGTCATGATTTCTGACAGACGTGTAAGATTATCAGGTTGTATCTTAAAATGGTTCTTAAAGTCTCATCTCAATACTTATCCATTTTGTTATTACAGGACTTTGTTCCATCGCTTCTTTTTCTTTGCTAGTAGTAGAAATACCTTCAGTCCTTAATCCAGTTCCTTTTTGAGCTTCTTTTCTTTGAGGATTCTTTGTTAGTGTAATAATTGGTGACTTGCAATTATGTCTGTGTTTTGTATTAGTGTTGACTGGGTGTAACTTGTGAGTTTGTAAGTGTTTCTTGGTTGGACATGTGAGCAGTAGGAATCAATCTAGAGTTAACCCATAGCGTAGTGCCTTGTAGCAATAGTTCTATAATAGGTGCCATTATAGTTAATATTGGTACTATAAGTAGAAGGAGGAGTAAAGAGTATTAGTGATGGTTCCAAGAGTAAGTATCAGAATCAGCATACCATTCTGCAATAGTCATAAATCTGTTATAATTGGATGATTTATATAAACAATTAAGTATCAAGGAATTGTGTTGAAGATTAATGGAGCATGATATTCAATTTAATGGTTGATACTTGGGTGTGTCAAGAGTAAAGAAATGCATATGCATAAAGGAAGTTAATGAGTGTGCCATAGTGGGAGGATACTCATAAGTGTATAAGAAGGTGTGAGAGAATAAGAATGCATTATTCTAAGTAGTGAGACTTGTATTACAGATAAAAGAAGGGCCTTGATATGTGACTTGATCTGAGTGTACCAATATATGACTAATAATGGATGTATCACCTGATATTGAGGCAAGTGATGTGTTGGAAGCAATAGGTCAAAGAGTGTCTAGAAATTATGTGCAGGATGCACAGTGGGTGATAAGTATCAGAAAACAAAAGTTTCATGAAAGTGGAAAGCATGAGTATTAGAAGGTTCCAATAGTGTGCCATGGGTTGAGAAATATCAAAATTGGTTATGGAAGATATATAGTGTATCACTGATTATTGTATCAGTTTGTAACTAGTATGAGTATTATAGAAGTTAATAACTAGTGCAAGTGATCATGAGTACTAGTGAGTGTGATGAGGTAATATAATGAGGAAGCTGTTGTTACTATACCAAGAGTGCTAATATTTCTATATCAAGGATTAGTTGAGAAATATACTAGTAACAGTAAGTACCTCGTACGATGATATTAGATTGGTGTATCAGTTAATGTGGATAGAAAATCATTGGAAGTAATAGTGCAAGTAATCCATGCGGTGCAATATTCAGTATACAGTTGAGGAGTGTAGACAATTAGTGTATTTGTGTGTACCTTAAGTATTAGAGACTGTAAGTATTTATATGTATACTTGTGGATTTAAATTTATAATTTGAAGAGTGGAAATAAATTTTAATTTTTAAAAAAATTTGAGGAGTTGATATTTTATGTTATTAAAATTTTTGAGGATTCAAATTCAATTCAATAAACATAGTCAAAGTTATAAAGATTTTTGAAAGTGATTAAACTTTTATTTCAATGTTTGAATATTTGACACTTCAAGAAAGTATACACTTTTTATTTTAAATTGTTCGAGAAGTTAAATTTTGAGGGTTTTATTTTGAAGATAAATTTTTTATGGTGGGTAAGAAATGTTTATTAGTAAATGAGTGGTTGGTGTGAATGAGTGGTTGGTGTGCATGTGTAAGGATCTATTGGCTTGAGCATGCTTGAGATGGCACTACAAACAGACTTGGGTGTCCACCTAGAGTTGTATTAGAGAGATCAGTACTTAGTATGATGTGTTGCACTTGGTGTGCACTTGAGTGATAAGAATAACTAGTATAAACAATTACAGTTGGTACAAGAGCTAGCAGTGGGTGTGCTAGTAGTAGAAACAGTGGTACCAAAGGATAGGGGTATCAAACTTTAGATGCATCATTTGACCTATGATTATGTTAAGAGGTCCTTGGTATCAGATTTTGGTATTAATAGACAGATGTGTGTAATATGGATATATCTATGGATATCTTATGGACTAGTGATTAGTTGATTTGGGTAACGGTGTATAGGGACAGAAATTTATGAATAAATGTGCCAGAGTTAAGTGCATGATAGAGGTTGAAGATGTCCAAGTAATGGGTTAGAAGTCTATGTTCTGTTCTTTCCTTCTGTTCCTTTTCCGTCTGTTTGATTGGTTACTTGATTTCTTAGTACCGTAACTTGCATCAGTAATTTTCTTGTTAGAATTTAGTTAGTAGTACACCTCGACAGAGACTGCAATACCATGACAAAGGAAACCATAACCATGCATGTTTTCTCTAGATTGTATGTTGTATGACTGTAGGTAGAATTTCCTTAGACTTTGATTATTGGGAGTTGACTGTAGTGAAGAATAAATGAAGAAGGTTATGATTTGACAAAGAGAGACAATGTGCCTTAAATTTTAAGGAAAAATATTTATTTAAATAAAGAGAGTTAAGAATTTAATATGACAGAATTGACGATTGTTAAATCATAAATATTTATGAAGATTGAGGCATGATTGAATGTCACTAACAGTTGAGGAAATTAAGGAGATTATCATTATATTCATTGGACTGCAAGTTATGAACTTATATTGAATGTGGTATTTGAAGATTTTATAACTATTACATTATTTGATTTTGTGTGGAAAAAGAATTGAGGATTAAGATAACTAATGGGTTAGTGTTCGAATTTAAATTTTTGGGAAAAGAATTTAAATTTTATAAACATGCATCGATTCAATTTAAATTAGAGGAGTAAGATGATTAATGGATTAGTGTTGAATTCAAATTTTGGGATAAGATTTTTAAATTTTATAAATATGCATTGACTGGATTTCAATTAAAGGATTGGATAGTAAATATTGTATTTAGTGATTTACTCAAAATTTGAGGAGTAAGATGATTAATGGGTTAGTGTTGAATTCAAACTTTTCGGATGAGATTTCTTAATTTTATAAATATACATTGAGTGGATTTAAAATTAGAGGATTGGATATTAAGTTGTATTTAGTGATTAGCATAAATTTTTTTTTGAGGAGATTGTGATAAGAATATAATTTAATTTTTAATTTTAAAGATTTGCGAGAATATGATACTTATAGAATTTTGAAAGAAATTTGGTGAAATAGCAATATGGATTTACTTCATGATTATGCGATTTGATGAATTTAAAATTTTGATGGAAAATAAATAAATAAATAAATACGACTGTTGAGGATCTTAAATTTCGAGGACGAAATTCTTTTAAGGAGGGTAGATTTGTCAACCCCACATTTCAGATTAGGGGTATTTTCATCTTTTCATAAATTAATGTATAAATGATTGCATGATATTTAATTATATTTAAATTGCCGTAATTTTATTTCATTGTTGTGCCTTACCGTTGCTTCGATATTTGGAGCACTACCCTATCTTTTACCTTCCAACAAATTTTACAACCTTGCTCTAGACGTGCCCGCCTATCATTCTGACCTTTGTGTAACTCATAATTATGCTTCCTTGTGCTTCATTTTAGTCGCACAATATTCGTCGCAAACATTTTTATTTAATTATTAATAAATTTAATTTTGTATCTTTGTGCGTTCCAATCGAAATTGGAGACACAATCTTGACCTATTTTGAGCAACCCAAATTAGGATAATATTCTATTCTGAGTCTACTTCATTCATGACACATGTGTCCCACTTAATTTTAGCCCCTTGTACTTCTATTTAATTTTAGATCACCAATGGCATTTATTTTTGATTAATTAAACCATAAACCCAACTTTGTGCAATTTTCTAATTGCTGGGCACTTTTATGCAAAAGTGCATTAAGGTGTCCATCCCATTGGAAATGACACGTGAATAAACCCATTTCTCCTTCATGTGTATTTTTTTATAATTTTTGGAGTGTGTGATTCAACACCAACCTCCTTGAACCATGACCCTCCAAACCTTGAACCAATTGAATCCTAGCCATTTATTTGGAACCCATTTTAATCATGGCCCATGAAATCCTACATGACATGGCCCAATTCCAAGAGGGATTGACCAGTCAAACTTGTTTAGGTCAAACACCACCCCCTTTGTATAAATATTCCTTCTTATTTCTTTCCTTTATTTTTCCTATTTCTAAACTATAACTCTCAGTCGACTTTCACAATCCACTTACCATCTTCTTCTTCTTCTTCTTCTTCCGTCGCCACCCACGGCCGGAGACTCCCCGCCGGGCGAACCCCTCGCCGGAGACCCACTGCCCTCAACCGTCGAGACCCGCCGCTCACTCGCCCAACCCACCATGAACGTCGTTACAGCATGTGCTCGACCGGGGAAGGCTGAAGCCACGTCGATATCTCCCCAGCCAGATTCCTCCCCTCTCCTCCCCTCCAAGTCGCCGGAATAACAGCGCCCATGACTCTGCCACCATCGTCTTCCCCTCACCGTCCTCCGCTTGACTGAACGCAAACGTACCCCCGCCGGCCTCGCCTCGATCCAGAACTCTCCTTCAACTGCTGCAACCTCGACGACTCAACCCCCTCATCGACCGGAACCTCGAGCCCCGACCGTGCAGCACCCCGCGACAGCCACCGACCATTCTCCTCCACCGAACGCCGGAGCCACCCTCTCCCTCTCTTCTTCGACTTCCTCTTTCCCCTGAACTTCTCCTCCACCGGATCTCGTCCTCCGCTGACTGGACAGCGGGTAACACCACCACTGTTACCATCCCCGCCTCCACGTCGAGCCCAACAACAACCATCTCCTCCCTGTCGATCCTTCGCCTGAACTCAATCGTGCACCACCTCTCCTCCTTTCTGTCAACCACCGAGAACCACCCTCGCCTTCATCCATCATCATCGTCGTCGTAGTCGTAACCATCGCCCTCGTCGTCATCATCGTTGTCATCGTCGTCATCAACACCATCGTCAATGTCGTCGTCGTGCCCATGCGCAGATTCGTACCTGTCCCTCTCCTTCATGATGTAGTATATATGTCTATTAGTATATGTATAGTATATAATTGGTATGTATGTATATGTATAGATACGTATATATATATATATATATATATATATATATATATATATATATATATATATATATATATATATATATATATATATATTATATATATATATATATATATATATATATATATATATATATATATATATATATATAGTATAAATTCAATTAATGTATTAGTATTAGTATATGTTAATATTAAAGTTGGTATATATATATACATATATATATATATAGTATATGTGTTTATTTAGTATATGTTTAGTATGTATATAATTGATATATATATATATATATATATATATATATATATATATATATATATATATATATATATATATATATATATATATATATATATATATATATATATATATATATATTGTAGGTATATTGTAAGTATTAATGTATATGATAGATAATAATATGTATTATATGTCTATCTACTAGATGACCCAATTGTGACCACGTAACATGTTAGCAGACTGCCATATGTATATTAACGTACTGGCAAGACCCGTATCATTGACTGTCTGATTTCACAGCAATAACAGACGCAACACCCGTGCAATTAGACGCACACTTGACCCTAGTTGACCAGTGTCATACCTAGCGTAGCCCTGAGTTCAATGTATTTATGATTGTGTGTTATTTAATGATGTCTTTAGGACTGTTGGATTTCAGACTAGATTCGGAAATAGATATTGTTATTGCTAGCAGCAGGACCCCAGGTGAGTACATTCTCTGACAGTTTCTATTATGTTGATTATCTCTATAACTCTTATTGTATAGCGTACATGACTCTGACACTGTTATTTACACGAGTTGGCATTATCGAGACCTGTCACGAGGAGTCATGATTGGAATCCATCGTGCTAGCTGTGGAAAAATGGGAAAATATTAGTAGCTTATGTGATCATATCCAAACTTTACATGAATCATAGCTCACCCATACCTCACGTTGGTGCAGCCTGACCATTACATGCCTCATAGTTGTTACATGTGGTTAGCTTGACTATTACTCGCATCATAGCTATCCGGATTGTTAGCCTGACCTTACAAGGATGATAGCTAACCAATGTAATGAGCCTGATCAGTCCCAAGCCGATCACATGATATGCTGATGTTTCACACACTTAGTTAGATGTTCTTGACATGTATCTCTAGCGTATTGATATATCATTCCTTATGTTCTCGTCATGATTCTAGCATTCACATATATACGAGTTCATTGTTCTAACGTGTACTTGTATTTTCTATTTTATTGCTAGTTGTACATTGATGATGACATATGCTCCAATATTCTATTTATTCCAGTATTCCTTTATTTTTAGTATTTCTTATTGCCAGTATTTATATCTGTTTTGTATTTCTTTACACTGTGTTATAGTTTTTGTCAATATACATAGAACTGCTGTTAGTGCTTGTACTTCGTTCCAATCCTGACTGAATATTTTTTCCAGACTGTGACATAGAGGACTTGTTTCCGACATACTTAGAGATTTGGATGTTATTGATTGCAGGTTAGATTATTTTATTATTTAGACTTGTCTTGTATTTCATTTATTTTATTCGATATCTCATCGTGCTCTAGTTTCTGTGATTGAGTATTCCATATTATATTGTGATATCTGTGTCTCCTTATGGAGTTGGATATTCATGTGAGAATGATTAGCTAGCATTGTGACCTAGACAACGTTCTACCGTCGATGCTGCGGCGTAGGCTGGACGTACCCACGTACTCGTACCTTAATTTTGGGTACGGGTCATGACAGTATGCGTACGCATATGTATATAATAATTGAATTGGTATATATATATATATTGTGGAAATCAATTGCTAGTAGGGGTATGACTGTAATATATATATATACGTAGTTGCGTATGACCATAAGTGTAATTTATGGATATCCCGTATTTATATTTGACTGTATGACCCTGAGAATTTATGAGTTGCCTGCCTTGTGTACATTGACGTACTGGCTAAACATGTGTTAGTGATTGACTGTCTGATTATGCACAGCATTTGAAGACGTGACACCCGTATATTAGACGCACTCTTGACTCTGCTAGATGACCAGTATCACCCCTAGCACAGTTATGAGTTTAATGTAATTATATTTATATGTGTGCTAGTGTAATGCCTGATACTATGATATTGTATTATATGATGTCTATAGGACTGTTGGATTATTCAGACAAGACCTCGGAAATAGGACATTGGTATTGCCCGCAGAGGACCACAGGCGAGTATATTCTCTAACAGTTTTCATTATGTTGATTATCTCTATGATTCTAGTTGTATAGCTTACATGATTCTAACACTGTGGATACACGAGTTGTCATCATCGAGACCTGTCATGAGGAGTCGTAATTGGGATCCATCGTGCTAGCTGGGGATGGAGAAATATTAGTAGATTATGTGATCATACCCAACTCTACATGAATCATAGCCTACCCCACACCTCACGTCGGGTACAACCTGACCTTTACATGCCGTATAGCCTGTTATGTATGATTAGCCTGACTAGTGCTAGCATTATAGCTATCCGGTTGGTTAGCCTGACCTTACATTAATCATAACTAATCATACATAACAAGCCTGATCTTGTCCCAAGTTGATCACATGATATATTGATATTTCAAACACTTAGCTAGAGATTCTATTTCTGTATTCCAGTTCACTTGTTCTAGCATTCACTTATATTTCTATTCATTGCTAGTTGTGCTACTGCTGATTACATATTCTCCAGTATTTCTTATCTCTAGTATTTCTTATCTCCAGTATTTCTTCATCTTGTATTTCTTTACACTGTATTATAGTTTTTGTCAATATAAATGAAACTGTTGTTAGTGCTTGTACTTCGCTCCAATTCTGACTAGATAACATTTTTCCAGAGAACCTTGAGGACTTTTGTCCTACACACTATGGGCCAGGTGTAGAGGGAGACTACATACCAGAGATCTTAGAGGAGTCCCTCCCCTTAGAGGAGATACCACCTGCAGTTATTTAGACAGTTATATCTATGCATTATTTGTTCTAAACTTGAGACTTGGACTATATTTATGATGAGACTTTTGTTGAGACTATTTATGTTGGTCAGCTAGATTCTAGACTTGTGCTATATTTTGTTGTTGTGCTTTACTATGTCAGTACTCCTTATCTTTTTATCTCATCGTGCCATTTATTTCCTATAGTTATTGTGATTGAGTATATATTATAAATTATTGATCAATGTATTATTCATTGTCCTCCCTATGGAGTTGAGTTCATTGACAGGTTGTGTGAGTTATGTTTAGAAGTATTGAGACCTAGACAGCGTTCTACCGCCGATGCTGCGGCGTAGGCTGGATGTACCTACGTACTCGTGCCCTTATATCGGGTGCGGATCGTGATACATTTTTAGTGGTGGCCAACGCAGGTAGTCTTCGCATCATGTATGATGTCATGGTTAGTACTTCAACTTAGTAGTAATAGCTATGAGCCTGCGACTAGGAGATGCTCATTCACAATTAAGATTGATTTGAATTTAGGAGAATAGCTAGGACTAGGTATACAATTGGAAGGCCTTATTTTAATTTTATTGCTTGGGTAGTTAAGGTGTTACATAGGCTACGTGATTAAAATAGATATACATGTTGAACTTTTAGGTAAACTCTAGTAGTTGAACTTGAGAAAATTAAGTGATTATATATTAGGATATTTTTATAAGTGGGTGTGATCAAAGTTAGGGGTAGATTGTTCAATTGGTAAATTATTTTCTTAAGTTTACACAATTATTGAAAATAAGAATTAATAAAAAATTCTGCTTTGAGGTTTAAATTTCTTTGTAGCTTGATGATTATAATTTTTTTTGCTAAAACATGGTTGAAATTTTTTTATAAAAAGAAAAAAAAGGAAAATAGTTTTAAATTAAATGATGATAAAGACAAGAAGTTGAAAATTTATGGAATTTTAGATTTTTGTAGATTATTATAGTGGATTTAAGTTTAAGTTTGAAGAATTTAAATTTTGAGTATTTGATTTAAAATTTTGAGTATGGGTTTATTACTTTGTGATTTTGTCGAATTAAAAAAAAGATTAATAATAGAGCTATTGGACTATGAGATGTAGATTTAAATTTATAATTTGAAGATTGGAAATAAATTTCAATTTTTTTTGAGGAGTTGAGATTTTATGTTATTAAAATTTTTGAGGATTCAAATTCAATTCAATAAACATAGTCAAAGCTATACATATTTTTGGAAGTGATTAAAATTTTATTTCAATAATTGAATATTTGACTTTTGAGGAAAGTATATACATTTTGTTTTAATTGTTCGAGAAGTTAAATTTTGAGGATTTTATTTTGAGGATAAAATTTTATGGTCGGTAGAAGTTGTCATATTTGATTAGTGATGAAAATAATAAATTGAGGATAATGTTGAATTTTTTTTTGAAATTGAGGATAATGTTGAAAGTTTTTAAAATTTAGGATAATCTTGAATGTTTTGAGATATAATTCAAGGAACTCCAGGATAATGTTGAGAATTTTTAGTATTAGGAGTTTGATATAATATTAAAACTTGGATTATGGGTTTGGTTAGATCAAAGGAATAACAATATAAAGATTTATTTTTATAACTTGTTGAATTCGACTTTTAAGGACTTAATTTGAAGTCAAAATCGAATATATATTTTTTGAGAGATATGATTTATTGAGTAGATTTAGAATTCAAATATTGAGGATGAGACTTTAAATTTTTTTTATAATTTATTCATGAAATATATATTAGTAGGATTTACTTTGAAGATTGGATTTAACTTTTAAATTTTTTAGGATTGAATCATTAATCGATATTCTAAGGATGATCATTAATTTAAATATCGAGAATTCGTATACGTAATAGAAGTGAGGATAAAGTGAATTATCGCTATGGGCACAAATCAAATTATTATTAAAAATGACTACAATATGAGATTCCAAATTTTAAGGATGGAATTTTTTTTAAAAAAACTTGAAGATTAGATTTAATTTTTAAGTTTGGATATGAGATTAAATTTGAAGGATTTAATTATTAAATTTTTGAAGAGATTTATAAATGAGATTTAAATTTTAAAGAAATAATGTTAGATTGTACTTAAGAGTTATGACTTGTGAATCTGATTTACGAGAAAAATTCTATTGAATTTTAAATTTTGAAGATAAATTCAAATTTTGAAGATTTACGTTAAAATTTTAAGTTATGAGGATGAAGTTAATTTTTAAGGACTTTGTTAAATAACAATAGTGGTTTGACTTCATGATTATATTGCTTAAATTTTGATGGTGGCAGGAAAAATAAACTTATTAAGGATTTTAAATTTCAAGGATTAACATTAATTCAAATAAAGAGTCGAGAATTTAATATGACAGAATTGACGATTTTGTTAAATCATTAATTTTTATGAAGATTATGATATGATTGAATTTGTCATTAAATTTTGAGAAATTTAAGAAGATTATCATTATATTTATTTGACTGCAAGATATAAATTTGAAATTTATATTTTGATTGTTGCATTTTAAAATTTTGTAAGTATTACATTGTTTGAGTATTGTGGGGAAAAAAAATCGAGGAATAAGATCACTAATGGATTAGTGTTTGAATTCAAATTTTTGGGATGAGATTTTAAATTTTATAAATATGCATTGATTGGATTTAAATTAGAGGATTGGATATTAATGTTTTTGAGTATTTAGTTATTAACTTCAAATTTTGGAGGAGATTGAGATAAGAATGGAATTTGATTTTAAATTTAAAGATTTCCAGGAATATGATATTTATAGAATTTTGAAAATTTTATGAAATAACAATATGGATTTACTTCATGATTATATGGTTTGATGAATTTAAATTTTGATGGTAATAATATAAATAAATAAATACAACTATTGAGGATCTTAAATTTCGAGGAAATTTTTTTTCTAAGGAGGGTAGACTTGTCACTACCACATTCTAAAAATAGGGATAATTTTGTCATTTTATTTATTATTAGTATTGTATTTATTTATTTTTAAATAATTGCATGATATGTGTGTATATATATATATATATATATTATATATATAGTGTTCTTTAATGCATGATGTTAGTAGACTAGACCTAGAAGCCCACTAGTTGAACCTCTGACCAAAATATAGGATTATGGATTTAAATTGTATAATTTTGGGATTAATTATTTAGGGTTATGATTTATTATTGTGATTTTATTTTATTGTTGTACCTTACCGTTGTTTCGATATATAGAGCACTACACTAACCTTTGCCTTCCAACAAATTTTATCCCTTTGTCCTAGACATGCCCGACTTTCATTCTGACCTTGGTGTAACTCATGAATATGCTCTCTTGTTCTTCATTTTAGTCGCACAATATTCGTTATGGACGTTTATTTTTAATTCCAAATAAATTCATCTTTACATCTTTGTGTGTTCCAATCAAAATTGGAGACACAATCTCGACCCATTTTGTGCAACCCAAATTATGATAATATTCTATTCTGAGTCTTCTACGTCCATGACACTTGTGTTCCACCCAATTTTAATCCTATATAATTCTAATTAATTTTAGAACACCATTTATATTAATTTTAATTAAATTGGTATAAGGACCCAACTAAACCCAAAACTAGACCCAACACCAAACCAAACCAAACCCCCACTCACACCCTCAAGACTCATACTAAACACCACACACCATTTTTAACCACTATATCACACCAAATATGATATTTTTCCTCATCCAATCCCAATTTCCACTTTCTGTGCAATTTTCCAATTCTGGGGGCTTTCATGCAAAAATGCAATGAGGTGTCACCATCCTATTGGTCAAGGCACATGAAGAGAACCAACCCGCTCCCTCATTGAACGGTCCTCTCCCTTTCTCTCTCTCTCTCTCTCTCTTCCCTTTTTGTTTGTACCCTCTCCTTCATGTTTAATCATGGCCCTCCATTTAAATGGAGCAACATCCTCACCACACACACCCTCCTATATATATATTTCATCCTAACCCCTTTCCCAATGAACATCTCCCATCCCAATGAGGCACATGGCCGGCCCTAATCCCTAGGCTAGCATCACCATCAACCCTCTCTCTCCTACATACAAAAACTCTCCTCTCTCCATTATATTTCTCATCACCATCATCAAACATCAACCCTAACCCAAACCTAAACTAACCCTGATCCTTCATCTCTTCCCCCGACCACCTTCCTACCGAAGCCGCCTGAGACCACCCCGCCGAGCTCCGCCTCACTGCTCACCGCCTCAACCACTGAGCAACAGTCGTTCTCCTCCACTTTAACCCGAGTCCAACCATCACCGGCCATTAACCCCGACGATAACCCGCTGAGCCGTCGTCCCTTTCGACATCGCCGGATCCATCCCCCAGCCGCTGACAGCACCGCCTCGACATACTACCGACCCCGTCTCCTCCTTTAACGACCCTGCTGACCCCCGCCTGAACCGCGGCAGTCACCGCCACCATTAACACCACCCCACGACTCACCTTCTTCCTCACAGCCGACACTACACCTCGCTTGAGACACCATCGTCCCCGACCCGACCTCCTTCATACCTCGTCACCAGGTTCTCCTCCGTCCTGTCAGCCGCCAACCACCACCACGACTCCCTCTCCGCCGCTCACCAGTGTCGATCCCTCCGCCCCAACCTCCCTCTTCCCCGTCCTCTTTCTTTCTTCCCTGTTCTCCTCCTCCCCACTTCGGCCGTCCACGAGCACCACAACAGCCTCATCGAGCCTCTCCCCTCTGGAAGTCATCATCATCATCATCATCAACATCATTAATCATCAACATCATCATTATTACCATCATCATCATCATCATCATCAACATCATCACCATCATTATCATCATCGTCATCGTCGACCAGTCCCACCTCGCCGGAGATGACCTGCAGCAGTCACCCTCGATCCCGTGCATGTACACGCTAACGCGCAAGTTCGACCTTGCCTCCCTTTGTGATTTTATGTATGCATGTGTGAATAATGTAGGGTTTAACATATTGCTTCATGGTAAGTTTAGTTGATATGATTCAAACCCGTGTCGGTGAACCTAATACTATTGTGCGTATGCGTACGCGTATGTATATAATAGTTGAATCGGTATATATATATATTGTATGGAAATTAATTGCTACTAGGGGGTATGACTGTAATATATATATATATACACGTAGTTGCGTATGACCATAAGTATAATTTATGGGTATCCCGTATTTATATTTGACTGTATGACCCTGAGAATTTATGAGTTGCCTGCCTTGTGTACACTGACGTACTGGCTAGACATGTGTTAGTGATTGACTGTCTGATTATGCACAGCATTTAAAGACGTGACACCCGTGCATTAGACGCACCCTTGACCCTGCTAGATAACCAGTATCACCCCTAGTGCAGTTATGAGTTTAGTGTAATTATGTTTGTATGTGTGCTAGTGTAACGATTGATGCTATAATATTGTATTATATGATGTCTACAGGACTGTTGGATTATTCAGACAAGACCTCGGAAACTGGACATTGGTATTGCCAGCAGAGGACCACAAGCAAGTACATTCTCTGCCAGTTTTCATTATATTGATTATCTCTATGATTCTAGTTGTATAGCGTACATGATTCTGACATTGTGGATACACGAGTTGGCATCATCGAGACCTGTCACGAGGAGTCGTGATTGGGATCCATCGTGCTAGCTGAGGACGGAGAAATATTAGTAGATTATGTGATCATACCCAACTCTATATGAATCATAGCTCACCCCACACCCCACGTCGGGTGCAGCCTGACCATTATATGCCTTATAGCCTGTATGTATGATTAGCTTGACTATTGCTCGCATCATAGCTATCCGTATGGTTAGCCTGACCTTACATGAATCATAACTAATCATACATAACAAACCTGATCTTGTCCCAAGCCGATCACATGATAGACTGATATTTCAAACACTTAGCTAGAGATTCTATTTCTGTATTCCAGTTCACTTGTTCTAGCATTCACTTATATTTTTGTTTATTGCTAGTTGTGCTATTGCTCATTACATATTCTCCAGTATTTCTTATCTCTAGTATTTCTTTATCTTGTATTTCTTTACACTGTATTATAATTTTTGTCAATATAAATAAAACTGCTGTTAGTGCTTGTACTTTGCTCCAATCCTGACTGGATAATATTTTTCCAGAGGACCTTGAGGACTTCAGTCCTACACACTATGGGCCAGGTGTAGAGGGAGACTACATACCAGAGATCTTAGAGGAGTCCCTCCCCTTAGAGTAGACACCACCTGCAATTTTTTAGACAGTTATATCTATGCATCATTTGTTCTAAACTTGAGACTTGGACTGTATTTATGATGAGACTTTTGTTGATACTATTTATGTTGGTCAGCTAGATTCTAGACTTGTGCTTTATTTTGTTGTTGTGCTTGACTATGTCAGTACTCTATATCTTTTTATCTCATCGTTCTATTTATTTCCTATAGTTATTGTGATTGAGTATATATTATGAATTATTGATCAATGTATTATTCATTGTCCTCCCTATGGAGTTGAGTTCATTGACAGGTTGTGTGAGTTATGTTTAGTAGTATTGAGACCTAAACAACGTTCTACCGCCGATGCTGCAGCATAGGCTGGACATACCCACGTTCTCGTGTCCTTATATCGGGTGCGGGTCATGACAATTGGTGCAAGGACTCAACCTAACCCAAAGCTAGACCCAACACCAACCCAAACCCCCACTCACACCCTCAAGGTTCATACAAAATATCATACACTATTTTAATTCACTATATCACACCAAACATGGTATTTTTCTCATCCAATCCCAATGTCCTTTGTTTGTGCAATTTTCTAAATTGTTGGGGGGCCTTTGTTCAAATAAGCAACTAGGTGTCCACCTCCCATTGGAGCAAAACCATGAAGAAACCCTCCTTCATTACTATGACCGGTCACCTTCATCCCCTCCCCCCCGATTTTTGTATGTACTATGCATCACTTTACATCTTTATTCATCATCACCCTCCATTCAAACTAAACCCCATCCCATCCACTCATTTCTTCATGAGGATTCTTTCCCCATCCCTAGAAATAGCCATGTGGCGGACCCTAATCCCCATGCCCTCCTTCTCTCTCTCTCTCTCTCTCTCTCTCATATATTAACTCTCCCTCCCTCTCTCCAAATTTTAGCTTCCACCATCTCCATTAAAACCGAAACCCTAACCTTTAACCACCCTCCTCTCCTTCTCCTCCTCCGACCAACTTTATCAACCACCACCACCACAGCCTTCATCCAGACCACCCCACTGTCACCCGACCATATCCTCGACTTTCTTTCCTCCTCCTCACGACCACCACCATCATCTCCACGATAACCTCCACCACCACCATCATCCCCACGACCATCCACAGCTACCCTCGCCATCATCGACCACCTCCTTTCTCGACTTCCTCTCCTCCTAACACGACCACTAGTAACTTCTCTCGTCCTCACCCGACCACCACAGCCATCACCATCACCATCATCATCATTGAACACCTCCTTCCTCGACTTCCTCTCCTCCTCATACGACCACCAGCAACTTCTATCCTCCTCACCCAACCACCACAGCCATCACCACCGCCATCATCACCACCACCTTCTCCTCCTTCTTTCTCTCCTCCTCCATAGCCATCACCACCGCCATCATCACCACCATAGCCATCCACGAGATCTCATCACCACCATTACCTCGTCACCACCAACCACCCCCCCTGCAAGACGCTACCACGGTTGCTGCTACTGTGCAGTCTAGCCGCCGGAGCACCCCTACCCGCCAGTTCTGGATCCTTACTTGTGCACATCGGAGTTCCAAGCAAGTATTCCTTGTCTTGTTGTACTATTTAAATTTAGTTATTATTAGTTTGCATGTTTATTATTTTAATATTATATAACTATGCTCGTCCGAGAATAACTCGGGTGCAGTCAACGAAGGCATTGACGTTAGGACTTGTGTTTGACCTAGTGTCTAGTGGACGCACCTAAAGTTGTAGAGTTATCAATATGACCCCCCAGGCCTTGACATGTATTATTGTACGTCACAGAGTGAGTTCATGTAGGGACGCATGCTTCATACTTGACAGGCCATCGGTGTGAGCAGCACGTGTGATGGTATTTAGCATAGTTGTATATTTCTTTAGTAACTTGCATTATAGTACGATATATCCACGTCGTACTCGCAACTTATATATTGGCATTGGGCGGGAAAGACAACTAGTAGGCGTATGGGACAGACATTTGGCTGCCGTAGTTTTAGAGTAAACTACGGGGTCGTGAGCTCAGAGTTACCCGGTTATGGGCTATGTACTACCCGGTTATGGGCGTATATGCTTGTCGATACATCCGGCAGAGGTTACTAGCTGCGTGCTATCATGATCGGTGATGTAGTCAGCATATACTTCTGGCATCCAGTTTACAGCTAATGTCAGATACTTAGCCTCTGGCTTGACGCTACACTTTATACCTTTTACCTACCCATACGTACCAAGGTTGTCTTCAAGTGCATTTTATTTAGCTGGTTAGTTTTACCCTCGAGTTTACACAGTATTTATTTTATGGCATGTATATTTTGTATCATGTTACGTCCCTCTGAGGACCTGATTTCTTTCCAGATCCGGACAAGCACTTGTACCCGACCATCTACGGAGCAAGAGTGGAGACCGGATTCATGTCTGAGGGCTTTGAGGCATTTCCAGAGGAGTTTTCATGATTTGGGGTACACTGCTGCTTTAAGCTAGGGTATCTTTATCTAGCTAGTTGATACTCTAGTCTAGTTATCTTACTACTTTTCGTACTTTTATTTCATTACTGTATTTCAGTGGGTTTGTCCCCATTCAGACTATTTCAGATGTATTATGGATATTCAGACTCTTTGTATTTCATTTACCAGCACTTGCTTCAGTCTTTATTATATTATATTCTATGGATGGGATTAGATATTTACCTGTTATATGATAGCATATTGGACTTGATAGTATTTTAGGACAGCGTAGTACGTTTCGTTGGGTCCATTAAATTGGGAAATCCTTCAGAGTCGTATTAGCTGTCAATTGCAACGTGGCCTGGTCCCGTGTATTTTGGGACTGGGGCGTGACAAAATATGCGCAGACAAACTACGCCAACTTTGATTGCACCACAGAATGTGCACCAAGATTATGCTGATTATGCGCGTGTGCACAAGAAGACTGTCAAATACAACTTTCTCTCCTCTCTGAAGGGTAAGAACTCGAGATACGATGAATTACTTGCAAATCAAGCCAGCACATCACTCTACACACAAGGGACCAAAAATGTAAACAAAATATTTAATCTATCTTATGTAAAGAGGCAAAGTCTGCCCTCTTCCTCCTCTTCTCTTCCCTCTCTCAATTTATACGGGCTTATTGTACATAAGCGTAAATAGAGAGACCTTTCTGACACTATAATTGTGTTTCCTAATGAACATCGTTGTAGTTGTCATAGAGTTGTAATTGAATGTTGTTGTGCATCAGCAAAATAGTCTGTGTTTGACCGATTGACTTATCTTATGTGTCATGCGCCGGTTTCGCAGAACCGATTCGTCATCGTATTCGATTCCGCAGAACTGATTGTCCTCGCTGGGTGTGATGCCATACAAGTCTGGGGTTGCACTTGTACAAGGCAAGAACTTCCACATGTGTCAAATATCTTTTGTAAATAGTTTCACAACACAGCATCAGATTATAAAACACACATTTGTATAGGAAAATAATAATTTTTTTATTAATTCATTGCAACGAAGTACAATTTTTTTAACACCAAAATGGAAATGCCTGAACGGCTTACATAGCTTTGCATAAAAGAAAAACTGATAGGCTGACATAAAATAATATTCTTATCCCATACATTATGCCCCTTTATTACTTCTTGGAAACTTAAAAACAGCTACTAGAAATCTTTGAAATACTTTGGAAATAGGAAAAAGCTTGAAAATACTGTAATAAAAGCTTTAATTTCCTTGAGCGCCCTCGGTATTTTGGTCACCTAGTTTGTCCACAGAGACATGGGTCAGTACTTAACTTGTACTGGTGAGAAGAACTGGCTCACTCACCTAAACCAACACTTCTTGATTATGGCAGCAGTTAAATAGGCAACATTATAAATACAATATTTCAATAGGCAACAGTTTATAAGCAATAATTTATGTAGTAAGATATATATATAAGCTTCGCACATATGGAATCCTTACCCCGGCCAATGGTCGTTCCCGTATAATTTACAGGATTATTGTTACCTTCCTGCATAAGGCATCATTAGTATGAAACTCATTCTCACTGGGTCATTTTTGGTATAGCACCACGATGGACATGCCATATAGGACTTCTATGGGCATGCGATACGCCATTCAAAGCAGGTAGCGAGCCTCAATGAATGTCTCGTTTATACCCGGTGCTACCATAGCGCTAGTATTTCTCTCGGGCCAAATGGTCCCTTGTACCCCAGGTCCCATTTGAGGAAATTTACTACCTTGTGCACAAGTTATCCATAACCATACAATGCATTTATGACTATATGATAAGCATAAATAGCAGTGTAAGGTATTGAAACATTCAGAGCAACAATGCATATTTTTCCATTCTTATTTCAACATACTTATTCATTTGATTCGATTGGTAGTCAGTAGACTCCAATTTACCGTTAAGTTATGGCACCAAACCATGACACAATAATTATATTCTTTTATTAAACTTTCCTCTTATCAATATAATTCCATTGATTTATAATAGTGGTATAAAACTTATGGCATTAGTAGCTTTATCAATCATTGGACTTAGCAAGGTTTGAAGAGAACATTATTGATTATTGGCATGAAGGAGTAGAGAAGAAGGGACCGAATCGCTCACCAAATAGAGAATACCGAAAGAAAAATGATGCTTGCTTGCTCAGGCTTCGATCACGTGTCTATCTGCATTGGCACCAATATTTGGTTAGACTATCGTCCTTATTTCTCTCATAGTTCTCTAGAATAAATGCATAAAATCGATAAAAATAGGCTAAACAATCAATCATCAAAAACCAATCATGAAAATTCATTCATCAGAACCAAGCAGCAAAAATCCAAGAAAGTGGACCAAAACTCCAACGAATGCTATTGGACTCATTCCAACAGAAGTAGATCCATCAATTGGTAATGTTTATTACATTGCCTATGATCGATTCTGCATTAAAATTTTCCTATACTCAAATTTGACTTGAGTCAATCGAGCCACAAGCCTTATATAGTGCACCGCTAGGAGCGGGACACTACATAATATACCACAAAGAAAAAGTTTCATCCTCGAAACTTAAAACAAAGGTTCTACCTCTAGGTTATCGAATAAGGAAGGGTACTTCTTCTGTATCTCTTCCTCAATCTTCCATGTCGATTCCTCAATTGTATGATTTTGCCATAACTTATGAACCAATGCCACTGATTGATTCCGTAGGGTCTTCTCTTTTCTGTCTAGGATTTGATCAGGTTCTTCCGAGTAAGATAGGTCGGCACTCAGCTCAAGCTGATCAAAGTTCACTACATTACTCGGATCATGCAAGTTTATTCTTAGTTGGGAAATATGGAACATCATGCACTTTCGTGAAAGCAGAAGGTAGTGCAAGTCGATAAGCCACTGGTGCCACTCAATCTAGAATCTCGAAAGGTCTGACAAACCGTGGACTCAGCTTTCCTTTGACATAGAACTGCATCACACCTCGTATAGGTGTTACCTTTAGGAAAACATGATCACCATCCATGAATTTTAAAGGTCTCCTATGTACATCCGTGTTGCTTTTCTGACGACTTTGAGAAAATTGAAGATTTTCTTGTACTATGCAAACTTTTTTGAGGGCTTGTTCAATAAGTTCTGGTCTGAGTACTTGTCGTTCACCGACTTCCTCCCAACATATCAATGATCAATAATTGCGTCCATATAATGCTTCATACGGGGCCATCTGAATACTCGCCTGATAACTCTGGTTATAAGCGAACTCTGCTAGAGATAGATAGGTATCCCAACTTGCCTTCAAATCTAGCACGCAGAGTCGTAACATATCTTCTAGGATTTTGTCATGTCCCAGTCCTAAAATACATAGGACCAGGTATACGTACACATGTCACCTATATGAAAAAGTGTAGGAACCCAATTTAATGGACCTAACCAGTCGTAGTATGCTGTAAAATATAACTAAGTCACAATAACACATGCAGGTATAACCTAGTCTCATCCACAAATATCATAGAATATGGAACTGAATAAATTGATAAGTCTCAAGTCCACTACATATAAAGTCTAGTGGAGAACAATCCATAAAAAATGAGTACAAATAATTACTGAAAGAATACAACTAAGTAATAAAGAAATAATGAAAATAGTCTGGGCATCAGCTAACTAGATAATGACACCCAAGACTCTAAGCAACTGTCGTCCAGGATGCTTAAGGAAACTCTAGTGGCTCCACCTCAAGGTCCTTGTCGACAAGATCTCCAACTCCGTAGTCCGTCGGGTACAACTGCTCATCGGGATCAGGAAAATGTGCCAGGTCCTCAGAGGGACATAACAAGTACACAAGAATCGACATATATGAAAGTAAAGTAGTAAACAATAATAGGGTAACTAAGCATCTATGTGATATGCACTCGTGACATCTCTAGTGGTGCATGAGGGAAGATAAATAGAAGAACAGTCGTCCCACCAGGCGTTCTGCAGAACTTGGGGGTACACGATATACACCATTTACACCATTAGAAATAGAAATTCTATACGCTCACTAGTAGACTCTCCCCTCCTAATGTACTATCCGAACCGTATACGCGGTGCAGACATAATGCAAGACGTCAATAAAATCTAGAACCCAAACTAACACCAATAACTTACACTAGACGCGATCTCACGTATTAAGGGCCAGTCAATATGCCAGTCCATGCACTCTCTCACTCAGTGCAGTCCATGCACTCTCTCACTCAGTGAACGTGTTTGAAACTGTGTTAGGTCAAAATATACCACGTATATTTACCATACCAGGTAGGTCAACTACTTCTAGGATATGCGCACACAACTAACAAAATAAAAAGAACTAGGCATAATGTAAACTGCACAATACAAACAAGCAAGGTGTACTTGTCTGGCAAGCCAAGATGCGATAACAACGAATCTGGCTCGGAGATCTCCACAGGAACGTCACGAACACCTACCAATTTATTAGACTAATTAGACTCTTACTATCTAGTAAAAAATTAGGTTATTAACTAGTTATTAATTCTACGTTGATTGCATATGCAAGTAACTAGCCTAAAAATAATACTAACTGTTAATCATTACCGAAATCCTTTTTAAATGCATTAATTAAATAAAATAATAATTCTAGAATTAATCATAAAAATAGACAAAAAATAATTTTTCTTCGACAAAGGGTTTCTACGAGGGTTGTCAACTAGTCATACTAATATAGGTGCTAAACAAGGTTTTTCCAACATGTAAGTTCTAAAAAGTTGAAATCATAAAAAATATAAAATTCTGGGAATTGTTTAAAAATATTAGAAAACAATGATTAAATGAGTTCCAACATGCATCTTTATCAATTCTAATTATTGACCTTTTCATTGGACACCTACTAGTCTTCTAGCAATAGTATTGGCAAAATTTTGCCATTATAACCCTACTATTATGCTTTGCAGGAAATTCTAAAATTATAATTAATTCTGGGAAAATAAGTTTTTAATCATAAATAATAGGAAATATATTTATATATGTCTAAAAAACAAGGTACAATAGGTTTATATGAAAACTATGTTAACTAGGTAACTTTTTATGCATAAAACCATTTAAATTAAAAATAATATTTTTGGAAATATAAATTAAAAACTAAATTTAATATAGGTTAATAACACCATATTTTAATTATTTACAAAGTTTTAGAATGGTTCGATGTAGGATTTTGAAAAAAAACATAAAACTAGGTCACCCTTCCCATTGTACATACAATTTATTCAAAAAAAATTAATAATCTAAAATAAACAGTAAAAATGTGGATAAAAATAATTTAAATATCATATTATACAATAATAATAAGGTTTAATCAAGGTTTCTACCTATGGGTGCATACATGCATTCATGCGTTCAATTCTTTACATGCAAACCCTAAAATAAAACTCTACTATGAAGAACATGATAATGCATTTCAAATAAATATAAAAATAATTTATTTATATATAAATAATAATTATTCATGCAATCATATACATTAGAGAGAATTTAAGGAAGAAGGGGACTTACTAGAAGAAGAAGGATGAAGAACTAGGGTTCTTGGATAAATGATGTGATGTTATCTACGTGAAGGGGGGTCGACCTTGGTGGTGATGGTGGCAGCTAGGGTTCTTGGATAAGAAGGAGACTAAGTTAGGATTTGTGGAGGAAAGATGAGAAGGAGATATTATGAAGTTAAGAGAGAGAGAGATAGGGTGTCGGACTATATGGTGCGCACATATGGGGAGGCCGCGGGTTTGAGGTGGGTAGGAATATGATTAGTTTTAGGTTGTTTCCTAATTAGGTTGGCAGCAGATCTAAGATAAATCTCTAATCCAATTAGATATTAATAACCAATATTTTATTTGAATTTTAATGGGATAAGATAATAGATGAATAAATGCAAATCTTTAGTAAATCTTTAAATCCTTAAGATTTGAGGGGGATTCTAAGGAATAAGATAATGGATGAATAAATGCAAATCTTTGATAAATATTTAATCCAATAATCATTAAGATTTGATTGGGATTCTAGTGGGATAAATCAAAGATTTGATTCATAAATTTAAATAGGTAGATGCTACCAAAAATGGATGGATAGAAAGTTTAAAGTAGAGGGTTTCTAAATATGAAATTATGAGAATTAGATTGGCTCTAAAAGTGGATAAGGTGCAAAGTTTCATCCTATCTCAAGAAGGTTTTAAATTCTATCATCCTAAAATAAATTCTACATAATATATATATATATATATATATAATATATATATATATATAATCACCCTATTTTAAGATACTAGTATCCAATAAATTAATTCATGGATTTGGGTTGGGTATTTTGATTAAAAAATAGCCATAAATAAATTATATATATAAAAATCTCTAAACATTAAATACAAGAACTACTGTTGTTATATTGGTGCCATACTAATGTTGAATGACCAAATTTTGTGTCACGGAAAGATTATATTAGTAGTGTCTCCCGTGTAGGCTACTTTCTACGAAGGGCATTGTAGATTTTGGGTTCATCCTATATCATTAATGTCCAAACTACGGAAAAGTATGCTAATATAACAATTAAGTTTTATCTAATTTAAAATAATCTAAAATAAATAAAATAAATATAAAATACACACAAAATACATATTTTTGGGTGGGAGAGTTTACAGATTTTGTTTACTCTCTCAGTCTGTCCATCAGTCTGTGGATGGTACGCCAAGCTGAAATGTAACTTGGTGCACATTGCCGCTTGAAGGCTTTTCCAAAATCGAGACAAGAATCGTCCATCCCTATCCAACACAATTGAGACTAGCACTCCATGTAACCAAAAAATTTGATCTAAGAAAATTTGAGCCAAACAGTCAGTGCTCCATGTATTTTTGATTGCTATAAAATGAGCTGACTTGGTCAGTCTATCCACGATGACCCAAATTACATCATTTCCCTTTTGTGTCATTGGTAAGCCCACTATGATATCCATTGAGATTTTCTCCCACTTCTATTCCGGAATGGAGAGGTTCTGCAACTCTCCACCGGGTAGCTGGTGTTTTGCCTTTACACGTTGACAATCCAGACATTGTGACATGAACAATGCCACATCTTTCTTCATGTCATGCCACCAAAATATTGTGCGCAGATCCTTGTACATTTTGGTACTTACTGGATGCCAGGTGTACTTAGTATATTGAGCCTTAGAGAATATTTCCTTCCTGAGTTCATCATCCTTAGGTACACATAATATGCCCTTAAACCATAACGTTCCATTCTTGCGTTCCACGAAATTGGTTGTCTTTCCTGCTGAAATTAACTCGCATATCTTCTTTAGGAATAGGTCATCCTTTTACGTGAATTTGATCTTTTCTAGCAAGTTTGTTCTAACTGTAATTAAGCCAGCTACGCTCCCTATATACGAACTTTGTATTCGATGCTCATTTCTTCCAACTCTTGAAATAACCTGCTTGACACAAATAATGATCCAACAAATTTCTGACTCAATACATCTGCCACAGCATTTGATTTTCTTGGCGTATAAGCAATCGTTAAGTCATAATCCTTTATCAATTTTAGCCATCGTCGTTGCCTCAAGTTTAATTCCTTTTGCGTGAATATATACTTAAGGATTTTGTGATCCGTGAAGATCTCATAGGATACTCCATACAGATAGTGTCACCACAATTTTAACACAAACACAATTGTCGCAAGTTCCAAATCATGCGTCGGGTAATTCTTTTCATGTTGTTTCAGCTGTCTTGAGGCATAAAAAATTACTTTCCTACACTGCGTAAGAACACATCTCAATTCGAGCAGAGATGCATCGCTGTAGATCTAAAATCCCTTAGGTCCATCTGAAAGAGTAAGAATTAGAACCGAGATGAGCTGCTGCTTCAGTTCCTAAAAACTTCTCTCATAATCGTCTGTCTATTTGAATACTACTCCCTTTTGGGTGAGGCGAGTCAGAGGTGACTCAATCTTCATGAAGTTCTTTACGAATCTCCGATAGTAGCCAGCCAAGCCATAAAAACTTCTGATCTCACTAGCCGATGTAGGTTATTTCCAGTCCACCACTGCCTCTATCTTCTTTGGGTCAGCTGATACACCATATGCTAAAATAACATGCCCAAGAAAAGCTACACTACTCTTCCAGAACTCGTACTTGCTTAACTTTGTATATAACTGATGTTCACGAAGTGTCTGTAGTACGGTCCTTAAATATTCAACGTAAGTTTCTCTATCTCTCGATTAGATTAAGATATCATCGATGAACATGACGACGAACTTTTCTAAGAAGAGTCGGAATACTCGATTCATCATATCCATGAAAGCCGCTGGAGCATTGGTCAAACCAAAAGTCATAACCAAAAACTCGTAGTGTCCATATCTTGTACGAAAAGCCGACTTTGTAATATGCTCTGGTTTGATCTTCAACTAGTGATACCCTGAACGATGATCAATCATTGAAAATACTGTTGCGCCCTAAAATTGATCAAATAAATCATCAATTCTTGGCAACGTATACTTGTTCCATACTGTCATTTTATTTAATTTTAGATAATCTATGCAAAGACGCATTGTGCCATCTTTTTTCTTCACAAACAATAGTGGAGCTCCCCAAGATGAAATACTGGGATGAATGTAACCACGATATAGTAACTCTTATAGTTGTGACTTTAATTCCTTCAATTCGCCAGGAGCCATCCAATATGGAGCTTTTGATATCGGCCGAGTATCTAGAAATGTGTCAATACTGAACTCAATTTCTCGGTCTGGAGGCATTCTAAGTATATCCTCTAGAAATACGTCAGGAAATTCCAGGTTCTCTTCACACTCCGAATATAGCATACGTCTTGCTGTCATTCCCCATATCACCATTACTGTTTTAGCCGTCGAACTACATGAATAAGAGAACTCTGCCTCGCCAGGAATGCAAAATACAACTCTCTTCTACGCATAGTCAATTGTCGTATTGCACGCTCCAAGACAATCTATGCCTAAGATGATATCGTAATCGGTGATGTCCAGGACTATTGAATCCAAGGACACGTACTTTCCTCTAATGCAAATATAACCATCCCTGCAAATTAAACTTGCAGGCAAATCTATTCCGGATGGAGTGTTGACACTAAGATTCATATCTAACAGTGTCTTACAAAATTTATGTTCATTAGCAAATGCAGATGATATGAAGCTATGTGTAGCACCAGAATCAAAGAGTACACGAGCAGGTATTTCTCTGTAAAGCAATATACCTGTTATAAAAGTGTTTGAGGCAAGCACTTCTTCTTGAGTCAGGGCAAACACTCTACCATGTCCTCCTGGTCGTGGGTTCTGAGCATTCACAACTTCCGCTTGTGGAGCTCGTGGCGCTTGTCCATGATTTTGATTGTACTATTGATCACGATTCTGATTGCAAGATTGATTGTGATTCTGATTTCTTCCCCCACTATTGCACCATGCAGCCTTGTGATCCAAACTGCCACACTTAAAATATCCAGCCAGACACTCATCTTGACGGTGTCCAATCTGCTTGCACCTGTTACTGTACGATCGTTGATAGGGTCCCTTGTTGTCATTTATGTTTTGACGCTTGGAAGCATCAGACCCGCTTGCTATCATGGGTCATTTGTAGTTTTTCCCATAATTTTGCTGTGTCGCTCCTCGAGGATCAAATTTCTCCATCTCGAGAGCTGCTTCATAGGCTTCCAAGTACGTCACACACTTTCGGTTGAGAACATCATGCTATAAACCTTCATTCATACCTTCAATGAATCACAGTCGCTTTGCCTCATCATTCGGTATCATGTAGCTACCGAACTTGGATCACTTTAAGAACTCTTCTTCATAGTCGCTGACGGACATATTGTCCTGCTCGAGCGCTATGACTCTTTTTCCTTCCTATGACGGACAACTGGTGGAATGAACTGTCCGATTATTTCCTGCTTAAATATCTCCCAAGAGACTTTAGCTTCTTGGTTGGCACCGCATAATGCTTGTCTCTTCGACTCCCACCAGTCTTCGGCTTTGAGACGTAGCTGCATAGCCGCATAATCTACTCTTTTGGTGCCTTGCATATCCAACATACGGAAGATGCCCTCCAAATTCTTTAGGAAGCCAATTATTTCCTCTGGTTTTGCCTTGCCATTGAACTTAGGCGGATTACAGCATTTGAACTCATAAAGCTTGAATGTTGATCGCCTTCTTGGAGGTTGTTTCGTCTCTTCTGCTTCTACTACCACTGTCTCTTTTGCGGCAGCCACTTTGGTATATTGTTATTCTTAGTTAATGTAGGCACCAGTTGAGACAAGTTATCTTCTTGCTGCCGTTGCACATCGAATCACACTTGAAAATGGATGGTAAGCTGCGCTTGAAGCTCACAATATTGTGCCTCAATCATCTTGTGATGTGCATCGCTCTGCTTCCTCTGTGCCTCTAATATTTTTATTACTTTGTCCATTGGGTTAGACAACGATGTCGCCTTGGCAATATCACCCTTAGTCATCTGCAAAAGAAATAATTTTCATTAGCACTCATAAAATATTTATGGGCTTTTTATAGAATATTATTTTATGCAGCACTATCGAAAAGTAAATCATTTGAAAAAATTGTTATTGTTTGAAAACTTCCACTTAAAAACCAATTTTTGAAATTCGAGAAACTTTAAACTGTACTTTGATACCAACTTGTCACGCCCCGGTTCCGCAGAACCGATTCTTCCTCTCATTTGGTTCCACAGAACCGATCGTCCTCGCTGGACATGATATCGTACAAGTCAGGGGTTGTACTTGTATAAGGTAAGAACACGTACATGTGTCAAATATCTTTTGTAAACAGTTCCACAACACAGCAGCAGGTTATAAAACACACATTTTTATAGGAATAAAATAATTCTTTTATTGATTCATTGTAATGAAGCATAATTTTCTCGACACCGAAATAGAAATGCCTGAACTTCTTACATAGCTTTGCATAAAAGAAAGATTGATAGGATGACATAAAATAATATTCTTATCCTATACATTATGCCCCTTTATTACTTCTTGGAAACTTGAAAACAGCTACTAGAAATCTTTAAAATACTTTGAAAATAGGAAGAAGCTTTGTCATGACCCGCACCTGGTGTAGGGGTACGAGTAGTGAATAACGTTCTGCCTACGTCGTAGCATCAACGGTAGAATGCTGTTTGGGTAACTATACTATTTAACAATAATGATCATCAAGATATATAATGCCACCAATAAAATATGAATACTCAATCACAGAACTATGAGATGGAACAACGCACGAATATGATATAAAGAACTGAAGAGTCAATAAAATACAACTCACAAGACATAAGATAATATCCAATGAGTCTCAAATATAATAAGGCACTAACTGTCAGAGCTGGAGACAAATCCAGTAAAAATAAACCTATATATTAAGCTACAGGTAAAATACCACATGTCTCAACCGGGATGAGTCCTTCCTGAGCCACAATCTCTAGCTCTAAGCCAACTATGTCCCGAGGTCCGTAGTGAGTGGGATACCACTCCTCAATGTCATTTGGGAAAAATATATCCAGTCAAGATTGGAGCAAAGTACACCTCTAGCAGCAGTTCCAATAAATGATAAAGACTATATAACAGTAAATAAAGAGTATATACAAGATGAATAGAGCATAGTAGATATATATAGGATTAAGAAAATATGAGAAATACATACAAGAGGTACGGACATCATATATAAAAATAAAGAGATACAACTATCTAAGTGAGTGAGTATTAGTGACAACATGTGATCGGCTTGGGTACTGCTCAAGAACCATGTGCCTGGTTAGTCATACGTGCGGTGTATGAGTAATACTATACAAAAAAAACAAGAACTGCAGGGTATGATCACATATCTATACTACATACTCCCTTCCACCGACTGGTTTAGTGAATCCAATCCATGACACGCTATGACACGGGATTCCATGAGAATAGAGCTAATCTTCTCATGAATCAGTATCCATACATGTACAAGAACAACAGGGCTCGTATAAGAAATATGCTAGAAACTACCAGGAATAACATCTCATGACGGAATCCAAGAATACCAATCCGTGAAACCATGTATCAGAAAAATCAAGGATATCTAAACTAAATACGAGAAACATAGAGGATATCATAAACAAAAAACTGTCAGAGAATGTACTCGCCTGGAATATTATAAACAATATCAATGATGTCCAGAACGGTACCTCAGAGACCTAAATATAGAATATTATATCAATACAAGGTTTTGGCATAAAAATAAATTAAACTAGTTCAAATCTAGGTAATTAGGCCAAGACTAAATCAAAATAGTCAAATTAGGTCAAACTAGTTATTCCTAGGTTGTATGAGTCTATATCTAGGATATTGGGTCCATACACTATGTATCTAGGCTATACTAGCTATATTAGGATACTAGAGTATCAATAAATAGCACTATATATATAAATACTAGTTATATATAAGATAATATTAACTCAATACGAATACCTAGGCTTTGAGCCAACATGGTGTCCCACTCTAACTACCCATTTGGTATTCAATATCAATACCCCATAATACCTCAACTCTCATTACCTTGGTATAACTAAAGGTAAACTAGAACTAATATTAACCCATACCAATATCTATACTATCTAGTGTATAACTAACTATATACTAACATATATACTAGCTCATTATAACTAACTAATCATGATACTCTAACTAAATACTAACATGAGTATCTAACAGTTAATATCTAGAGCTAACATCATCTAATACAATCTAACACTAATATGCTAATGTAACTGATACATATATATACATTAACTGTTAACAATACACTAATAATATCTCAACTAACCAACTAACATCAACCTATAATTTACTGCTACTACTGATTGTCTGATATTTCAGGTATCTGAACTTGAGCTACTTCCCCAACTCACCTGGATGCACCCTTCATGAATCTTTCCCCATATCTACCTATACTTGCTACTACTAAACAACTATTTTTTGCTTGGTCTGTTGGACCCGAGCACTCATATTACCCAGAACACAACATCAACAACATTAACAGCAACCACCCCATACTTGCTGCCCTTTTTTCTGTTGTACTGATGTATACAACACCTAAACCAACTACTGCACCTATATGCTCATACTTAACCAACCTCCCACCGATCCACCTAATAACAATTGTACATGTATCAACTGATAAATAGTTGACAGCTCCTACAAACCTCCCCCAATACTTTATTGCTGCTGTACCAAGAATCCCTGTTTGCCATTAAATCAAAAGGAGAACTAAAAGAACTTGATTTGATTAACAAACTAAAAAAAGTACATAGAAGTCCTAGAAGACAATCTAAGTACAAATTTGTTTTCTAGGGGATGACGATGGAGGGTTAGGAGTATAGTAACTCTCTTTACTCCGTGAACGATCTGATGCAGAAGTATAGGTTTGTAGATAGCCAGCCTACTTTTTATAGTCGCCCCAGGGCATACATATGTTGGGCCGCATGGATGTTGGAGGGTGCCACGTATCCTTTCTAAATAGGATACATCTGTGACCATATGAAGGTTGAGCTGCTACATGGGTGCTTGTTAGAATTTTTTGTTGTTGAAGATCTGGGTGGTTCTTGTCCTTTGTGGGCATAACTTGTTCAGCTTGACACATAGTCTGCACTTGGTTGGAGAGAATCACTCTTATCGTAACAACAAATTTGGTCATCATGGAGTCTGAAACACATGTGGCCAGAGACGCATGAGACGCATAGATTCTGGGACGTATGGGACCTAGACGCATGGACCGTATGGAGTCTGGGATGCATGGGACCAGAGACGCATCGAACGCATGGAATCTGGGACCCCTAGGGCCAGAGACGTATGGAACACATAGAGTCTGGGATATATGGGGCGCATAGAGTCAGGTCCTCGTAGAGTGCTTGATGCATAGATCATGTATATATGTGGCTTGTAGTATGACCGCATGGATGCACTTGCAGA
Source organism: Iris macrosiphon (assembly GCA_036927795.1). NCBI lineage: Eukaryota > Viridiplantae > Streptophyta > Magnoliopsida > Asparagales > Iridaceae > Iris > Iris macrosiphon. Next base: position 132,651,480 of record JAYESA010000019.1, on the reverse strand, counting down.
CTTACTTTGGGGATCTAGACGAGTCCCTTGGCCGCAAAGCTTCTCTGCAGCATGACTAGTGGCAGGCTTTGAGGTCATACCTTCTGGTGCATGGACTAAGATTTTTTATGCTTCTACAAGACCCCTTCAAATTTTTTAAAGTTTGAACATGTTTTAAAATACTTTGAAAAGAAGCATGGAAGAGAGTTTTGACTTGGTCAAGAAGGCGAATATTCAACTTGAGGTAATGTGGACGTAGTAGAATATTACATTCTCTAGGGACATTCTATTAGGAAATTTTGGTAGAATTATTACCCATGACGTACCGAAGACTGGGTACGGATAATAAGTTAAAATGACTGACACTATCAGGGGTCTAGAATGACTTGATAGCAGACTGTTAATGGGAAAAACATTAATCAGAGGTAATATGGATATGGCAAAGTTCTTAAAATATCATACTCAGATGTAGGTAATGTGGACGTGGTAAGATATCGTAGTTTTTGAGGACATCCCACTGGGGGATCTTTGGGGGACTTATTACTTCTTGCGCACGTTAGTACAAGTAATAAGCTCGAAATGGGCCTTGCCAGAGGTAGTAGAATTTTTGGTGGACTTAACACCATTGGCGTACTTAAATTTAAGGGCAAGTGATAAGTTGAGATGACGACTGGTGATAGTCGTATGAAGATGTTTGCTTAGAGGTTACTTGGACATGGCAAACTCTCAGGGGAGGATATGAGGACGATAACTCAGAGATGACATAGACGTGAGCTGATCAATAGCCATACCAAGAGGTTAGGTACGATCCTGGTATTTTTGAGAAAGAAGAAGGAAGCACGCAAGAGGTAGTATCGACGTGGCTAGTTGCTTCCATTGAGAAAATTCCACTTGGGACTCTTGGTGGACTTATTATTTTTTTACGCATATTGAGTGAAAATAATAAATTCGAGAATAATCCCCATCAGAGGTAATGTGTGTAAACCCCCAGAATTTTTAGAAATTTAAAAATAAATTTTCAGAATTTTCTGGAATTTTTTGTGATCTTTCAGGAATTAAAATAAATTTTTTCTTGTGTTAAATAATTTTAAATGATTTTATTAAATATTAAAATTTTATGAAAATAATATTTTTGGGTGTAAAATAAAATATTAGACATATGGTAATTTTCCTGAATTTTATTGGACCCCCGAACTATTTTTAAAGACCTAAAAATTAAGTTTTTAAAATAAACCAAAATTAAACCGGTTTAATTCTAAACCAAACCGAACCAGACCAACTGAACCAACCCACCCTAAACCGGATCCAATCTTAGTGGATCGGGTCGGATCTGAACCCGACCAGTACCCGCGACCCTTACCCGACCCGTACCTTAGTGGGTCGGATCCGGACCCGAATCCAAGACCCGACCCGCTAACCCGACCCATTAGGACTGCTACAGTGTTTCCCCAAATTCTAGAATACCCGCTGTCTAAACAGCCGCCGCTCCGACTTCCTAAACCGCCGCCGATCCCGGCCGTCCGCTTCCCCCTTGGTCGTTTTGACCCCCTCGTCTTCCCGACCTCTCTTCTCCCTGCCAACGGCCACCACCACCACTATATAAACCCCGACTCGATCCACTGCTACCGATCATCCCCCCACAGCCACCACTCGACCCCGATCTCCGGCCACCACCGTCGTCCCTACGCTAGCCCCGACCCGACGAGCCCCGAGCCCCTGTCGGCGAAACCCGAGCAGACCCCAACAGCATCGCCGCCTCCACCGTGCCCTAGACGCCGCCGCCGCCAGCAAGCCGGCTGTGCCGCATCGCGCCACCTCGCGAAAACGCGTATATTCAGTCTTCTTCGGCACCCTATTCAGCTAAAGATTCCTCTTTCCTCGCTGTCTCATTTTTCGAACCGTCTGCTATGACGCGTATACTGCATGACCCTCTCGATACATGTGCAATTTGTTCGGGGTATCGCGTCCTGTGGTGATCACAAACTGCGACACAAAATCAGGAAAATAGATACCTTGATTTCCCCGGAACTGGGTGTGCCCCGCTAAACGGGATGACTTGGTCGTGTGCGGACTTCACCGAAAGGTGCGCGCCGTTAATACAGACGTGTGGGATTTCACGGAAGTTGATTTGGATGTGCGTGCATACCGGAATCAACGCGTATTCGTCGACAACACCCCGTATCGGCCCTGTTTTGGAACTTGTTGTAACTTCGTGTACGTCCATCGTATCGAAACGAAACTTGCGCCATCGGACTCGTAGCAATACACTGGTCCTGTGACCCAAGTTTGGTTTGATTCTGAGAACGTTGACAAAATCGCATATCGTGGGCCCCACGGCTCCACTTGACGGGCTATTTTGTGATCGGCTCATCGAAATCCAGTTCTGGACATTCTGTAAGGTTCATATCGTTGTTCTGGACTTGTAGATACTAAGTTTGACAAATTTGGATAACATTTTCTCTGGTATATTTTTCGGTACGATGTGGGCCACATGTGAATCCTGCTTTGATCAGAAACTGTCACTTTTGCCCCTGTGTCCAAATTGGACTTATGGACAGGCAATTCTAGCTATTTGATATCTTCTGAAACTGATGGTAGTATTCATTTCAGCAACTGGAGGAGTACCTGCAGATCCCGTGGATACTGGAGCAGTAGTTGGATACCAAACCCCAAGCAAGTATACCTTGCCATACTTGTAGTAAATTGGTTTTTTATTGTTCTCTTGATCTATTTTTGAGTTATATCTATTCAACCTAGGACCGTGTGATATTACTTAACGTCCGAATAATATTCGGGTGTCAACACGGTATGTAGAATTGTGTAACATCACCTAGAGATGGATATCGAAACCCTACACATTCTCGTGCTTGCATTATCAAGTACGTTATACCACAGGACATCTGACACTATTCATAAGACAGAATCTTTCTGCGATATTCATGGTGATTCTATATAGGTTACATGATTCGTGACATAGATATTGCATGTGCTTAGGTATCATTATGACTTGCTGCATTAGATATGATCTTGCGTGACATGGACATGAGACATCGTGAATATGAGACGTATGATTACATTGGGTGGGAAGAGATTTACCATACAAAAGGCTGATTATATATATATATATATTACATTACTGGAGGTACCTTAGAATCTGACACAGAGCTTTGGCACATTACTGGCTCTTCGAGAGGATACTACTATGGGTTTCCCCAACACAGCCTATAGTAGTCTCAGCCTGAGTATGATTAATGCTCTCATTTTGTATATCACTTAGCTGGTTATATAGTTTACCCTGTTGATTCATTTATTCTTGCACTATATTTATTTGGCTTAAATTATTCTTGTACCTTGCTATATCCCCTGAGGACCTAAATCCGGATTATGGCCCCAGGTTTAGTAGAGGAGATCTACCCTGAGGTGTACGGGACAAGAGCAGTCTTTGGAGCAGTACCAGAACCCGAGGACGAGGTGATCGCTGAGGATTTATCCTGAGTATCTGCTTATTCTATAATCAGTCTTGGCTGTTATTAGACTATTTTATTTCTCGTTTAAATTGTATCAGACTTATTATCAGGTTGTTCCTCGATTTACTTTATTGAGACTTGATGATGAATATATTTCATTTTGCTGATAATGATGTATTCATTTCTGTGGATAAGATTAGATTGTGACATGTTATTTAGACCTTATTGTTGTATTACAGCTTAAGTATACCCTGATGGGTCCATTAAATTGGGCTTGCCCATCGGTGTGTGCTGCTGGCCATTGCCACGTGTCTAGTCCCTCAATATTTTGGGACTGGGGCATGACATGGTTTTTATGGTAGGCCATAAAGGTCAACGACTAAATTGCTTCGGTTTCAACTGAGGGACCAAGCAAGCCTGCAATAAGGATATGATAAGTTATAGGATCTCATCCACTTGATTGAATCGTTCATGACCTCTATATCAGATTCGAATTAATTTCTTGAATTGTATCCTGTCTTGATTCCTCTGTACGTTCTCATAGTTTTCTTTCAATGTAGAGTAATGGATCCAAGAACCGGTGGCGAGAATCCCTTAGGTACACCACACGATGCTGTGGTCACCTATGATGAGGGAGTGACACCAGAAGACAGAGGATAATCAGCTCAAAGCAATCAAGCGGGCTAGCATACTTCAAGGTTTCGTCGTGATGACATCCCACCTCCGTCATAGTTTGCTCCACCAATGCCTGTTTTCCCACCAGGACAAGCCATGGATGGGCAGCAGATATTTCAAATATTTTATGCAATAATGAAAACCCAACAACAGGTTCAACAAGAGGCTCAGCGTCACGAGGCGAAGAACTTGAGGAACAGCTTAGTAACCGCACTGGAGCAGGCGAACCCACCAGCACGACGGCCAACGATGGGCTCTATCACCGATTTTTGCCAACTGAAGCCCCGTAACTTTTCTGGCAAGGAGGAGCCCAATAAAGTTCATGAGTAGCTCACAAACACACAACACCAGTTGGAAGCAGCTGAGCTTCCATGAGAGCATTGGATGATTGCCGTTCGGATGTAATTGACGGGCAATGCACATCACTGGTGGCTATCTGAGGAGAGACGGCTCGGACCAGACCGAGTCACTTGGGAGGAGTTCTCCAGACTCTTTCAAGAGATGTACATTCCAGCTATTGCTCGATCAAAACTTCGGGACAAGTTTAATCGCCTCACTCAAGACAGTATGACAGTGGAAGAGTACAACACGGAATTTATTCGTCTGAGTCGCTTTGCCCCCTACCTTGATCCCGACAAAAGAAGAGAAGGCTGAGAAGTTCTTCGATGGACTAAACTTTCAGCTACAAAGAATGATCGGATCCGTTGCACATACTTCGTACACAGACGTCCTTGCTGCAGCTCGGCGTATGGAGCGCGGCACCAGGAGAGAGTCCAACCTGAAGTGGCCTTTCACATCAGCACCAGCCAGAGCACAGCATGAAGAAGCTGCAAAGAAACCTCACCTGCATCAAGCACCACAGGAAGCTGTATCCAAATCCCTAGCCCTTCCTACTTGTCACTACTGTGGCAAGGTAGGCCATGTTGAGAAGGAGTGTAGACGTAAATTCAGATTTTATTTAGCTTGCGGATCCAGACAGCATTCAGTGAGGGAATGCCCTGAGCGTAGAGAAGGAGCACTAATGGTAAACCAACAAGCTCTGCCAGCACCAGGAGGATATCAACCGAGGCCACCCTTGGCACCTCGAGCAGCACTTTTTTAGCAAGCCCAGAAACAACAGAGGGCACCACCGCAAGGACACGGACAAGCTTTTGCGATGACCTTGGAGGATGCGCAGACTCGTGGAGTAGCAAATGCACGTAAGTTATTCATAGATGTCTATTCGTAATATTGCTTTAGCACATGCTTGTTAGTTAAATCCTTAACCTTAAAACTTGGTATTTTTAAACTTATAATTGATAACCTAGTTTTTTTAACCAGATTTCCTTCACTCTTGAAATTACCTAACTTTCATTGCTTAGGGAAATAATATTTTTCTTCCCTAGGTGTTTTGCTTAACCCTCATCCTTTGATTCTCCTTGATCATGATTCTTTGATGGTGTTGTGCTTCGAACATGTTTTATAAATCGTGTCATCTCTGCTGACCGGTTATGTTACTCTTTGATTGCGAGGATGCAATCCTCTTAACGAGGTAGATTGAAAACCCACATATTTTTCAGGAATTTAAAAATAAATTTTTAGAATTTTCTAGAATTTTTTATGATTTTTCAGGAATTAAAATAAATGTTTTCTGGTGTTAAATAATTTTAAATGATTTTATTAAATATTAAAATATTATGAAAATAATATTTTTGGGTGTAAAATAAAATATTAGACATAGGGTAATTTTCCTGGAATTTATTGGACCCCAGAACTATTTTTAAAGACCTAAAAATTAAGTTTTTAAAATAAACCAAAATTAAACCGGTTTAATTCTAAACCAAACCGAACCGGACCAACTGAACCAAGCCATCCTAAACCGGACCCAATCTTAGTGGATCGGGTCGGATCTGAACCCGACCCGTACCCGCGACCCGTGCCTGACCCGTACCTTAGTGGGTCGGATCCGGACCCGAATCCAGGACTCGACCTGCTAACCCGACCAAATAGGACTGCTACAGTGTTTCCCCAAATTCTAGAACACCCGCTATCTAAACACCTACCGCTCCGACTTCCTAAACCGCCGTCTATCCCGGCCGCCCGCTTCCCCCGCCGGCCGTTTCGACACCCTCGCCTTCCCGGCCTCTTCTCTCCCTGCCAACGGCCACCACCACCACTATATAAACCCCGACTCTATCCGCTACTACCGATCATCCCCCCACAGCCACCACTCGACCCCGATCTTCGGCCACCTCCGTCGTCCCTCTGTTAGCTCCGACCCGACGAGCCCCGAGCCCCTGCCGGCGAACCTCGAGCAGACCCCAACAGCAGCGCCACCTCCGCCTTGCCCTAACCTCCACCGCCGCCAGCAAGTCGGTCGTGCCGCATCGCGCCCCCTCGCGGAAATGCGTATATTCAGTCTTTTTTGGCACCCTATTCAGGTAAAGATTTCTCTCTCCTCGCAGTCTCATTTTCTGAACCGTCTGCTATGACGCGTAGACTGCATGATCCTCTCGATACCCATATAATTTGTTTGGGGTATCGTGTCCTGTGGCGATCGCAAACTGAGATACAAAATTAGAAAAACAGATACCTAATTTCCCCGGAACTGGGTGCGCCCTGCTAAACGGGATAACTTGGTCATCTGCGGACTTCACCGAAAGGTGCGCGCCGTTAATACAGACATGTAGGATTTTGCAGAAGTTGATTTGGATGTGCGTGCACACCGAAATCAACGCATATCCGTCGATAACACCCCAAATTGGCCCAGTTTTGGAACTCATTGTAACTTCATGTACGTATATCGTATCGAAACGAAACTTACGTCATCGGACTCGTAGCAATACGCTGGTCCTGTGACCCAAGTTTGGTTCGATTCTGAGAACGTTGACAAAATCGCGTATCGTAGGCCCCACGGCTCTACTTGATGGGCAATTTTGTGATCGGCTCATCGGAATCCAGTTCTGGATATTTTGTTGGGTTTATATCATAGTTCTGGACTTGTAGACACTAAGTTTGTTGAATTTGGTGAACATTATCTCTGGCATATTTTTTGATGCGAAGCGGGCCACATGTGGACCCCGCTTTGACTAAAAACTATCACTTTTGCCCCTGTGTCCAAATTTGACTCATGGACAGGCAATTTTAGCTATTTGATATCTTCTGAACCTGATGGTAGTATTCATTTCATCAACCGGAGGAGTACCTGCAGATCTCGCGGATACTGGAGCAGCAGTTGGATACCAAACCCCAGGTAAGTGTATATTGCCATACTTGCAGTAAATTAGTTTTTTATTATTCTCTTGATCTATTTTTGAGTTATATCTATTCAACCTAGGACCCTGTGATATTACTTAACGTCCGAATAATATTTGGGTGTCAACACCGTACGCGGAGTTGTTTAACGTCACCTAGAGATGGATATCTGATACTATTCTCGTGCTTGCATTATCAAGTACGTCATACCACAGGATACCTGATACTATTCACGATACAGAATCTTCCTGAGATATTTATGGTGATTCTGTATAGGTTACATGATTCATAACATAGATATTGCATGTGCTTAGGTATCATTATGACTTGCTGCATTAGATATGATCTTGCGTGACATGGACATAAGATATCGTGAACATGAGACGTGTGATTACATTGTATGGGGAGAGATTTACCATACAAAAGGCTGATTATTTGTATATATTACATTACTGGAGGTGCCTTAGACTCTGACACAGAGCTTTGGCACATTACTGGCCCTTCGAGAGGATACTACTATGGGTTTCCCAGACACAGAGCCTATAGTAGTCTCAGCCTGAGTATAATTATTGCTCTCATATTGCATATCACTTAGCTGGCTATATAGTTTAACCTGTTGATTTATTTATTCTTGCACTATATTTATTTTGGCTTGAGTTATTCTTGTACCTTACTATGTCCCCTGAGGACCTGGATCCGGATTATGTCCCCATGTTTAGCAGAGGAGATCTACCCTGAGGTGTACGGGACATGAGCAGTCTTTGGAGCAGTACCAGAACCCGAGGACGAGGTGATCGCTGAGGATTTCTCCTGAGTATCTTCTTATTCTATACTCAGTCTTGGCTGTTATTAGACTTTTTTATTTCTCGTTTAAATTGTATCAGACTTATTATCGGGTTATTCCCCGATTTACTTTATTGAGACTTGATGATAATTATATTTCATTTTGCTGATATTGATGTATTCATTTATGTGGATGAGATTAGATTGTGACATGTTATTTAGACCTTATTGTTGTATTACAACTTAATTACACCCTGATGGGTCCATTAAATTGGGCTTGCCCATCGGTGTGTACTGTTGGCCATTGCCACGTGTCTAGTCCCTCGATATTTTGGAACTGGGGCATGACAATGTGGACATGATAGGTTTTTTGGACCCATTACTTTTTGTGCATGTTAGTGCAAGTAATAGGTTTGAGATAAGCCCTGCCAGAGGTAATATGGATGTGACAGTTTTTTTGGACTTAACACCGCTGGCGTACTTAAAGTTAAGTATGGATTACAAGTTTAGATGACGACCGATATCAGAGATAATATGGATGTGATGATCGATAGCCAAGACCCAGGAGGTTTTATCATAGGTAATATGGACATGGCAAACTCGGTCGGGGAGAAATATTAGGACTATTGTTCAGAGATAATATAAACGTGAACCGATGTCTAAATAACTCGCTGAGGAGTAATTTGCAGAGTTTGGTTTATCCAAAAATAAATATATACCTGAGGGTTGCTCCGCTGGGGAGGTAGGACAATAACTCAGTGGTAATATGAACATGGCTAGCGTCTAAAGAGATTGGAGTGAGTGGTCGTTGTAGGAGTGTGCAGGTGAACCGGAGGACTGCTCTACTGGGGAGACTTTGAGGATCCATCATCGTTGCGTATCCAGGACTCCTGGATACCGATGATGGCTTTTACAAGAATTTGTAAAGAAGGAAAAAATATTGCACATAGGCACATGCTGGGAGTAAAGAACAAATAATGTGGAGATGTACATCTGGATTGTCCCGCAGGTGATGAGGGGAGTACAAGTCAAGTTTAGACGTAGTAATTTTTTAGGAACTTGTCGTTGATAGGCATCATGAGAAAGTCGTCTTTAGGTTTCATGAGCTGGTAGGCGCTGTTGGAGAATACGAATTCTACGACGAACGGTCCTTCCTATTTGGGCTAGAATTTGCTGGCCATTTTGTGGGTTATAACCATCGATCTTCTTATTGTCAAGACAAGATCGCCCACTTGGAACATTCTTTCTTTGACCCGCTTGTTGAAGGCTAAAGAGAGATGTGTCTGGTATAACTCAATGTGCTGCTGAGCTAAGAGTCATTTTTTGTCGAGTGCTTCCAACTCTTGTAGTCGTCGGCACTGGTTGTCGTCCACGGTTAGCTTAATGGAGAGAGCCACTCGGAGTAAAAGAATTTGCTCGAGGGGGGGGGAGCGCTTCACTCCCGTACACCAAAGAGAATGGCGTACTTTCTGTAGTTGTTCGGACTGTTATATGGTAGGCCTAGAGATATTCACCCAACTTCTCGTTCCAGTCGTGCTTGTTGGATGACACAAATTTCTTAAGAAGCTTGATGATGGTTTTGTTGAATGCTTCAGCCAACCCATTTGTCGCTGGGTTGTAGGCAGTCAAAAGCATATTCAAATCTGGTTTTTATCGCAGAACTGGTAGAATGCATGACTTACAAACTGTGGACCATTGTCATGAATGATCCTTCGTGACAAGCCGAAGCGGTATTTGACGTAATGCTTGACGAAGTTGATCACGTTGGATGTCTTGACTTCCATGAGTGGTATTGCTTTCACCCACTTGGAGAAGTAGTCGGTGATATCCAGGATAAAACGGTGCCCCTTAGACGAAGGTGGACTTATTGGTCCGATGATATCCATTTCCCATGCCTCGAACGGCCAGGATACTACTGTTGGGTATAAGAACTCCGATGGCTGGTGGATAAAGTCGCGTGGATTAGGCACGCTTGACACTTTCTTGTATAGTCAACAACATTCGCTACCATTGTGGGCTAGTAGTAACCCATTCTCCGGAGGCGATCCTATAATTTTAGGTCGGGTTGGTGTGCACTACAGACGCCATCGTGAGCTTTACGGAGGGCCTACTTCACTTCTGTATTCGATAGGCATCACAGCAGAAGGCTGTCGTAGGACCGACGATCAAATATTTTGGTAGTTGTATCATAATAGAACCGGAGGAAACATATTCTGATAGAAGCGGCTTCCTTTGGATTTTTGGGTAGAATTAAATAGACCGCGTAGTCAATGAATAGGAGTCTCTAGTCCTGGGTATCATTGTGTACTTCTGCCGCGTGGCTCAGACATAGGCATAGGTTATTTTTGGGGTAGACCAGTTCTTGACCGGTCATCGTGATTAGCTGATGAGTGTTGTCTGGAATAGCCAAGGAGGCAGCGAGGCTGGCCAGGGTGTTAGCCTCGACGTTCGGCATCCGAGGGATATGCTCAATGAAGAAAACCTCGAAGGTTTAGATGATGCCAAGCACAGCTTAGTGGTATAAAATTAGGTCTTCATTCCAGACTTCATATTCGTCTAGGACTTGGTTGACTATCAGCTTGGAGTTTCCGTATGCATAGTCCACCCCCACTTGTTTAGCAAGTTAGAGTCCAATAATGAGAGCGTTGTATTCTGCAACGTTGTTGGAGCATGGCTCCGTGAGGGAATAAGCTTAATTAATGACCAAATTGTAGGGGAAGATTAATAATATCCCAACTCTGATGATGATATCACCCTTGGGCCATGCTCTCGAAGCGATGTCGAAGAACATCCGCCAGACACCTTCGCACGAAGTCATATTTGAGTTTGCCACTTCGTCTGGAATCTTGTCATAGATGTTTGCGGTTTATGGCACCGGATGTGCTGCCAGGAAGTTAGCTAGTGCTTGTCCCTTGATGGCTTTCTGAGGGACAAATACTATGTCGTATGGAGACAGTAGTATCGCCCAGGTAGCCAGGTGGGAACTAAGCGCCCCTGGTTTTTTCATGAGAACTCTGAAAGGATTGACTCATAAGATCACATGAATGGTTTGTCCTGTTAAGTAATACCGAGTCTTCTAGATAGCGAATACTAGAGAAAGGCATTCCTTTTCGACGGGGGTGTACCTATGCTCCACGTCAACCATCATTCGGCTGAGATTATAGATGGCATGTTCGTGACCCGAATCACTATTATTGGCTAATAAAGCACAAAAGGAGTGATCTATTGCACGCATAAAGGTAGGAAGGGCTTTCCCACGATTGGGGCTACCAGCACTGGAGGGTTTGATAAGTATTCCTTGATATCGTCGAACACGCATTGGCATTCTTCATTCCAGACAAAGGAGACACCTTTCTTCATGATCTGGGTGAACGACCGATAACACCCAGAGATGTTTGCTATAAACCTCATGATGTATGCCAACCTTCCTTGCAAGCTACGAAGTTCCCGGAGGTTCTTTGGCGGCTTCATTTCCAGGATTGCTCTGGTTTTGTCGGGGTCTACGTGAATACCCTTGGAAGTGACAATAAAGCCCAGGAATTTGCTGCTGGAGACTCCCAGAAAAGATTTGGTAGGGTTCATCTTGAGCTGGTGTGTACACATAAAGTTGAACACAGTCTTCAAGTCCCTGAGGTGATCATCTTTGGAGCGGCTCTTGACAACGATGTCATAATCGTAATATTCTACCGTCTTGCACAGATTTTTATAAAAATGGTGCTCATAGCTCGTTGGTATGTAGCACCTACATTCTTCAGACCGAAGGGCATAACTGTGTAGCAGTATACTCCTATCGGTATTCTAAACGATGTATGCTTCTCGTCTTCAGGATACTTCTTGATTTGATTATAGCCTGAGAATTTGTCCATGAAGGACATGGGCTCTAAGCCACAAGTGTTGTCGATTATAATATCGGTGATCGAAAGAGAAAACTCGTCCTTAGGGCATGCCGAATTTAGATCATAGAAGTCGATGCAGATTCGGATCTTTTTATTATTTTTGATGACGGGCACGATGTTGGCCACCTAATATGGGTGATGTTCCTTGCGAATGAAGCCATTAGCGATCAATTTGTTGACTTCAACTTTGATAGGGTTCATGATATCCAGGAGGAACCGCCGTTGCTGATGTTTGACAGGCTTGGCATCCAGCAAGATATTAAGCTTGTGGACCACGATTTGGGGGTCCAGTCCTGACATGTCTTCGTAGCTCCAAGTAAAGACATTAATGTATTCCCTGATGCGATGTAGCAGAGATTCTCGATCTTCTTCGTACACACTTTTGCTGATGAAGATAGGTTTTCGGGAGGATTATTTGCCCAGATTAACTTGTACGACTTCGTTCTCGGTAGGAGGTTCTCGTTGTTCGAACTGCATCTCCCATTGTGTGTCTATGTGTTGGGACTATGGTTCTACTTCAAGAAGTTCCTATGGATCTTTGTCGTCTTTCTCAGGGTCAGCTAAGACCATATTGGCAAACAATGTTTGCTTGAGCATCTCCCTGATACTAACGTCGGAGTCCCAAGCGAAAGATTATGAAGAGTGGGAGTGAACCTCTTCTTTTTCTTTATTTGAACCTTCGGGGGTTGTGGGAGGCATTAAGTACCCTAAACCATGCTTGGTTTTATGGTAGTAATCCTCGGACTTGCCTGTAGGAGCAGGTAGACGCAGGGGCAGCCGTCTGCCCTTGCCGTAGTTTAAACCTCGATTATTTTTAAGATCATAACCACCCATCTTATGGATGATATTTTTGGCTTGCCCGCTGAACCGGTAGAGTTGTATTAATTTTGTCGGTGTCGGGTTCTGGCTCTTGTTCCTCTAGGATGAAGGACCGGGGGCATTCAACCCTACCGAAGATGATGGGTTTGTCTCCCCTCCTCTTTGCTGGAACCGTGAAGTAGGAACCTTGACTAGTGTTACGACCCGCACCCGGTTTAGGGGCACGAGTGCTTGGGTAAGTCCAGCCTACGCCGCAGCATCGGTGGTAGAACGCTGTCTAGGTCATGTAACTATCTAATCAAGCTCACGTGAATACCCAACTCCATAAGGAGACATGGATATCATAAAATAATGTTAGAAATACTCAATCACATAAACTAAAGCACGATGAGATATCAAGGCAAGCAAAAAATACAAGACAAGTCTAACGACAAAATAATTATACCTGCAATCATTAACTTCCAATCCTCAAGTGTGTCAGAAACCAGTCTACTAAGGTCACAGTCTGGAAAAATATTTTCCAGTCAGGAAGGAGCAAAGTACATCTCTAAATAGCAGTTCTATATTAATGATATAAACTATGTAGCAGTTCTAGATGGAAATATACGAGAAGCATGTATAGGTACGAGAAATAAAAGAAATACTGGAAATACTGTAAGTAAATGCAGGAGAAGAAATAATATGTCCATGAGCAAGAACCTATGACTAAGTGTATGAGTACTAGCTTTAACATGTGATCGGCTTGGGAACTTGATCAGGCTGGTTACATGTGATTAGCTATGATTCATGTAAGGTCAGGCTAACCGTTGGTTAGCTATGATGCATGTAGAGGTCAGGCTAATCACACGTAACAGCTATGAAGCATGTAAATGGTCAGGCCGCACCCGACGTGAGATGTGGGGTGAGCTATGATGCATGTAAAGTTGGGTATGATCACATATCTACACTAAAATACTCTCCAACCCCCGACTGGTATAGTAGATCCAATCATGGTACGCTATGGCACGGAATTCCCTAGGGAGGTAGCAAATCTCCCCGGGTCTCAGTGTCTGTACATGCACAAGATAACAAGGAAATAAGTCTTGTACAAGCTACACCATGAATAAGGAATAACATCTCATGACGAGATCCGTGTATACCAATCCGTGTAACCAACGTGTCAAGAGCATGGATATCTATACTAGATACAGTGAACATAGGAGATATCATAAATTAGAAACTAATCAAAAAATGTACTCGCCTTGGGTCCTTAGCTGTCAATACCAATGTCATATCCCAGAGTATCGTCTGGAGAATCCGACAGTCCTATAAACATATAATAATATCACTTGTATCAGATGCTACACTAACACATAATAGAAATACCCTGGCCTCAGGGCTATGCCAAGCATGGCTCTAGTCAACTAGGGTCATCTAGTAGGGATACGTATATAATACACATTTACACTCAAAGTATATACCAATAAAAACGTATATAATATATATATATAAGTGTCTATTAGTAATTGTACAAAATACGTATGTGTGTATATACACTAAATAGATGTATATAAATATATATTTATACACCAAAAATACATATTTGTATATATATATCAATCAAATATTTTTATATATGTATATTAACAAATCAAAGAATGTACATAATGCCACCCTCCTCAAGGTGATCCCAAATGAAATAGCAGTTAGTTCCAATGGGTCCGGAGCAGTCCAATTAGCTAGAAACTATGTAAAGAAGTTCAAGATCGGAGTTTGGCACGAAAATCGGGATAAGGATACCAGGCTAATAGGGGAAAGGGTCGTTTGTTTGTAATTAAGGTAACACCTTACTTTATGAAAATCATTTCAAAATTATTTTGAACAATAATTACCAATAAAAGTTTATTTATAAAATTTAGAATTTATGTAAAAGCCAATATATTTTTATACCTATAGTAAATTCGGTTACCAGTCCAAATAACCAATTTTGAACAAATTTTTATTATTGAAACTATTTCTTAAATAATATAAACCCCAACAAATTATTAAATTTTTACATAATCACAAACCCTTATAATTATTACGCAACTACTAATTACATAAAAACTAACTAATTGCATAAAAACTAACTAATTACATATTAATATAATCAATCCTTATATATAATACATAACTAAATTTTACACATAATAAATAACTAATTTCATACATTATAAACAATAAAACTAATTATATATATTACTAAACTAAATATATATAATTAATAAACTAATTATATATAATTAATAAACTAATTATATAATTAATAAACTAATTATATAACTAACCTAATTCCCTTTAAACTCACTCCCCACCCTGAGAAATCGAAAGGGAACAGAGAAGGGAGGCTCACATTGGGGTTTTTTCCGGCGTTGGCGCGGGGAAGTCCGCCGGGGTCGCGGTGGTCGGCCCCCCCTCGACTTCGAGGCTGGATCTGGAACTCAGGACGGCAGCGAAGCTCGGCGGCGGCTGGATCGATCGGCTCGACGCACGCGGAGGGAGGGGACGGCTCGATCTGGTGGCGCTGGGCGGCGGATCTTCGAGCTCGACGCGGCAGAAGGAGCTTGACGACGGTCGGCGGATCTGCTGTGGTCGAATCTCGGCGGCGGTCGACTTCGTCACGGTGGCGGCGGCGGAAACTCGAGAGCGGCGGCGGTCGACGGATCCGAGGCGGCCACGGCTCGACGAGGGTGAGGAGGTCCCAGTCGCAGGCGGCGTTCGAGATCTAGGTTAGGTTTTTTGGGATTTCTGTTAACGAGTCAGGGTTGGATCGTGTCCGGGGCTGGACACGATGGATTCGATGTACTGTGGACGTGTCCGGGTGTTGGACACAGGGGTTTGAATGTACTGTGGAGTGGGGGTTGTGTCCAGATGGTGTCGGACACGAAAATCTGGTTGTAACGTTGTAAATCTGGACACAGGAAATGAATGGATACGGTAGGACACCCGGGGTCAGACCCGAGGCCAACACGGCTGATACCGTAATGCTGGACACACGGACACGAGCACACAAATCAATGGTGATGGCTTGTTGGCTTGTGGGAATTTGTGAGGGCTAGCTAGGGTTTCTTGGGAATGGTGTGGTGAGAGACTTTAAATAGGGAGAGAGGGTGTGGGATAAAGGGTGAGGAGGCCCAAATAATGAATGGCCAAGATTATATATAAATGAGTTTTTCATGTGGGAAATGAGGGTGTGAATGGGAGATGGTAAACTTGTAAATTTAATAGAAAAAAATTATAGTTTAAGAAAATATTTTAAGAGGCTTCCAAGGCTAACTGATTCCAAATTAGCTACTAATTAAACCCATATTTCAAAACCCTAGAAATTATGTAATTTATTTATTTACTATTCCAAAATGGATATGAAAATTTATTATGAAAACAACTAGTCCTTCAATAATTTTATTAAACAAATAATTTTATGATTTCAAGCCAATAAATATTCGAAGCTAGAGTATTATATATATATCATTATTTATTAATTTATAATAAATCAACATTTAGGAAAAATAATTTTATAAAAGATTTCAAATCACTTACAAAAAATCAAACATTGTTAAAAATCTAATACTAAAATTCAAGGAGAAATATCTTATAAACTTGATATTTTAAAAAAAAATAAAAATCTAAATATTTCGGAAATTTGGAAATCGGAGGTTACAAGTATACCCACCTTAGAAAAATTTCGTCCTCGAAATTTAAGATCCTCAATAATTGCCTTTACTCATCATATTATTTCAATCAAAATTTAAATTTCAAACCAAATAATCATGAAGTAATTCCATATTGCTATTTCACAACCTTTCAAAATTTTATAACATCATATTCCTGAAAATCTTCAAGTTTAAAAATCAAATCCCCATTGTCATAATCTCCTCCAAAAAATTTAAGTTTGTATCTAAATACTCAAGGATTTTAATATCCAATCCTCCAATTGAAATACAATCAATGCATATTTATAAAATCGTGTCCTAAAATTTAAATTTTTAACCACTAATCCATCAATCATCTTACTCCTCTAACTCAATTTCAATTGATGCTTATTCAAATCTAAATTCTCCTCCCGAGAATTGAATTCGACACCATTCCATTAAAGATTTTATTTCCCGATTTTCTTTTTCCTCAAATACTCAACGATGCGATACCTTCAGAATCTTCAATATAAAATATAAAATTTCTATCTTGCAATCAAATAGATAAAATGATAATCTCTCAAATTTTCTCAAATTTTAATAATCAATTTAATCATATCAAGACCTTCGTAAAATTAATAAATCCTCAATTTGCCCTGTGAATTTCTTAGCTCTCCATTTAAGTTAATATTTATCCTCGAATTTCAATCATACCTCGATTTTCGTAAAATTAATGATCCATCATCTCCGTTATAATAACCCTAAATTCTTTATTTAAATTAATGCTCATCCTCAAATTTAATCCTCTTGTCTCTTTTTGTCAGTCATAACCTTGTCATAGATCTTTGCTATGGTCAAAATCCTAATGATCATGGTTTAAAAAAATTCTACCTACAGCCATGCAATTTAAGAAAATATAGGTCATGTGTCTTTTGTCATGGTACTGCAGTCTCTGTCAAGGTGTACTACCAATTTTATTCTAACAAGAAATAATGCATACAACTACAGTACTAGGAAAATCAATCAATCAAGAGACGGAAACATTAGGAAAAAGAAGAACCTGCTAACATATTACTTGTAGTATCTACTATCTCTAACAAACACTTAACTCTAGCACATTCACTAACTAATTCCTATTCATGTACACTGGTACCCATATAAACTAATCATTAATCCACAAGATCCATGAATATATCCGTATTGCACACACCTGTCTATTAATACCAAAATCTGATACCAAGAACCTCTAATACGATTATAGGTCAATTGGTGCATGTAAAGTTTGATACCTCTATCTCTTTAGGTACCCCTGTTCTACTTCAGTACCCCCACTGCTAGTTCTCGTTCCTACTACAATTGTCCATACTATTTGTTCTTATCACTCAAGTGCACACCAAGTGTAACACACCATACTAAGTGCTAAACCCTTTCTAATACAACTCTAGATGGACACCCAAGTCAGTCTGCGGTGCTACCTCAATCATGCTCAAGTCACCAGATCCTTATACATGTATATCATCTACTCATATATTAATATTCGTATCTCTCATCTACCCTAAAATTAATCCTCAAAATAATCATCAAGGTTTAATTTCTCGATCAACTTAAAATAAATGTATATGCATCCTCAAGGTCAGATACTCAACATCGAAATAAAATTTTAATTATTTCTAAAATCTTTGTAGCCTTGACCATGTCTGTTGAATCAATATTTGAAATCCTCAAAAAAATTATGACACAATCTCAACTCCTCAATAATTCTCAAAGTAAAAATTCATTCCCACTCTTTAATTTATAAATCCACCAATTTACATATAAGTGCTCGTAGTCTCTAATACTCGAGGTGCACTCAATACCTCTATTGTCTACAACTGTGTACTAAATTTGTACTGCCCGAATTACTTGTACTATTACCTCCAATGATCAAAGTTATCATCACCTGTAATTCTTTCATGATTTCAATCTATATTAACTGGTATATCATCCAATTTTATCACACAGAGTGCTTACTATTATTAGCGTCATTCTCGACTAATCCTCGATATAGAACCATTAGCACTCTTGGTATTATATCACTAGTTGCATTAATGGATCATCTCATCAAGCTCATTAGAACTCATGATCACCTGAATCCTCTATTATACTCATGTTTCTTTACTCTCATGGGTATGTGTATGGTTCCTTATCTCAATTGATGTCCCTTTAACCTTTCATAGCCTGTTACACTAATCTGTGATACGCTTCACCATCTTCATTACCGATTCCAATATTTCTCTACTCCTGACACCTCATTATAACTCCTCATGCATATAAATTTCTTTACCTTTAACACGCCCGATATCAATCATCCGATTGAACGTTATGCTCCATTAATTCTTAACACAATTCCTTGATACCTAATTGTTTACATAGATCACTTAATTACAAAATCATGATTATCCAGGACGGGTAATTGGCTTTGATACTAAATCTGAGAACTATCACTGATACTCTATACTATCCCTCTACTTATAGTACTATAATGACACTTATCCTAGAACCATTGTCACAAGGTATTATGCTATGGGTTAACTCTAGGTTAAAGCCTACTGTTCACATGTCCAACTAGGAAACACTTACAACTCACTAGCAACACAGTCAATACTAATACTCAAGATACAGCCATAATTACAAGTCATTAATTATCATACTTAATCATGGAATCCTCAAAGGATATAAGCTCCAAAGGAACTGGGTTGAGGACTGAAGGTGTTTCTACTGCTAGTAACCAAAAGGACGATGGAATAAAGTCTTGTCTAACAGAAATAGATAAGTCTTGAGATGATACTTTAAGAACCAATTTAAGATACAACCTGATAATCATACACGTCTGTCTGAAATCATGACACTCAGAATCCTTGCACGCCAGTAAGCATAGATGCGATAAACGATAGGTTCCGTAACTAAGGTATGCAACTCTATAATCATGTCATCTAAAATCTTCGCCATGCCAACCGGTATGGCTGCGAGAGACTCTAAGTTTCATAACTATAGTATGTACATCCAAGTCAGGTTCCTACGTTCTCGTCACGACAGCTAATATGGCTGCGATAAACTCTAGGATCCATAACCAAAGTAGACGTTTTACCTTTCTTACTGTCCTCATCAACATATGTCATCAGATGATACCATAAATTTTAGCCCATAAAATTCATCTCGATATGAAATCAACTCAACAACGATACCAAGAATTAAATTTAACAACTGGTCAACAAGAATCAAACTCAACAATGATACCAAGATTTTAATTTAATAACTGATCAACAAGAATCAAGTTCAATAACAACAAGCGAGAGAGGACGGAAACAAGGAAAGATTTAAATTATAAATTATAATAAGATTCTCAAGGGGTCGTCCCAGGAATCTCTCAAGAATTTTTTGTGATTGAGTATCCTCTCTCATCCTAGTATCCAATGTCCTATATCCTATCGCAGGCACATAGTAGTACAACTAAGACGTCGCACTACCACGATATCTTACAACTTGCAAAGTCTGACCTACATGGGCCACCACTAAAAATGTGTCACGACCCACACCCGGTTTAGGGGCACGAGTGCGTGGGTACGTCCAGCCTACGCCGCAGCATCGGCGGTAGAACGCTGTCTAGGTCATGTAACTATCTAATCAAGCTCACGTGAATATCCAACTCCATAAGGAGACGTGGATATCATAAAATAATGTTAGAAATACTCAATCACATAAACTAAAGCATGATGAGATATCAAGGCAAGCAAGAAATACAAGACAAGTCTAACGACAAAATAATCATACCTGCAATCATTAACTTCCAATCCTCAAGTGTGTCAGAAACCAGTCTACTAAGGTCACAGTCTGGAAAAATATTTTCCAGTCAGGAAGGAGTAAAGTACATCTCTAAATAGCAGTTCTATATTAATGATATAAACTATATAGCAGTTCTAGATGGAAATATACGAGAAGCATGTATAGGTACGAGAAATAAAAGAAATACTGGAAATACTGTAAGTAAATGCAGGAGAAGAAACAATATGTCCATGAGCAAGAACCTATGACTAAGTGTATGAGTACTAGCTTTAACATGTGATCGGCTTGGGAACTTGATCAGGCTGGTTACATGTGATTAGCTATAATTCATGTAAGGTCAGGCTAACCGTTGGTTAGCTATGATACATGTAGAGGTCAGGCTAATCACACGTAACAGCTATGAAGCATGTAAATGGTCAGGCCGCACCCGACGTGAGATGTGGGGTGAGCTATGATGCATGTAAAGTTGGGTATGATCACATATCTACACTAAAATACTCTCCAACCCCCGACTAGTATAGTAGATCCAATTATGGTACGCTATAGCACGGGATTCCCTAGGGAGGTAGCAAATCTCCCTGGGTCTCAGTGTCTGTACATGCACAAGATAACAAGAAAACAAGTCTTGTACAAGCTACACCATGAATAAGGAAAAACATCTCATGACGAGATCCGTGTATACCAATCCGTGTAACCAACGTGTCAAGAGCATGGATATCTACACTAGATACAGTGAACATAGGAGATATCATAAATTAGAAACTAATCAGAGAATGTACTCGCCTTGGGTCCTTAGCTGTCAATACCAATGTCCTGTCCCAGAGTATCGTCTGGAGAATCCGACAGTCCTATAAACATATAATAATATCACTTGTATCAGATGCTACACTAACACGCAATAGAAATACCCTGGCCTCAGGGCTATGCCAGGCATGGCTCTAGTCAACTAGGGTCATCTAGTAGGGATACGTATATAATACACATTTACACTCAAAGTATATACCAATAAAAACGTATATAATATATATATAAGTGTCTATTAGTAATTATACAAAATACGTATGTGTGTATATACACTAAATAGATGTATATAAATATATATTTATACACCAAAAATACATATTTGTATATATATATCAATCAAATATTTTTATATATGTATATTAACAAATCAAAGAATGTACATAAAGCCACCCTCCTCAAGGTGATCCTAAATGAAATAGCAGTTAGTTCCAATGGGTCCGGAGCAGTCCAATTAGCTAGAAACTATATAAAGAAGTTCAAGATCGGAGTTCGGCACGAAAATCGGGATAATAATACCAGGCTAATAGGGGAAAGGGTCGTTTGTTTGTAATTAAGGTAACACCTTACTTTATGAAAATTATTTCAAAATTATTTTGAACAATAATTACCAATAAAAGTTTATTTATAAAATTTAGAATTTATGTAAAAGCCAATATATTTTTATACCTATAGTAAATTCGGTTACCAGTCCAAATAACCAATTTTGAACAAATTTTTATTATTGAAACTATTTCTTAAATAATATAAACCCCAACAAATTATTATATTTTTACATAATCACAAACCCTTATAATTATTACGCAACTACTAATTACATAAAAACTAACTAATTGCATAAAAACTAACTAATTACATATTAATATAACCAATCCTTATATATAATACATAACTAAATTTTACACATAATAAATAACTAATTTCATACATTATAAACAATAAAACTAATTATATATATTACTAAACTAAATATATATAATTAATAAACTAATTATATATAATTAATAAACTAATTATATAATTAATAAACTAATTATATAAATAACCTAATTCCCTTTAAACTCACTCCCCACCCTGAGAAATCGATAGGGAACAGAGAAGGGAGGCTCACATTGGGGTTTTTTCCGGCGTCGGCGCGGGGAAGTCCGCCGGGGTCGCGGTGGTCGGCCCCCCCTCGACTTCGAGGCTGGATCTGGAACTCAGGGCGACAGCGAAGCTCGGCGGCGGCTGGATCGATCGGCTCGACGCACGCGGAGGGAGGGGTCGGCTCGATCTGGTGGCGCTGGGCGGCGGATCTTCGAGCTCGACGCGGCGGAAGGAGCTCGACGACGGTCGGCGGATCTGCTGTGGTCGAAGCTCGGCGGCGGCGAAAACTCGAGAGCGGCGGCGGTCGACGGATCCGAGGCGGCCACGGCTCGACGAGGGTGAGGAGGTCCCAGTCGCCGGCGGCGGTCAAGATCTAGGTTAGGTTTTTTGGGATTTCTGTGAACGAGTCGGGGTTGGATCGTGTCCGGGGCTGGACACGATGGATTCTATGTACTGTGGACGTGTCCGGGTGTTGGACACAGGGGTTTGAATGTACTATGGCATGGGGGTTGTGTCCAGATGGTGTCAGACACGAAAATCTGGTTGTAACATTGTAAATCTGGACACAGGAAATGAATGGATACGGTAGGACACCCGGGGTCGGACCCGAGGCCAACACGGCTGACACCGTAATGCTGGACACACGGACACGAGCACACAAATCAATGGTGATGGCTTGTTGGCTTGTGGGAATTTGTGAGGGCTAGCTAGGGTTTCTTGGGAATGGTGTGGTGAGAGACTTTAAATAGGGAGAGAGAGTGTGGGATAAAGGGTGAGGAGGCCCAAATAATGAATGGCCAAGATTATATATAAATGAGTTTTTCATGTGGGAAATGAGGGTGTGAATGGGAGATGGTAAACTTGTAAATTTAATAGAAAAAATTATAATTTAAGAAAATATTTTAAGAGTCTTCCAAGGCTAACTGATTCCAAATTAGCTACTAATTAAACCCATATTTCAAAACCCTAGAAATTATGTAATTTATTTATTTACTATTCCAAAATGGATATAAAAATTTATTATGAAAACAACTAGTCCTTCAATAATTTTATTAAACAAATAATTTTATGATTTCAAGCCAATAAATATTCGAAGCTAGAGTATTATATATATATTATTATTTATTAATTTATAATAAATCGACATTTAGGAAAAATGATTTTATAAAAGATTTCAAATCACTTACAAAAAATTAAACATTGTTAAAAATCTAATACTAAAATTCAAGGAGAAATATCTTATAAACTTGATATTTTAAAAAAAAAATCTAAATATTTTGGAAATTTGGAAATCAGAGGTTACAACTAGGGAGGATCTGGTTTACTGCGTAGGTGGTAGTCACCTGTGTTTGCTGATGAAGGCCCAAATCATGCTCCATGGAATACAAGGTACTTATATATGTAAGTTCGGAGTTCTTCATAGATAACCCTTTATTAATAAAATATGGTAACTTCTCTTCGGGGATTACATCATCGAGAGAAAGGACGTTAGCATGAGTAGCCACGTACTCCTCCAGTTCATCTTTCTCGAGGGCTACCCCCAGTGCGACCGAAGGCTTCGGTGGATTCCTATACAGTTTTACCACCAGGGGTTCAAATTTTGTAGGAGGTGCCGGAGTTTCCATTAGTGGTCTTCGAAGGCGAACGACCATAGGCGTAGACGGCGCCGGATGTTCCCTCCGTGATTGATTCGGCCTATGAAGGAGAACGACCAAAGGTTCGGATATGGTAGACGGTGACGGGTCTTCCTTTAATAATCAATTCAGCCTGCGAAGGCAAAAAAACAAAGCTTCGGGTTTCTTCCTGTTTAGTTTTACGATAAGGGGAGCGGTTGTGTCGAGAGCACGTGCCTCTAGACAAACTCTCAAGGGTTCATCTAGTGTAGTCCCGACCCCTCCCTCATCGTCAGCATCACTGTCGCCTTTATCTCGGTGGACTTGCTTGTAGAGGATTGAATCAGAGTAGTAGGCCTCGACCCCTTTAAACGGGTCCACATCCACGAATTCTATCTTGACCGTGCCATGGTCGTCCACATACTTTAGGCATTTATATAGATTTGATGGCACGATCATGTTTTGGTGTATCCATGGTCGTCCCAACAGGACATTGTAGGATACCTCGACGTCAATGACGTAGCAAGTGACCTATGTCTTCAAGTCGCCGATCTGGCATTTCAGGAGGATCTTGCCTAGAGGGTAGCTTCTTCCAGCGTTGAATCCACTAATGGCAGTATTGGTGGCTGCCAGACGATGCATCGGGATGCCCAAGGTCTGAAGCAGACTCCTCAGGATGATACTAATTGATGAATTGGGATCGATGTATATTCGGTCCACCTTAATAGCGTCGATGTACCCTGTGTAATACACGAGACGATTATGCCGGTTGTTCTTTAGCAACATATCCTGTTGTGAGAACGTGATGTTGGGTATTGCCTTTATGATACTATTGTAGTGGGGGAAAGAAGCCGGATCCTCAGGAGACAGTTTTACCTGGGCCAGGTAGGTGTCGACATTTTGTAGTGCCTCACTCAGAGCAGCCCGAGTGTCTCTGGAGAGCCGCTGAAGCTCAAATAATGACAAATACGCTGGTGCGTTGGCCATTTGTGCTAGGATGTCGAAGTTGTAGGATTTTTCTAATCCCTGAGCTGCATCTTTGTGCAACGGTTTATCGAAGCGAACCTCCTTTTGCTTAGATTTGTTTGCCGCAGGAGGCTGGGATGGACCTGGCTCATAGGCCGTAGGTACTGTAGGAGTATCGCCGTCGGAGGTGTTATAATCCCACTGGTAGGTGAGTCCTGACCGGGTTGCTCCTGCCATGGCATCCTCAGTGGTAGGGTACACCATGCGACAGGACTTGGCTTTTTGTATTTTAAGCCTGACGGCGTGTCACAACCACATATTTTAGAAAAAGGATATTTTGGTCATTTCATAATTAATTAAATATTGTGTATGTTGTAAATATTATTTATTGTATTATTTATTTATTGTTAGATGTTAGTATATAATTTTGGACTTATGTTAGTGGACATAACTAGTTTAGATTAGATCTATGGACCAATATTTCATTCTAGTTAGAATTGAGCCCAATAGTAAGCTTATTTATTAGGAGGATGAATTAATTAGTTAAACCAATTGGATTAGAACCTTCCTTCCTTAATTAATTCCTTCATGACAAGCCCCAAGGGGTATTGTGGATATTTTATAGTATCTTGGAGGAGGGGGTAGAGGTCAGCCTATTAGAGGGAGGAGAGAGACTCTTTCTCTCTCTTTATTTTTAATTCCAAATCAAGATCTAGAATTTTTCTCTTCCAAATTCCTACATTCCCACAGCAATTTCTACCCAAATTTCTTCTCAATTCCTTCCCTACTCATCATTGGAGGATATTAGAATAAGGAGGAAGCAAGGATTTATAAGGAGGAGCAACGATCTACAAGTTGAAGGCTCTTGACACTCATTTAGGATTTTTATTGCGAATCCATCTCCCAATAGGTACAATTCAGCTATTACTCTCTAATTAGACTCTAAATCTGTAATTTAATTATTAGAAACCCTCCCATGTACTAAGGATACCCATAGGAAGTGAAATTAGGTTTATAGGAGGCCTATAGAGAAAGTTATGTGGTATTTTGTGTCAATTTTGGGAGAATTCCGAGATTGACACATCTTGTGTTTGTCAATAAGTCAATTAGACCAAATTGACATGTGTTTGGTTGTGTGTGACAAGTGTCTTGTCCATAATTGGATACGTGTAGGCTGTTATAGAAGCATGAAAAATACGCCGGATGACTATACGTGGCATGTTGGTGCAGAGCAGCGTAAGCAGAGACCTTCAGAGCCGTCAAACGTGCAACGGAGCTCTTTCAGCTAAAACGTAGCATGAGATATGAAAGCTCAAAGGACCATCCATGTAAGGCAGTACGTCTAAGCCGCTTTAGCGTAAACAGGGTGCTTCATCGCCTCCAGGGCGTAAAACTCATCCTCTTTCAGACGCAGCATTAAGGTGTACAAGAGATGCTTCGTATTCTCCAAAGTGAACCTGTCAGACCCTGTAATGAAGATCCTGCAATGAACCTGATGTCTGGACTTCTGACAAAGGGATACGGCTCGACTACCCAGACGACGGCTATAATGATGGCACAGCACTGCAACCCAGGCTGTCAAATACCGCCATCCCCTTTGCGTAAACTACTTTTACAAGCACGAAGGGATACGCTGCCTTGTTTTACACAGGCAGACATGACCTGTTTACGTTCTGCAGTGGACAAACTGCCTGCCATATCAAAAGCTATACTCCGTACGGGATCGAGGCACTTCTCTACGTCTAATGCCCAGATCGGTGACAGTTTCTCAAGGCACGTCTCTGCGACTGATGCGTAGAAGGAGTCGCAGACCTTCAAAGATACGCCTCCATATTTAATGAACAGGATGGTGGCAAATCTTGGCATTTAATGTAAGATATTTGATTATATCTTCAAAAGCCGTAATTTCGGCTAAGACGTCCCCATCAGCACTCTGGCACGGTACGCAGCGGCTTCTACGCCCATCCAGCTCCTACGCCTACTCGGTCCTGTGCTCACTCGGTCTCTATGACCACTCGGCTTCTACGCCTACTCGGCTTCTACGCCTGCTCGGCTTCAACGCCCACTCGGCTTCTACGCCTGCTCGGCCTCTATGACCACTCGGCTTCTACGCCTATTCGGCTTCTACGCCTATTCGGCTTCTATGCCGGTTTGATAACTATTTGGCTTCTATGCCATGGTGACAGACATTTGGCTTCTATGCCAACCTCTTCTACACAATGGATACCTACCTACGTGGCTTCTACGCCGTGATCTTCGTAGCGATTATACGTGTTTTGTCCCTTAGTTAGACCCGCGTCACACGCTTATTCTAAGGATCACCTATACGCAGGCATTGGTTACTTTAACCGTTGTGTAAAAGGGTGTTGTACTTTCCATTCCTTAGTTTCTACACCGACGGAGTGGTCACTGTCACTAAAACTCTATAAATAGAGACCTCTATCAATGAGGAACAAGGTCGACAAAAGAAAAGATCGAACCAGAGGTCAAGAGAGAGAGAGAGAGAGAGAATCCGGAGCTCAGGCAGAGAGTAGGGATCGACGACTTTGGCATCGTGCATCCACCCTCTTTTGCAACCTTCGAAGCTGCTTCCTGTCTTCTATGATACTTTTTCAACATCGTGTGGTCCAAGGGCTAAAGTGATCGACTGCAGATCAGACAACTATAGCAATATTTACCCAGATTAAATAAATTATACTCCCATATCCTCGTATAGGATCAAATTATACAAGTTTGTTTGTAAACCAAAGAAGGCGGGTTTCGTATAAATCCCATCCTGAATACATTTTTATTCTTTTGTTTAATACCACAAATAAGATGGTGACTCTGCTGGGGACATCTTTCTCTTCTAATAAGAAAGCAATTGCTCAACACGATGCGGTATCTATAGGAACCGTGAAGAAGATACTGGTCGTCCAATTCGACCAGTCTGCCTACGAAGACATGCTTCGAACCGGGGGTAGCTCTCACCCTCTCTCCGTCCAAGACAACAGGAAGCTGCACAAGGTCTGGATGCCCAAGATATCCTCTACCATTCCTGTGGACTCTCCCATCTCTCCGACCTCTCTGACCAATGAGGTTGTAGCATTGCTCCCTCCGTGCCCTGTACGTAAAATTCAGTCTCCCGCTACGCGCAGTACAGACGAAACTTCGGACAAAGCCTCAGCGCTAACCCAGAAGTATCCACTGCTCTCTACGCGTAGGAACCAGTCTTCCGCTACGTGCGGTACAGACGAAACTTCGGGCAAAGCCTCAGCGCTAACCCAGAAGTATCCACTATGCTATACGCGTAGAAACCAGTCTCCCACTACGCGCGGTACAGACCAAACTTCTGATAATGCCTCAGTGCCAAATCAGAAGTACAAATCACTCTCCATGCGCAAGACAACATCTGACCTCTACGGGGAACTAGATAAGCGCTGTAATTTCTGCAAGGGGAAGCAAGCGGCGGAGTAATCAACTTCTCGGCCGTTACGCTAGCGAAGAAGCAATCTGCCTACCCTCCGGATTACGCGGGAAGCCGACGGCCGACTGAGGACCTCTTCAACTTTACGCCAGTCTGAGCAAATCTCCAAATTATGCCAGGCGGAGTCCCATAATGTAAAGCAAGCTCAGGTTGCGGGAAGGCACCCTCTACGGGGATTATTCGCCACCCAGATGGCCATCTTGTTGTACATAGGTGGCGTAGGGAGAACCATGGTGCCCAATCTCCACATGCCCATTGATGGGAACAGAAGGAACAAGCCGTCTTCTTCTTCCTCCACTCCTCCTGACCTGCGCGAATATCTAATCCAGAAGCGTAAGGAGAGGGGACCTTCCAACATGTCTATTACGCCCCCTAGCGAGCGATGTTGTAATAGTCATAAGATTGTGATTGACTGCTGCTGTTTTAAAGCAAAACGGTCGGTTTTCGACCGATTGAGCTACTCTCAGTCTTTCCGGGAAGAAGACGCACGCATCTGTGAACATGGCTTCACACATACCTAGAGGAGGGCCGAGCTCAAGATGTTATCCCACTAGGCCTCCGAGCCGAAGGAGATTCGAAGATCTCCTCAGGAACACTGAAGCTGGGGTATTCCAAAACACCCGTGCAAGGTCACATCAACCAGCTTCGTACTCGTCTGATTCCGACGTTGGGGGTCGCCAATCTCCCAGATCAGACGCTGAAAGTATAGAGTCGACTTCTGCAGCGACCTATACTAGTCCTTCGATGACGCCCAGGGAAAGGGGAGTTTACGCCGTTGAAGATGAACACGAGGAAGCTTCGCCGTCAGGAAATGCGGAACAATGCATCACTGTGCTGGAGACATCTCTGAAATAAATGCAATCCATGATGGAGAACATGCACCAAATGATGCTAACTCAGTACGCAGCTGCCATGGCTCAAGCATCGGTCCCGCCAACTCAGATACATGTGGGGGTGGACTTACCACCATCCAACTCGAGCCAAGAGCCTGCTCTAGATCAAGAGTCAGCAGTTCCTCCGCTTCCTCACTCGAAGAATATATTACCTCCCGTTGGAGTCACGATGCAACCAACTCTACGCTAAACCGTAGTCCCGCTTCCAACTAAAAATCTGATGCAGGCAGTATGGGAGTTGAAAGCCCAGTTCGACGCCTTGAAGTACAAAGATCAGCTCAAGAAACTGGGAATTAACCAGCCTTACCCAGCTATCTGGGAAGAAGTCCCTTTTCCTCCGAGGTATAAACCTCAGACTATGGCTCTGTTCGAGGGAAAAACATCACCAAGTAAGTACATGAACTATTTTAGTATGATGACGGTATTGCTACAAGGGAACGATGCCCTCCTCACTCGGGTGTTCAAAGGCTGTCTCTCAGGAGTAGCCTATCAGTGGTACCGTAGCTTGGCGGACAACTGTATTACTTCCTTCGAGGACTTCAAAGCTTTATTCTTCATGCGATTCTACGAGGGAGGAATGGACATGTCTATGTCCTCTCTCATCGAAGTCAAGCAAAGGGAAAAAGAGGACGTTCGTACCTTCGTCGAACGTTTTCGTCAGGCCACCTTACAGATGCCTCCAGGAGTTTCAGACTCTGCATTAGTAGACATTTGCAGGAAGAACCTCCTTTCCATAGTCTCGGTGTTTACAGGACCATATCAGTTCCATGATTGGCCCTCGTTCATCATTTCGGCAGTGGCCGCCGAAGACAACAGTCGCAAGGCGCGCGATAATGGTATTATGATCTCCGCCTCTGATAGAGGCAAGAGGTCATCTCCCAACAGCGACCATCCTCGCGGCTATAAGGAAAAAGAAGCTCTGACGGTCAATACGTCCAGACAAAAGACTGCGGCGACCACGCAGACGAGACCCGGGACCTCCAGGCACGTCGAAGTCTACTCTTTCGACGACGACGATATCCCTAGTATATTCGAGTGTCTCGTCAAAAGTGGCAAGATCACCCTTCCGGAGCTGAGGCGGCCCCAAGAAGTCGGCAGTACTGACGACCCCAAATACTGTATCTTCCACAGATACCTACACCACCCAACAAAGGCGTATTGTATACTGAAAAGGAAGATCCAAGGGTTAATCGATGCTAAGGCCATCACTCTGTACAATACCGAGAAGGCGGTCACGGCCAACATGATCTCTCTGCGGTTTGGCGATCTGCCTTCCCAAAAGGTCTCGGACGGCGTCACACCCATTTCTCGGACCACGATAAACATCATCAATCCCCCTAGCCATGACATTCAAAGGGTTCTTTCGAGAGCATGTACCTCGATCTCAGAACCTGGAAGCTGATGCCCTAGCCAGTCTAGCTGCGGATTTAGCCACTCCTATAAGAAGGCAGGATTCAGTAATCCTTCTTAACAGAGATTTATTCTACGTGAAGAACAACTTTCATATAGAACACAGCTACGCTGTGAACACGGATCCCCCTAGAAGTGACTGGAGAAGTCCCTTCATGGATTTTGTCGCATACGAAATCTTGCCGGAGGACCCCAAAGAAGCAGTATCCGTCAAAAGACGATCATTACGCTTCTACTTCGACGCATCTTCACAATGCCTATATCGCCGGATCTACGATGGACTGCTACTAAGATGTCTCTATGATGACGAAGCACAGCAGATTATCCGGGAAGCCCATGACGGCGTATGCGAAGCGCATCAGCCCGGTCCTAAGCTACAGGATTGTATCAGGAGAATGGGCTATTACTGGCCCACTATGATCACAGATGCGATCAACTATGCAAGACAATACAGAGCCTGTCAGGTTCATGCAGACTTCATACATCAACCGTCTGAATATCTACATCCTACGTTGTATCCTGGCCTTTCGAAGCATGGGGTATAGACATCATTGGTCCTATTCACCCGTCTTCTTCCAGAGACCACCGGTTCATACTGGCCATCACAGATTACTTCTCCAAATGGGCAGAGGCGATCCCTCTCGCTGAGGTAAAAGCGTCTGACGTAATCAGCTTCATCAAGCATCACGTCATTTATCGCTTTGGGATTCCCCGAAGGATAATCCATGACAATGGGCCTTAGTTCATCAGCCAAGCGTTTCATCGATTTTGCGATAAAAATCGGATACATAATATTGCCTCTATGGCATATTATCAAGCTGCTAATGGTTTGGCGGAAGCTTTCAACAAAACCATTATCAAGCTCTTGAAGAAGTTCGTCTCTTCAAACAAAAAAGACTAGAATAAGAAGCTGGGTGAATGTCTCTGGGCATACCGCACAACGGTACGAACACCGACAGGTTGTACCCCATTTTTACTGGTCTACGGGAGCGAGGCAGTTCTTCGCATTGAAATCCATATCCCGTCGCTCAGGATAGCCGTGACTAATGAGCTGACCTAAGAAAAGAACGACCTGCTAAGCCTCCAAGCTCAACAGCATATCGCGCTCAACAGCGCATCGCGCTCAACAGCGCATCGCGCTCTACCAAGCACGCATTTCTCTTAAAGCGAGAAATGCCTCCAAGCTCAACAGCGCATCGCGCTCTACCAAGCATGCATTTCCAGAGCTTTCAATCATAAAGTAAAGGAAAGAGTGTTCAAAGTCAGAAGGCCGATGATTCTTACTCACAGGAGTAAAGGCAAATTCCAGCCCAAGTGTGAAGGCCCTTATGTGATCGAGACAACGTTCTCGAACGGCGCTTACAGGTTAGCCCAACCTAATGGAGACCTGTTAATGGCTCCTATCAACGGTAAATTCCTGAAGAGGTACTATGCTTAACCTCCTCTGCTCAAGTAGAATATAGCGAGAATCTCAAAGTCTGACCAAACTACCTCCAAAACAAAACTAGTTAGGTCATATTCTATCATGTCAGTATGACCTCTGAATAGGTATGTCCTGATAGAAGTTTATCGAGAGTCTATCACGTCCATATTACCTCTAAT
The DNA here is from genome assembly GCA_036927795.1 of Iris macrosiphon. Lineage (NCBI taxonomy): Eukaryota > Viridiplantae > Streptophyta > Magnoliopsida > Asparagales > Iridaceae > Iris > Iris macrosiphon. Next base: position 132,619,318 of record JAYESA010000019.1, on the reverse strand, counting down.
ATCACTCTCACCCAAACTTGTCATTTACATTCCGAAATAATGGGTCCACAAAAGTCAGAAAAGATTCACTTTATTTATTCCCGAAAAAAGCAGAATTACATTGGGGAAGCAAAAAGAAAGAAGGACACATCATTGTGGGGGAGCGGTCAGATCGCGAATCAGCTTCGCCAGTGCAGCCACCCTCTCGTCCCTGGAAACCAAGGCATCAGCGCGGGCCTGTTCCAGCCGTGCCTCGGGATTGTTCGTAAAGGACAGTTTGGCCCTTGCCCGAAGAGAGCCAGCTCGGGCAGCTTCTGTACGCTCCAGGTCCCGTCGCGCTGTGCTCAGTCGACTAGTCGCTACGTCTAGAACTGCCAACGACTGAGAAGCCCACTCCTCTGCCCGAGTGAGTTTCTCCTTCAACTTGCGAGCCCTCGCTGCATTCCCTTTATGCTCTGATTGGCACTTCGTCTGAAGAGCAAGAGCCTCCTCCACGACAGCTTTTCTTTTATCCATCTCCAGCTTATGTGCTTTGATGGAGTTATCTAGGCTCTCCAGCTGTTTGGTAAGCCGCGCAGTCATGGAGTCGTATCTGGCCTGGACCTCAGCTTCAAAACTGCCCCGAGTCAGCTACAAGTATTCGTTAATAGGTTGCTCCAACCCATTAACCATCGCCTCCAGGGCGTCAGCTACCCCAGAATCGCCAAACTCCCTGACCGCCCCAATCGAAAACTGGGAAGCCTTCTTCAGACGATCAAAATCCAGGTTCTTCGCCAACACCATTGATATCAGCGTGTTCAAACTGGTGTAAAAGAGGCTGGTATACAGCTCGGTCAGCGCAACCAGATCTGGTTGGACGCCAGGAGTGGCCGCGATATTGGCAAGTTCCCCTCCAAGAATAATTGCAGACGAGGTGGCCACAGCCGCCTCCTCGATAGGTGGTACGACCGAAGAAGGTACGACAATGACGGTCAAAGTCATTGGCATACTCGCTAGAGGCGAGGTAACAATGATGGGTTCGTCCTCCTCTTGAGGTGACAAAACTACTCCGGGCGAGCTGGCCCCCGAAGGTATTTCCTCCTCGAAGTCGAACGCCTCCGTATCATCGTCAGGAGCCCGAGCAGAGCCAGGAGACGCTTCAGCGCCATACTTCCCGTGGACGTCATCCCCTGAGAAGAGGACAAGAAAGTTGGTATCAATATGATAGTAACCTTTCTAAGAGGAGACATAAAGATGACCTTTACCCGTAGCCAACGGTATATATGCCGCGTCTGCAGCCTATGTAGCTATATCATGCCTTAATGATGCAATACGAACTGTAATACCTGGAGAAGGAGGTGGGCCAACCGACATCGCCAGGAGCTCTACCAAGCCTTCACCAAGACGCAATCGAGGTTCGTCAGCTGGAACCTCGCTGGTCATGCTCACGGACGCGGCAGGAGTTTCATCCGTTGCTGGTCTAGGGAAAGATTCTCCCATCTGCACCAGCCGCTCAGGCGATTTCATTCCACTACCGGAGGCAGTGGCAACAACGGCAGCCTCAAGCAGGAGTTCTCCGGCACCGCCAGCCGAAACTGAGGGTCCCTCTCCGAGAGGCGGGGAACCTCCAATCAAAGAGACATCCCCAACAGGAGAGACAGCAGGTTCCTCTCTAGGAGCCTCGATGCCAGGAATCCGGAGAGGGCGATTAACCGTCTTCTTCTTCCTCTTACGAGGGGAAGTCTGCTTCGAAGAAGGATTCCTTCGCTTCCCAAAAATTGCCAAAGCCCCCGCAGGCGGTGGCACTTCACACCTCGGCCCCGATACCAGAGGCTCATTCGGAGTGACGGACTCCTCACCTTCGTCAGATAAAACCGAGGGGACTTTGATTCTTCCCCCAGGCTTGGGAGAGGGCACCCTAAAGCTTCCACGAATGTTAAAATTGCGATAGAAGGTGTTGATCGCCACGTAAAACTGAGCGTACGAATGGAGGATCTGCAGCTCCGTGGAGAGGGTGACGACCGGCACAGTAAAGATTGCTCCCGTGCAGCCCATGATGAAATACCGCCATCCCCTGGCTCCATCAATGAGTCCGCCCCTGGACCTGAAACTGGTGATGGCATTGCCCACGTGCAGCTGATCGTACCCAAACTGCCTGGCGAACCGACCGGGCAAGTAAGGCTCGAAGAAGCAATGATCTTCGCTTCTGTATAGTAGATGGGAGGGTCTAATGCAGACCAACCAATTAAAAGCTTCCGGAGAAAGATTGGTCTTTTCTCCACCTAAATCCTTAAGCCTAATCCCCAACTGATTGCGATGTACAGAGGAGACAGTGCAGAGGAGCTTCCAGCAGTGACCGAGGCTCAGCGCCAGCCGACAGTCTAAGACTGTATTCACATTCCAGATGGAGTCCTTGTAGTTCAGCAAGAAACTACCCCCCGAGCTACTACCAGGGCCAGGAGACATCACCCTGGGGTTGTGGAGGATTAACCATCCCATCAAGTACAGGTATGGTAACTCTACTCGGGGAAAGCTATCACGTCGAGCTTCATCGACGAGCAGTCCGTTAGTCATGGCTCTCAGGCCAGCCTGTATACGGCACACCATGGCAGAGAGCAAGCCCAGTCTTGCCCCGAATACCAGACGAACGGTGGGCCACAGGATGTTCCGGTGAATGCGGTCCGCGGACGCGATACCGGGTACCACTACTCGACGCAGCCATAAGGAGAGAAAGCCAGCCAGCATGGCTTCCTCAGACAAAGGCCTGTGGTAGCGCATCAAGTAACTATAGGCCTTAGTGCCTTCAGGGTACTTTCCAACCCCGTCATTGAGAAACTGATCTGGTGCTTTAACCTCCTCCATAAGATCCTCGATGACCTGGGCACTGAGCATGCCCAAACAGTTCACGGGCTCATTCTTGCCCCCCGAAACTTTCTCCGACTTGATGGCCCTGGCCCGGTGGAAGAAGAGGAAGGACATCCACTTAGTGGTGTGAGCCAAATCAGAAGGCTCATTATAAAAAGCAGTGCATGCATAGTGGCACACCAGCTCCTGATACACCTCTACAACCCGAGGGTCCGAGTCCTCCAACTCCCGGTTGGTGAGAACATACTCTTCATACGGGGTATCCCCCATCGGCAGTCTCGAGATCGCTGCCATTTCGTGGAGGGCCAACCCCAACTCCCCCAGTGGAGTGGCAAAGGTCCCGGTGAGCGAAATGTATCGCTCCATCAGTGCCAGAAACAGGTTAGGGTTGGGAGGCAACCCAATACTCGTCGTGCTCACGGCAGCATATAGTCCTATGACCTCTAGCTCTTTTCGAAAATGCTTCAGAGCACAGCCAACTAGGCAAGTCCATCGGAGGTTTGCTGGGGTGATCCACCCATTGTACCGAGGATTCTCCTTGGGGTATACTCCCCTACGCACCATGAAGTCATTGTAGAAAGTCGGCAATTGGACCGGCTGGATTACTGAACTGTCTTCATTCGGGACGCTGCTCGGGCACAGTCCCCTGAACAATGTCACGATGCCAGAAGGGCGGCTGACAAACGACCCCTGGTCAGCTCCTTTCAGGTGAAAGATCTTCCCCGGCTTGCCGTGAAGATCGAGAGTCAGCGTCCACGACATCCTCCTAGAATGTGTGGCATGGAAGAAAGCCGAGATGGGATAATCTCTCGGCATCATGGGCAGATACAAGACCACGCTCTCGGCGGGGAAAACCCAGGGTTCTCTCTTGGGCTTCGTCTGGGACTGTTTGTCTATCATATCCCCGAAGAGAAAGGCCGGCTTGATGTACTGCTCCCCGTCTACGTACGTTAGGGGCTTCCCGTTGATCATGCTCAGCAGCATTCGCTCGCCCTGAGCCGATATCAAGATCCCCCTTCCTTCAGGATACTGGGGTCCGGAGATAGGAAATGTCACGTGCGATAGATCCTCCAGGTAGTTCGAGTGCAGTATCCCGGCAGCAGAACCCATCACCTCAGCCAGTGGAGACTCATGCAAGTTAACTGCAAAAGTGCAAGGAAAATACGTTATTACAAATCTTGCAACACAAAGACCAAGAAACGACAGTCTGTGCTTTACGCCAAGACTGTACAAAATTTGGTCATTTTACGCCGGAAGTCGCATCTTGAAGTGTAATTGGCGGTATACTGTCCATGCTTTACGCCAGACTGCTAAATTTCTAATTATTACGCCGGAGGTCCCATCCAAAGCGTAGAACTAAAATTTTATAGTATACACCAAGATTTCGGCAGTCAGAGCTTTTACGCTCATAACTGCGAAAAACATAGAGTTTGTACGCTGGCACATTAGAAATGTGGGCGTAAAAGATGAAAACATCTCCGTGCGTCATCTTCCTCAAAGAGGCTATTAGCACAAAAGATGACCTAGCAAGTCATGTTCAACGTGTACGAAGGATTTTTTTGTCATTCTTTGTCATCCCCAATGGCTATACCTCTAAGGCCGGGTGCGCTACTCGTCGGCAGGAGCCTTCGCTCAGAAGGAAGTTCACCTTGCCCGACCGAAGACTCTCTCGTTGGGACAGAAGAACGAGAAGAAGAGCCTGTGCTCTTTTCCTTGGTGGAGGTGGTTTATTTCGGCGCCATTTCTGAAAACTCAGAGTACTCGGAGAAAGAACGAGGGGAAAAACTCAAACAATCGAGGCTCTCTTTCGCAGAAGACGGATAAAAAGTTTTTCTCAAAAGCTTGGGATATATATAGAGTTCGGGTCGACTCCTCGAATCCTCAGATGGGCTCCTCGAAACCCCAACCAAATCTCACAAATTAAATATTTGGTTATGATTGGGTACTACGTCAGCCCACTATTCTCGAAAGACGGACAGTCAGCAAATTCGAAGAGTTATTCGTGCAAAAGCAGGTCAGCGGTTCCTATGCTAAAGAGCTTTTTACACTCGACAGCAACAGATCTACAGTTTTACGCTCGCAAGTTACAAGTCTATGGTTTTATGTCCGGATGCCTTTGTGCTCGGTAGCTTTTATGCTCGAGAGGCTACAAACCTATGACTTTACGCTCAGCAGATACCAAATCGATGATCTCGCGCTCGATGGCATTTAGTTTACGCTCGGAGGCAACAGATCCGCAACATTACGCTCGGAAGATTTCTTTTATTCACAGGCTACAAATCTACAGTTCTACGCTAAGGAGCTTTCTACGCTCGACAGCAACAGATCTACGGTTTTACGCTCGCAAGCTATCAGTCTATGGTTTTATGCCCGGATGCCTTTGTGCTCGGTAGCTTTTACGCTCGAGAGGCTACAAACCTATGACTTCATGCTCAGCAGCTCCGAATCTACGATCTCACGCTCGGTGGCTTTCTACGCTCAATAGACTACGAACTCAGGATTCTCAGCTCATCTACACTACGGATCTCTGACTTTCCGCATATCCGAACAGCAAGGCGGTCGATTATAGGAGTTCATACAGAAGATACTCCTTCTTGACCTCAACATATCCTAAGTACCCGAAGCATACAGAGTTCAAGCATTGAGAAATAACTCTTTTCGGGTCGAATTAGAGGATCATCCAGACTCCAGTCTGAATATCTCGTCTATCAAGATGGCAACTCAGTTTGACAGCCATTTCTCGATCCTGTTCTAAGGGATTTTTGAGAAATCATTCTTGAAGACGAAGTCTGAACAAAAATTATGTTCATCAGAAGTAAAAACAACAGTTCAGAGCTCTACGCGATTCCTCAGTCCTAGCAACAGGACAGTTCTAAATGTTCAAAATGCTCAACAGCGTTCTATGGACTATTTGTTATGCGCAAGAGGACAGGACCTAGCACTCTTTCTACAGAGTCGGCATAAAGAATCAGACGTGTCGAAGCTACACATATTCAGACTTCTACACATATTCAGACTTCACAGCAACGTATGGCAAGATGATCATATGAAGGAAGCAAGACGATTTTATTAAAGATTAAAGTCATGATTACATATGAGGGAAATCCAATCTACAAGGATTTTTTCTTTATTTTCATGATTATAACTGAGGGAAACCCCGTCTACAATGGGCTTCCTCATCATCGTCTGAAGTTCGCACCGAGAAGCTGTTCTGACAGGTTCTCACGTTGGTGACGGTCTTCCTCTTCTTCCAAGAAGATGATCAGTGGCAGGAGGATACAAAACTGGGCATATGACCCATCCTCCAACAGAAGGAAAGCAGGATAATTTTGCTTTCCTACAGACCACTGCCACTCTAGCCGGTCTGTCTGCCTCTCGTCACCAGAGGTAACTGGAGAAGGCGCCACTTGCAAGCAGCATGGTGAAATACGATTCTTTGTCTCTCCCGAAGAACCACCATATACAGTTGCTGATTATCCCGAGCAAGGGAGGCTAAGATATCCTTCCATGATCCATCATTGCAGTGGACACTTGCTCGAAGATGCCATCTTTTTTGGCTCCTTATACATTGGAAGAACATGGTCTCCTTCTTCCTCAGATCGACCCGACGAACTTCGGCGATCATCTCTGCGTGGTGATGGAAATGTAGGGAGAACAGGTTAACTCCCCTAGCCTTTTTATAGGCGAAAGAGGTCACATCGGTCCCCAATAAATCCGCCATAAAGTCAGCATCGACCGTTTCAATGCTCCATTCAGAAACGTTTCGAGTCACGAGGAGCGGTTCATGCTTCATTCAAAGTGTTCCAAATTTCGAGGAATTTGGAAGCTTTGAAGGGGGTCTTGTAGAAGCATAAAAAATACGTCGGATAACTATACGTGGCATGTTGGTGCAGAGCAGCGTAAGCAGAGGCCTTCAGAGCCGTCAAGCGTGTAACAGAGCTCTTTCCGCTAAAACGCAGTATGAGATATAAAAACTCAAAGGACCATCCGCGTAAGGCAGTACGTCCAAGCCGCTTCAGCGTAAACAGGGTGCTTCATCGCCTCCAGGGCGTAAAACTTATCCTCTTTCAGACGCAGCATTAAGGTGTACAAGAGACGCTTCGTATTCTTCGAAGTGAACCTGTCAGACCCTGCAATAAAGATCCTGCAATGAACCTGACGTCTGGACTTCTGACAAAGGGATACGGCTCGACTACCCAGACGACGGCTATAATGATGGCACAGCACTACGACCCAGGCTGTCAAATACCGTCATACCCTTTGGGTAAACTGCTTTTACAAGCACGAAGGGATACGCTGCCTTGTTTTACACAGGCAGACACGAGCTGTTTATGTTCTGCAGTAGACAAACCGCCTGCCACATCAAAAGCTGCACTCCGTATGGGGTCGAGGCACGTCTCTACGTCTAATGCACAGAGCGGTGACAGTTTCTCAAGGCACGTCTCTGCGACTGATGCGCAGAAGGAGTCACAGACCTTCAAAGACACGCCTCCATATTTAATGCACAAGATGGTGGCAAATCTCGGCATTTAATGCAGGAGATTTAATTATATCTTCAAAAGCCGTAATTCCGGCTGAGACGTCCCCATCAGCACTCTGGCAAGGTACGCAACGGCTTTTACGCCCATCCAGCTCCTACGCCTACTCGGTCCTGTGCTCACTCGGTCTCTATGACCACTCGGCTTCTACGCCTACTCGGCTTCTACGCCTGCTCGACTTCAACGCCCATTCGGCTTCTACACCTGCTCGGCCTCTATGACCACTCGACTTCTACGCCTATTCGGCTTCTATGCCTATTCGGATTCTATGCCGGTTTGATAACTATTTGGCTTCTATGCCATGGTGACAGACATTTGGCTTCTATGCCAACCTCTTCTACACAATGGATACCTACCTACGTGGCTTCTACGTCGTAATCTTCGTAGCGATTATACGCATTTTGTCCCTTAGTTGGACCCGCGTCACACGCTCATTCAAAGGATCATCTATACGCAGGCATTGGTTACTTTAACCGTTGTGTAAAAGGGTGCTGTACTTTCCATTCCTCGGTTTTGTCACGCCCCAGTCCCAAAATATTATGGAACTAGGCCACGTGGCATTGGCCAGCTGACATGTCTTCGAGGATATCCCAATTTAATGGATCCTGGCGAAGTGTGCTACGCTGTCCTAAATCTAACAAGTCTATTATATCAACAGGCAGTGTCTAATCTCATCTCATCCACAAACAACAAGTATAATACTGAAAGAAAGACTAGAATATAAGGACATAGACGAAGACATAGTACAACTGAAATAAGTCTGGTGGGAACAAACCCACTACAATGTACTGATAGACTGAAATAAAGTACTGAATGTCTGAAATGAAAGTACAGATAAGGAGAGACTGGAACAACATCTAACTAGGTAAGGAGCTCCAGTCATAGGCGGAAGGCCTACCAATCTGATCAGGGGTACTCTGATGGAAGTACCTCTAGCTCCTCGTCAAGAGCAAACCTCGCCTCTACACCTGGCCCGTAAACTGTGGGATAAAAGGCCTCGTCCAGATCTGGAAGATAACCAGGTCCTCAGAGGGACGTAACAAGATACAATATGCATGCTGGATATAGTACTGAAATAAAAGTAAAGAGGAGGGGTGTGCTAACCATCTAAGTGAATGCAATATAAGGACAACCTAGGAACGTATAAGTAGGTGTTGGCATAACGTCCAACGTCCTCTAGAGTGTGGTATCTGTAATCGTCCATCATTCCGAAGAATGAGATATCTGTATATAAGTATAACGTCCCCACTCTAAGGCGTGGTGTCTGCTATGTATACATACGTCCGTAACACTCCGTAGAGCGCGGTGTCTGAATATAGGGAGTCACCGGGTCTATGGTTCCTCTGGATACCACGGAATCCGGTGGGGGTATCCCATACGTTTGTCAGTTGTCCTTCCCGCCCAATGTAGATACGCAAGTCGAATGCACGACTTGAGTGTACCGTATCTAGATGCCAAGTCTCAATTAACTATATTATTCTAGAATACAAGCTAGTCCGTGATGCATGTCGTACGTACCGATAGCGAATCGGGTACGCGGACCCGCATCCCAATATGAGTGTACCATTACGATACGTGTATAGTGCCATGGTCAAGGAAGATATCAAAATATCCTCACAGTGGGTGAGTCAGCTAGCAACTAGGACATGTACACTACTCATCGACGCAATGTCGACCGCACCCGAGTCATTCTCGGACACGCACAGTTCATGTATAATTGAAATATTTAACATTTAAATTTAAAACAGTAATCCAGCAAGGTATACTTGCCTGTCCCGGGTAGGTGCAAAATCCAAAGCCCTGCTCCTGATGCCTCGGCAGTAGTGTCCAGCAATCCTATATAGGATATAGTAATGTCCAAATTAGTCGCTACAATAGCACGACTAGGACACACTGTCCGTATCTACAACTGACACGGGGTCGGGGCTGTATGTATATATAGCTAACACTATTATTTATATATACACTAAAACATATTTAAATATATTAAAAATATATTTGTTTATTAGTACAAAAATAATATTTATGTATTATTTACCAATACACTGGTAATTATGTTATATTCAATAAATACATATATATGTATATAATAGATAATATCCATAACATCATTTATTTATACATATTCCTATATAGTATGGTAACTGGAAATATATACATTTATATACATATATATTAATATATATACATATTAGGTATTCAAATAAAAATAGGGTATTTAAAACTCATGTATATATATACTATGTATATACATACATTTGTTATTTATAAAAATACGTACTTAGATATTTATTTTATATACAAAATATACCAAAAATAAAAATACAGTATATACACAAAAATAATACTTGATTTCCAAAATATATTTAATATTATAGATATTAGATTATTTATATTCTTTGTATTTAAAAATAACATTCATACATACATACATACATACATATATAATATAAATTAAAAAGAAATGATTATAATATATAATATGAAATTTATACAGGAATATAATAAATACATATACTATTAAATACCTAAAATATAGTATATAATATAGAATACGTATTTAAAATACGGGATATACGACATTCCTATGTATTAGAACTTGTAACAGAAAATACATGTATAAATATTAATAATTATACATAAAATATTGTACCTTATTGCTCGACAGGTCGAAGGGGTCGAGCTGGTCGATCGTCGCCGGCGGGGGTGGCCGGTCGGCGCTCCGGCGAGGCTCGGGGAGGTCGCGGGCAGCAGCAGCGGTCTCGAATAGTTTCCAGCTGCGGGCCCGATTTCTCCTCGATGCGGCGGCGGCGGCGGCTGAGATTTTGTGGGGTGGTGGAGGACAGGCTAGGGGAGGCTCCGGTGAAGTATGGTGGCCGGAGGTGCGGGGGTGGAGGAGTACGAGGTCGGGGGGTGTTCGGCTCGGTTGTGCGGGCAGGGAGAGTTTGGATCGGTGCGGGCGGCTGGGGGAGCTACTCCGGCGTCGTGGGGGCCGGAGACTCCGGTAGCAGGTGGGGGGGAGACTGGCGAGGGTGGTCGAGTTGGTATGGCGGCGGTCGGTGGAGGCTGGTGGCGGTGGTGGAGCTCGGGGATGAGGGAGTTGGGGTCGGCTGGTGATGGGTTTGGTTGGGATTTTAGTCTTTAGGTTTTGGGTTTTCTCATTTAATGAGTGAATAGTATGTATATGTAGGAGAGAGAGTAAGGGGGGCTGCCTAGGGATTAGGGCCGGCTGGACAACCATCTTTGGGGAGTGGGGTTGTCCATCAAGATGAGTGGAGGGCTAGGAATAGGCCATTCAAATTTGTAGGGTCAAGATAGGTTACCCTAAAGGTGATGTAAGGACATGAAATGGGGGGGAATTTTAATGCTCATGATTGGTCATGACTATTACTTTTCTCCATGATGGTTTGGGCCAATGAGAGGGGGACACCTCATTGCAATTTTGCAATTAGGCCCCTAACAATTTGGTATTTGCACAATTAATTTGTATTAGGGATTTAATATGACCAAACACCATGTTTGGTGTTCCTTATTGGTCTATGATGGTGTTTGGTGTTTTGTATGAGGCTTGTGGGTGTGGATGTGGGTTTGGGTTGGATTTGGGTCCAATTTCATTTAGGTTAGGTCTCCACATTAATTAATTCATAATTAATGCAACGGTGTTTCTAATTTAATTTAATTAAAAACTGGGAGTCTAAATTGGGTTGGACAAGGGTCATTGTGTAGTAGGCTCAGTGTACAATATTATCGTGATCTGGGTTGATCAAAACTGGTTGAGGTGGGGTCTCAATTTCGATTGGAACGGACAACGAACGTAATAACGCAAATTTAATAATTTGCGCACGGACGTTTGTAACGACTTTTGTGCGTCTAAAATCAGGCACGAAAATCGGTATCCGGGGTTTGTTCCTGGTTCAATATGATGGGTTTACAGGTCTAGGTCAAATATGTGGAATTCATTTTAGGGCAACAGCTAAGGTAGTATCCTAAAATAATAAATCATTGCACAAGTATTATAATACTATATATTAAATCTTAATTAATTTAGGTTAACCCTAATTAGGCTAATTAAACTAGTAAACCCTAATTTCTGGTCGAGGGAGTTTACAACATACCCTCCTTAGAGCATTTCGTCCTCGAAATTAAAACAAATATATAGAATAACTGTTGAATGAAAGAAGTACTATCACATACCTAGGCCTTCGAAGAGATGGGAAAAACGTTGTCGAATATCGTCCTCTCGTTCCCAGGTTGATTCACCTGGTGCCTGATGCCTCCATACGACACGAACTAGAGGGATAGTCTGGCCTCGCAGTACCTTCTCGCTTCGGTCTAGGATCTCTACCGGCTCCTCCTGGTATGATAAGCTTGGACCAACGGTGATCTCCGAGTGGTCAAGCACATGGCTCGGATCTGGTATGTATCTCCTCAGCTGGGATACATGGAAGACGTCGTGAACTCCTTCTAGTGTCTGTGGCAAGGCCAATCTGTAAGCAACTTCTCCGACGCGCTCTAGCACATCGAAGGGTCCGATGTACCTCGGACTCAGCTTTCATCTGCCTCCAAATCTGATGGTTCCTCTGGTAGGTGAAATCTTCAGGAACACATGTTCTCCCACCTGGAACTCTAGGGGTCGCCGATGCACATTAGCCCAATGCTTCTGCCTGTCCTGTGCTGCTCGTAGATGCCCCTGGATCTTCTTCACCTTCTCCACTGTATGGACGATCAACTCTGGCCCTAGAATCTGCCTCTCGCCTACATCGCTCCAACATACGGGGGAACGATATTTCCTACCATACAATGCCTCATAGTGAGCCATCTGAATGCTCGCCTGATAGCTATTGTTGTAGAAAAATTTGACCAAGTGCAAGTGGTCCTTCCAAGAACCGCTGAAGTCAAGCATGCAAGATCTCAACATATCCTCCAGCGTCTGAATGGTGCGCTCGGATTGTCCATCTGTCTGCGGGTGGTACAAAGTACTGAACTTAAGGCGGGTACCAAGACTCTCTTGCATACTCCTCCAAAAGTACGATATAAACCTCGTATCCCGGTCAGACACGATACTGACTGGCACTCCATGCAATCGTACAATCTCCCTCATGTACATGTCTGCCAAGACTTCCGTAGATTGCCCTACTCTGAAGGGTAAAAAGTGGGCAGACTTGGTGAGTCTATCTACGATTATCCATACGGCATTGCGACCACTAGGACTCCTCGGGAAACCCGTGACGAAGTCCATGGTGATGTGCTCCCATTTCCACTCCGGTATCGGGAGCGGTTGAAGTAATCCGGCAGACCTCTGATGCTCAGCCTTGACTTGCTGACACACCAGACACTTAGCCACGAAGCGGGCTATCTCTCTCTTCATCCCGTGCCACCAGTAGTACTGCCTCAGGTCTCTGTACATCTTCGTGCCTCCTGGATGTATAGAATAGGTCAAACTGTGTGCCTCCGTCATCAGCTCCTGGCGTAGCTCTCCATTCGGAACATAGAGACGATCTACACATCTCAAAGTCCCGTCCTCGTGTATACGCAGTCCCGTCTGTATTCCAGCCTCTGTCCTCTGTCGAAGCCTCTGAAATCTGGCGTCTGTCGGCAAAGCAGCCTTGATTCTCTCTACCAATGTCGATTGCACCTGGAAACTCGACATTTGGCCGTCTACTCCGGGCATGACAACTTTGATACCCAACTGTTCTAAATCTCTCAACAGATATTGTTGGGTAGTCAGGAAAAATGCTATGGGCTTCCTGCTTAAAGCATCGGCTACCATATTAGCCTTTCCCGAATGGTACTGTAGCTCAATCTCAAAGTCTGCCATCACTTCGAGCCAACGTCTCTGCCTCTGGTTCAGATCCTTCTGTGTGTAGACGTACTTCAGGCTCTTGTGATCTGTGAATATCTCCACGCGCTCTCCGTAAAGGTAGTGCCTCCAAAGCTTCAAAGCAAAGATCACTGCGGCAAGCTCCAAGTCGTGAGTAGGATAGTTCTTCTCATAGGCCCTCAGCTGTCTAGAGGCATAGGCCACAACCTTCCCAAGCTGCATCAAAACGCATCCTAATCCTTTCCCGGACACATCGCTATAGATCACGAATCCTCCGGGTCCAGAAGGTATGGTCAAGATGGGTGTTGTAGTCAGACGCTTCTTCAGCTCATCGAACGCCGTCTGACACTCCTCTGTCCAGGTGAACTCCTGATCCTTGCAGGTCAAGCGGGTCATCGGCTCTGCGATCCTTGCGAAGTTCTCTACGAACCTCCGGTAATATCCGGCAAGTCCTAGGAAACTTCTCACCTCCGTGACGTTGGTAGGGGTCGGCCACGTCTCTACAGATGATATCTTCGTGGGGTCTACTGAAATGCCATCTTTCGAGATAACGTGTCCAAGGAATGCGACACGATCTAGAAGAAACTCGCACTTGCTCAGCTTGGCATAAAGCCTCTCTCGTCTCAGCGTCTCTAGCACTAGCCTCAAATGCTCCCCGTGCTCCTCGTGGCTCTTCGAATACACTAAGATGTCGTCGATGAAGACTACCACGAACTGGTCCAGATACTCATGGAAAACTCGGTTTATCAAGTTCATAAACACAGCAGGCGCATTTGTTAATCCGAAAGGCATCACTAAGAACTCGTAGTGACCGTAACGAGTCCTAAATGCTGTCTTTGGAAAGTCCTCCCTTCGCACCTTCACCTGATGGTAGCCCGATCTCAAGTCGATCTTCGTGAACACCACTGCTCCTGTCAGCTGGTCGAACAGATCGTCGATTCGCGGTAGAGGGTACTTGTTCTTGATAGTCAGAGCATTAAGGGCTCTGTAATCAATGCACATCCGGAATGTCCCGTCCTTCTTCGGCATAAACAACACTGGTGCCCCCCAGGGTGATGCACTAGGACGAACGAATCCCTTGATTTACAACTCCTCTAGATGTAGCTTCAGCTCGTCTAGCTCCTTCTTCGCCAACCGGTACACATTTGATGATACCGGTGCTGCTCCAAGTATTAGCTCGATGGTGAACTCCACCTCTCTATCAGGCGGTAGGCCTAGCAACTCCTCCGGGAAAACATCCTCGAACTCTGCAACGATTTCTGGGGGTGCCGTCTCCATCGCCATGTAAGCTCCAGCTGCATGTCCTACTCCTCGCTCGATTGTGCCTCGCATGAATTCGAACTCCGGTTGTCCTGGCAGTCTAAAAGTAACGCTACCCTTCCGGCAATCTAGCACGGTATTGTACTGGCTTAACCAGTCCATACCCAGAACTACGTCGAAAGCTGGCATTGGGAGTACCAACAATCGCGCTCTCATCTCCCTACCATAAACTACTACTGAGCATGTTCTAATGGTGTTGGTAACCAGTACGATGCCTCCTCCGGTAAGTATTCTCCAACTCTTAGGTAAGGGGGAGGTTGCTACTCTATGCATTGCTACGAATCTACTAGATATAAATGACAGTGTAGCTCTAGAATCAAACAGTGCAGTTGCAGGTAATGATGCAACTAAAATTATACCTGCTATAGCCTCTCCTTCTGGTTCATCCTCAATAGATGCTAAAGTAAAGGCTTGCCCGCGCCTCTGCCCTCCTGCCTGCTGGCGGGCCTGGTTGAAGTGTGCCTCCTGTGGAACCAAGGGTGGTCCTCTCTGCTGTCCTCCGATAGCTGGTGGACGCTGTCCTCCCGCTGGGGGTGGAATCCTCAGTGGTGTTGCTGGTGGCCTCTGTCCAGTCTGGGGTGCTGCGTCTCTGCGCTGGGGGCAGTCTCTAGCAAGGTGCTGGCTGGCTCCATAGACCATACAGAGCCCGAGCTTCTTCCTGTAGTCTCGGTTGACGTGTCCCCTCTTGCCACAAAAGTGACAGGTCGGAAGCTCCCTCTGCTGGTATGGCGCTGTCCTCTGTTGCGCCTGTGCTCCTGGACGGCGGATCGGTCCTCCGGCTCCTTGCTGGGTCCTGGCTGGTACGTTCACGCTGGAACGTCTCGCTCCTCCTCCTCCTATAGCCTCCTGGATCCTCGCCTCTGATAGGACCTCTTCATAAAAGATCCTCGCCTGGGTAGTAGTGTACCTCTGCAGCTCGTTAGAGAGCCCATGGTGGAATCTCCTGGCTTTTTCTAGGTCATTGGGGATCAGGGCTGCACCAAATCGGCTGAGTCTGCTGAACTCTCCGTCGTAGGCGTCCACAGTCAGGTTTCCTTGCTCCAGGTGCAGGAACTGAGAGTACAGGGCGTTCCTCACCGTAGCTGGGAAGTACTTCATGTTGAAGTGCTCTAAGAATTCCTCCCAAGTCTGCTGTCGGCCAATGCTGTGCTCCATAGAGTCCCACCAGTGATGGGCGTTGCCTGTGAGTTAGGCCCTCACCGCGGTCATCCAGAGATCGGGGTGTAGCTGCGAACCCTCAAGAAGCATCTCGGTGTTGGAGACCCAGTCTGAGATCTCCTCTGCCGTCTCCTTGCCTGAGAAGGTATCCGGGCCCATCGTTCTGAAGCCTCGTACAGTGCCTGCTCGCTGGACAGGTGCAAGTGCTGGTGCTGGTGCTGGTGCTTGGGCAGGTGCCCTCTCCAGTACTGCCATCAATCCCTGTCTTAGGGTCTCCGTCTGCTGCATCTAGGCCTGCATCATCATCTGGAAGAACTGCATCATCTGGGGCTGTCCTTCCGCTGTTGGCATCTGAGGTGGAAACGGTGGAGGGGGTGGAAGCGGTACTTCCTGCTGTCTCCCTTGTGTCTCCTCGGGTGCCGACCTCTCGTACTGCGGCATCGGTGTTGCCCTCGAGGTCTGCCCCTCATAGTACTGCCTCGGAATCGTCTGTGATGCCTGGCCCTCTGGCTGCTGCGTCTCCTCGTCGGGAGAGACCTGATGCCAGTGCATCATCGGGGCCTGGGGGATCACCTCTGCCTCTGGCTGAGGCTGCTCTCTGGGTGGTCCCTGAGTCATATCCTCTCTCGGTGCTGCAGGTGGTGCTATGGCACCGAGTATCTCACGTCGGCTCCGAAGGTTCATCTCGCTGTAAGAGATAGATCTTCATTAGAGAGAGTACGGGATAAATCAAACAGGATGCAATTAAAAGTACGGAAGAGGTTCAAAGGCGTAATCAAGTGGATAAGACCTAGTAATTTTTATCCTATTGCAGGCTCGCTGGGCACGTTTCCATACCACAAGCGATAAACATTTAATGTTCTGACCTGCATGGGCCACCACTAAAACCATGTCATGCCCCAGTCCTAAAATATTATGGAACTATGCCACGTGGCATTGGCCAGCTGACACGTCTTCGAGGATATCCTAATTTAATGGATCCTGGCGAAGTGTGCTACACTGTCCAAAATCTAACAAGTCTAATATATCAACAGGCAGTGTCTAATATCATCTCATCCACAAACAACAAGTATAATACTAAAAGAAAGACTGGAATATAAGGACATAGACGAAGACATAGTACAACTGAAATAAGTCTGGTGGAAACAAACCCACTACAATGTACTGATAGACTGAAATAAAGTACTGAATGTCTGAAATGAAAGTACAGATAAGGAGAGACTGGAACAACATCTAACTAGGTAAGGAGCTCCAGTCATAGGCGGAAGGCCTACCAATCTGATCAGGGGTACTCTGATGGAAGTACCTCTAGCTCCTCGTCAAGAGCAAACCTCGCCTCTACACCTGGCCCGTAAACTGTGGGATAAAAGGCCTCGTCCAGATCTGGAAGATAACCAGGTCCTCAGAGGGACGTAACAAGATACAATATGCATGCTGGATATAGTACTAAAATAAAAGTAAAGAGGAGGGGTGTGCTAACCATCTAAGTGAATGCAATATAAGGACAACCTAGGAACGTATAAGTAGGTGTAGGCATAACGTCCAACGTCCTCTAGAGTGTGGTATCTGTAATCGTCCATCATTCCAAAGAATGAGGTATCTGTATATAAGTATAACGTCCCCACTCTAAGGCGTGGTGTCTACTATGTATACAGACGTCCGTAACACTCCGTAGAGTGCGGTGTCTGAATATAGGGAGTCACCGGGTCTATGGTTCCTCTGGATACCACGGAATCCGGTGGGGGTATCCCATACGTTTGTCAGTTGTCCTTTCCGCCCAATGTAGATACGCAAGTCGAATGCACGACTTGAGTGTACCGTATCTAGATGCCAAGTCTCAATTAACTATATTATTCTAGAATACAAGCTAGTCCGTGATACATGTCGTACGTACCGATAGCGAATCGGGTACGCGGACCCGCATCCCAATATGAGTGTACCATCACGATACGTGTATAGTGCCATGGTCAAGGAAGATATCAAAATATCCTCACAGTGGGTGAGTCAGCTAGCAACTAGGACATGTACACTACTCATCGACGCAATGTCGACCGCACCCGAGTCATTCTCGGATACGCACAGTTCATGTATAATTGAAATATTTAACATTTAAATTTAAAGCAGTAATCCAGCAAGGTATACTTGCCTGTCCCGGGTAGCTATGAAATCCAAAGCCCTGCTCCTGATGCCTCAGCAGTAGTGTCCAGCAATCCTATATAGGATATAGTAATGTCCAAATTAGTCGCTACAATAGCACGACTAGGACACACTGTCCGTATGTACAACTGACACGGGGTCGGGGCTGTATGTATATATAGCTAACACTATTATTTATATATACACTAAAACATATTTAAATATATTAAAAATATATTTCTTTATTAATACAAAAATAATATTTATGTATTATTTAGCAATACACTGGTAATTATGTTATATTCAATAAATACATATATATGTATATAATAGATAATATCCATAACATCATTTATTTATACATATTCCTATATAGTATGGTAACTTGAAATATATACATTTATATACATATATATTAATATATATACATATTAGGTATTCAAATAAAAATAGGGTATTTAAAACTCATGTATATATATACTATGTATATACATACATTTGTTATTTATAAAAATACGTACTTAGATATTTATTTTATATACAAAATATACCAAAAATAAAAATACAGTATATACACAAAAATAATACTTGATTTCCAAAATATATTTAATATTATAGATATTAGATTATTTATATTCTTTGTATTTAAAAATAACATACATACATACATACATACATACATACATATATAATATAAATTAAAAAGAAAAGATTATAATATATAATATGAAATTTATACAGGAATATAATAAATACCTATACTGTTAAATACCTAAAATATAGTATATAATATAGAATACGTATTTAAAATACGGGATATACGACATTCCTATGTATTAGAACTTGTAACAGAAAATACATGTATAAATATTAATAATTACACATAAAATATTGTACCTTATTGCTCGACAGGTCGAAGGGGTCGAGCAGGTCGATCGTCGCCGGCGGGGGTGGCCGGTCGGCGCTCCGGCGAGGTTCGGGGAGGTTGCGGGCAGCAGCAGCGGTCTCGAATAGTTCCCAGCTGCGGGCCCGATTTCTCCTCAATGCGGCTGCGGCGGCGGCTGAGATTTTGTGGGGTGGTGGAGGACAGGCTAGGGGAGGCTCCGGTGAAGTATGGTGGCCGGAGGTGCGGGGGTGGAGGAGTACGAGGTCGGGGGGTGTTCGGCTGGGCTGTGCGGGCAGGGAGAGTTTGGATCGGTGCGGGCGGCTGGGGGAGCTACTCCGGCGTCGTGGGGGCCGGAGACTCCGGTGGCAGGTGGGGGGGAGACTGGCGAGGGTGGTCGAGTTGGTATGGCGGCGGTCGGTGGAGGCTGGTGGCGGTGGTGGAGCTCGGGGATGAGGGAGTTGGGGTCGGCTGGTGATGGGTTTGGTTGGGATTTTAGTCTTTAGGTTTTGGGTTTTCTCATTTAATGAGTGAATAGTATGTATATGTAGGAGAGAGAGTGAGGGGGGCTGCCTAGGGATTAGGGCCTGCTGGACAACCATCTTTGGGGAGTGGGGTTGTCCATCAAGATGAGTGGAGGGCTAGGAATAGGCCATTCAAATTTGTAGGGTCAAGATGGGTTACCCTAAAGGTGATGTAAGGACATAAAATGGGGGGGAATTTAAATGCTCATGATTGGTCATGACCATTACTTTTCTCCATGATGGTTTGGGCCAATGAGAGGGGGACACCTCATTGTAATTTTGCAATTAGGCCCCTAATAATTTGGTATTTGCACAATTAATTTGTATTAGGGATTTAATGTGACCAAACACCATGTTTGGTGTTCCTCATTGGTCTATGATGATGTTTGGTGTTTTGTATGAGGCTTGTGGGTGTGGATGTAGGTTTGGGTTGGATTTGGGTTCAATTTACTTTAGGTTAGGTCTCCACATTAATTAATTCATAATTAATGCAACGGTGTTTCTAATTTAATTTAATTAAAAACTGGGAGTCTAAATTGGGTTGGACAAGGGTCATTGGTGCAGTAGGCTCAGTGTACAATATTATCGTGACCTGGGTTGGTCAAAACTGGTTGAGGTGGGGTCTCAATTTCGATTGGAATGGACAACGAACGTAATTACGCAAATTTAATAATTTGCGCACGGACGTTTGTAACGACTTTTGTGCGTCTAAAATCAGGCACAAAAATCGGTATCCGGGGTTTGTTCCTGGTTCAATATGATGGGTTTACAAGTCTAGGTCAAATATATGGAATTTGTTTTAGGGCAACAGCTAAGGTAGTATCCTAAAACAATAAATCATTGCACAAGTATTATAATACTATATATTAAATCTTAATTAATTTAGGTTAACCCTAATTAGGCTAATTAAACTAGTAAACCCTAATTTCTGGTCGAGGGGGTTTATAGGTTTCTACATCGACGGAGTGGTCACTGTCACTAAAACTCTATAAATAGAGACCTCTATCAATGAGGAACAAGGTCGACAAAAGGAAAGATCGAACTAGAGGTCTAGAGAGAGAGAGAGAGAGAATCCGGAGCTCAGGCAGAGAGCAGGGACCGACGACTTTGGCATCGTGCATCCACCCTCTTTTGCAACCTTCGAAGCTGCTTCCTGTCTTCTACGGCACTTCTTCAACATCGTGTGGTCCAAGGGCTAAAGTGATCGACTGCAGATCAGACACCTATAGCAATATTTACCCAGATTAAATAAATTGTACTCCCATATCCTCGTATAGGATCAAATTATACAAGTTTGTTTGTAAACCAAATAAGGCGGGTTTCGTATAAACCCTATCCTGAATACATTTTTCATTCTTTCGTTTAATACCACAAACAGCTGTATCCCGACAATTTGGCGATACGGGTTGATTTGAGGGATTTTCTTCCAACACGGGGGGTTTGAGCATGTCACATTTTGACACGGGCACGTAGTTGAGTAGATAACACTTCGTGTTGATTCTAATTATGATTTTAGACTTGCTCGTATCCTTTGGGGTACCTTTGGTGGTGTGGTGGAGCCATATCACAAGCGTATCATAGAATGAGTGTGATACGGGTGCGGTACACTCCATGTGTTTGATCCTTTGTATTATAATTTAATTTACCTTAGTTATAGCTTTTAGAGTATTATAATTATATTTTTTATATGATATATATTTATATGTTTGTACTATTTACAATTCTGATGTGTTGGTGGTCATTGGAGAGTAGGAGAGTTCATGTGCATCACTAGTGTGGTTATGTGTGTATGTGTGTGTGTGTATATATATATATATATATATATATGTATGTATGTATGTATGTATGTATGTATTTGTGTATAGATGTGTGCATGTGAGCTAGGGGGGCAATTAGCAGGCCGGATAAGCAGAAGCAAGAAGCAGCAGCAGCAGTGAGAAGCTGCAGAAGTAGTAGAAGCAAGAAGCAGCAGCAGAAGCAGCAAGAAGGAGCAGTAGAAGCAGTAAGCTGCGGCAGCAGCAAGCAGTAAGCAACAGCAGCAGTAAGCAGCAGCAGTAGAAGCAGTAAGCTGCAGCAGCGATAAGTAGAAGCAGCAGAAATAAGCAGCAATAGCAATAGTGTGGTAGCAGTGCTTAGAGATTAAGTTATAGATAAGCTAAGTTAATCTTATTAATATATATATATATATATATATATATATATATATATATATATATATATATATATAAGCACTAGTTAGCATTAGCATTGGTTAATATTATTTCTAGTTTACCTTGAGTTATACCAAGGTAATGAGAGTTGAGGTATCTTGGGTATAGGTATTGAATATCCGATGGGTATGTTAGTTATGTTAGTTGGTATAGTATTGTTATAAGTTTAAGTGCATGTTAGTGTATAGTGAGGTATGTATTGTTAGTTAGTTAATGTTAGATATTGGATTACCTTGTGATACCAAGGTAATTTTAAGGTATTGGTTTATACTCAAGGTATTAGATTTATGTATCAAGATGGGTGTGTAGGAGGTTTGATACCGCATTTGGTTCAAAACTAAGGTATACACTTAGCATTAGTTTTGTTAGGAGTACTATATATTTTTATCTTGTATATATATTATTGTATTTTCATATCTAATAACTTATGTATCTTATGATACGATATTTTATTGGTATTCGAGTATCCTAGTATAGCCTAAATAGATAATGTATGGACACAATACCCTAGATATAGACTCAAATAACCTAGAAATAGCTAGTTTGACCAAGTTTGACTAGTTTGACCTAGAGTTGACCTAGTTTGACTATTTTGACTTTGAAATGGCTTTATGACCTAGAATTTGACTAGTTTAACTTATTTTTATTCCAAAATCTTATATTATTGTAATATTCCATATTTAGGTCTCCGAGGTACTATGTCAGACATCTTTTATACTGTTCACCAGATTTTAGGCGAGTACATTCTCTGATAGTTTCTCATTTATGATATCCTCTATGTCTCTTGTATCTAGTATACATATCCTTGATTTATTGACACGATGGTTACACGGATTGGTATATCCTGAACTCGTCATAAGATATTATTCTTTGGTATTTATGGTGTATGTTGTGCAAGCCTTGTTCCTTGTTCTTCTTGTACATGTACATACATTGATTCTTGGAGAGACTAGCTACCTACCCAGTGAGTCCCGTGTCACAACATACCATGGTTGGTTCCACTATACCAGTCGAGGGCGGGGAGTCTTAGTATAGATATGTGATCATACCCTCCTTGTGAATGTCTTGTTCCTTGAATAGTGTTAATCATATACTATACGTATGATTAACCAGGCTGTAATCCTTATGCAAGTTCCCAAGCCGATCACATGTTGAAGCTGGTACTCACTCGCTTAGTAGTAGTATTTTTTGTTCATTCCTATGATGCTCATTCTTGTATTTATTTCCAGTATACCTATATTTTATATCTCTTGTACCTATATATTACATCTTGTATATTCACTCTATTTATTGTTACATAGTTTATATTTTTATTGGAACTACTGTTAGAGATGTATTTTGCTCATTTCCTGAATGGATATTTTTTTTTCATATGACACTAAGGAGTGGTATCCCACTCACTACGGGTCTCAGGACATAGTTGGCTTAGAGCCAGAAACTTTGGCTCCGGAGGGTCTCATCCCGATTGAGACAGACGACCCAGGACTCGTAGCTCAGTAGATAGATCTTTTTATACTAGATTTGTCTCCAACTTTGTTATTAGTATATCTTTTAGATGACTCTTTAGATGTTATCTTGTCTTGTGAGTTGTATTTGACTCTTCAGTTCTTTTATCATATTCGTACGATTGTTCCATCTTATAGATCTGTGATTGAGTATTCATATTTCATTGGTGGCATTATTATATCTTGATTGCTAGATAGATAGTTTACCCAAACAGTGTTCTACCGTTGATGCTTCGGCATAGACAGGCAGTACCAATGTACTCGTGCCCCTACACCGGGTGCAGGTCGTAACACAATTTTAGTGGTGGCCCATGCAGGTCTTTGAGGTCACGATTAGTGCAATTCATAGTGGTGCTCTGATTTGAGTGCTATTAAGAACCCATTCCAAGATATATGATATAGGCTATAGGCTGAGAATACTCAATTACATTTAGGAAAAACTCTATTAATTTATTTCAACTGTTCTTCCTTGATATTAATATTTGATCATTAACTGTCCTTTTTTGAATGCATTATATTATGTGCCTTATTGATTCTTTCCTTTTGCTTTGCCTCAAGATGCCACCTAAGACTCGATCATAGCAGAGAAGAGCAGTTTCTGAGAGATCTGCAATTTTCTGAGGGCCTGAACTAGTCACTTCTCCGGTGATTGGTGTATAAGCTGCGTTCGGGGGTCCACCTCCAGTTTAAAGGACTGTTTCGGCTGTGTCTGAGGGACTTCCACCTCAACCTTCCGTGCCGACAGCTAGGTTTTTGTATTATTTTGCGAGATAATAAAGGCTCAGAGGGCCCAGCTTGAGGCTCACTAAAGGCAGAATGACGTATTATGGTAGGGTATTGATAGTACTCATCAGCTTTCCATTACTGCAGTATAGAGAGGAGTTTCAGTCCAACAGTAGGTTGTACCTCAGGTTGCCCAGCTTCGGCCGGGTAATATCTATGACTTCAAGAAGCTGGAACCTTGGGCCTTCAAGGGGATCGAGGACATCGTCTACTCTGATGATTGGCTCGAGGACATCGAACGTCTCATAAGGGTATCCCGTCTTGCTGAGGACCTAAAGGTTGAGGCAGTAGGACTTCAGCGATTCGACATTGCCAGCACTTGGTTCAGGAAAGAGCCACTTCTTGCTGATGTAGAGCAGTCTTGGGAGGTATTCAAGGACCTCTTCAAGAGGAATTTCTTTTCTCGGAAGGACATATTAGACTTAGGGAGGCAGTTTGAGGGCCTTACTCAGGGGAGCATGTCCGTGGAGGAGTACGCCGCAGAGTTTGGTAGGCTGAGTCAATTTGTAGAGTATTTGGTGAGGGAGCCGGAGGTTCAGGCTATCCGCTTCCGTGAGGGTCTGAAATAGGAAGTAAAAATCCCCATTCTTTCTTTCTATGAGACGTATTCGGAGATACTTGCGAAGGCACGCAAGGTTGAGCGGGAGTTGGGCTTGAAACCCAAGAGAGACCACGATTCTTTTCTGGGGGCTAGTAGCAGCACAGTAACTACTAAGCATCAATATTTACAGTCTAGGACTTTTCAGCAGCCACAACAGCATCAGACTCTAGCTAGGGCACCATTTTACCAGGCACAGCAGCAGTAGAGACAGTCACAACAAGCTTCCTGCCACTACAGCAAGAAGTTCGGCCATATCTAGAAAGTTTGCAGGAAGAGGTTGGGAGTTTGTCTGTATTATGGTATCGAGGGGCATCAGCTGATAGATTGACCTTCTTACTCTCGTCGTGAAGTTTAGGGAGCAGCTCCAGCTCCGAGAACATAGGCGAAGCTACCTGCAGTATAGCCGAGGGGACCGTCGCTTCCGAACCAACAATAGCGTTACCCAGCACCAGCATTAGGGAGGTGCACATTAGGGATGAACATTTTCTATGACGGTCGAGGAGGCCGACCCCACCGAAGATGTCACCGCAGGATCTATTCTTCTTAATTTTATTCCATCTTTAGCTTTATTTGGTAGGGTGTTTCCCATAGTTTTGTATCTGTTTTTTTTTTGCTCTGAAGCATCATTTGGTAGCTGAGTCTTTGCTTAGGACTTGCAAGATCATGATCGGGGGAAGCATTCCTGGTTAGTGATATTTGCAAGGATCGGAGAGTTACTTTGGGAGGCCGAGAGCTGAGTATGTGTCTACTTGTAGTGCCACTTCTGATCTACGATATTGTACTCGGGATGTACTGGTTGAGTAGGCACCATGCTAGTATAGATTGCAGAGGAGATAGAATTTTATTTAGCCTGTCAGAAGAGCCAGAGTTTGAGTTTGCTAGAGGAGCTACAAAGCAGAGAGAAGGCATTATCTGTAGAGCTATAGTGGAAGACAAGGAGTTGTCGCATCCTTTGATAGCAAAGTTCTTGGATGTGTTTCTTTAGAAATTGCCAAGATTGCCGCCAGATCGAGATATTGAATTCTTTGTAAACTTGGCGCCAAGTGCAGAACCATTTTCACAGCATGTCTATAGAGTGAACAATAGCGAGATGGTCGAGCTGAAGAAGCAAGTGGATGAATTGAAGGATAAGGGGTTATCAGATCCAGTTCTTTGTTGTAGGAAGCCCCATTATTGTTTGTACAGAAGAAGGATGGATCGGTGCACATGTGCATCGATTATAGGAGATTGAATAATTTTACTATCAAAAATAAATATCTATTGCCACGGATTGATGACATGTTCGATCAGTTGAGTGGTGCCAGGTATTTTCCAAGATAGACTTGAGATCAGGCTACCACCAGGTGAAAGTAAAGCCGGAGGATATTCCAAAAAATGCTTTTAGGACTCGGTATGGCCAGTATGAGTTCATGGTGATGTCATTTGGGTTGACTAAAGCCCCGACAATATTTATGAATTTGATAAACAAGGTATTCCACCAGTACCTTGACAAGTTTGTGGTGGTGTTCATCGATGACATACTCATATACTCGAAGACACCAGAGGAGCACGAGGAGCATATGTGGATTGTATTAGATTTGTTGAGGAAGGAAAAGTTGTATGGAAAGCTGTCCAAGTATGAGTTCTTTCTGGACAAGGTAAAGTTCTTAGGACATGTTGTGACTGGTGATAGAATTCCAGTAGATCCAAAGAAGATTGCAGCAGTGGATTCTTGGACGACCCTGAGTTCAGTAGAAGAGATATGAAGTTTCCTGGGTCTAGCAGGCTACTACAGGAAGTTTGTGCAAGATTTTTCAAGGATTGCCGAGCCGATGACTAGACTCACCAGAAAGGATGCAGAGTTTGTTTGGATAGAGGAGTGCCAGGTTGCTTTTGAGGAATTAAAGACGAGGTTGACGTCTGCTTTTATTTTGACGTTGCCATCAGGGTCTGAAGATTTCACTATTTATAGTGATGCATCGGGGAAAGGGATGGGTTGTGTTCTTCAGCAGAATAAGAAGTTATTGCCTATGCATCTAGAAAATTGTTTCCTCATGAGAAGAACTATCCTAGCTACGATTTGGAGTTGGCAGCAATCATCTTTGCCTTGAAGTTGTGGAAATACTATTTGTATGGAGAGCGGGTGGAGATCTTCACAGACCACAATAGCTTGAAGTAGGTTTTCACTCAGAAGGAATTGAACATGAGGCAGCGTCGGTGACTGAAACTGATAAAGGATTTTAACATATCTTTAAAGTATTATTCTAGGAAAGCCAATGTAGTTGTCGATGCCTTGAGTAGGTATCTGGTAGCTATGTTTTTGATGCATGATCGATATTTGTTGGAGGACTTGGAGAGATTGGGCATTGAGGTAATAGTTCCTAGTTTTGCTATGAAGATGTGGGGGTTGCAAATACACTTAGAGTTAATGGACATGATCAAGGCAGTCCAGTATGAGGATGTATCTTTGAGGAGCATCAGAGCTCAGGTAAGAGCAGGATTGGAGGGTGATTTTACCATTGCTGAGGATAGTTCTTTGCAGCATGGTGTTAGATTATGTGTGCCTAGTAGGGAGTTGTATGAGGAGGTATTACAGGAAGCGCATCGCTCTCAGTATTCCATGTATCCAGGTGCCAATAAGTTGGCATTTCTGAGGATTTTTCTGATACGA
This sequence comes from Iris macrosiphon, assembly GCA_036927795.1. NCBI lineage: Eukaryota > Viridiplantae > Streptophyta > Magnoliopsida > Asparagales > Iridaceae > Iris > Iris macrosiphon. The sequence continues at coordinate 132,592,366 of JAYESA010000019.1, read as the reverse complement.
GGCACGATTCATTTTGGTGGAGGCGGGAAGTTTAGTCCGCGATTCATTGGACCTTTCAGTATTCTTAAGAGGGTCGATGCAGTTGCTTACAGACTACACTTGCCAAATGCATTGGAGGGAGTACACAACATATTTCACGTGTCACAGTTGAGATGGTACGTGGCGGATCCTAGTCACGTGTTGGATCACTTGGAGATACAGGTAGGCCCTACACTTAGCTATCCAGAGCAGCTAGTTGAGATTTTAGATCAGAGAGAGAAGGTACTGAGGAACCAGACCATTTACTTGGTACGCATCGCAAGGAGGCATCACTCTCCGGGTGAGTCTACTTGGAAGAGGAAGGATAAAATGCGAGAGCGTTACTCATATTTGTTTGTGCCATGAGGTATGTTCTTTCCTGATTCTATTCTGTTTTATTTTTTGAAGGTAGTTTCGTCTTTGAATTTCTAGGACAAAATTAATTTAAGGGGGGGGGGGGTAGACTTGTCACAACCATATTTTTTAGGAAAGGATATTTTGATCATTTCATAATTAATTAAATATTGGGCATGTTGTAAATATTATTTATTGTATTATTTATTTATTATTAGATGTTATTACATGGTTTTAGACTTGTGTTAGTGGAACTAACTAGTTCAGATTAGATCATGGACCAGCATTTCATTTGAGTTAGAATTGAGCCCAATAGTAAGCCCATTCATTAGGAGGATGAATTAATTAGTTAAACCAATTGGATTAGAATCTTCCTTCCTTAATTAATTCCTTCATGACAAGTCCCAAGGGTTATTATGGATATTTTATAGTAGCTTGGATAAGGGGGTAGAGGCCGGCCTAGTAGAGGGAGGAAAGAGACTGTCTCTATATTTTTTATTCTAAATCTAGATCTACAATTTCTTTCTTCCAAATTCCTTCATCCCTACCCAATTTCTACCCAAATTGCTTCTCAATTACTTCCATACTCATCATTGGAGGCTATTAGAACAAGGAGGAAGCAAGGATCTATGAGGAGTAAGGATCTACATGTTGAAGGCTCTTGACACTCATTTGGGATTTGTATTAGGTATCCATCTCCCAATAGGTACAATTCAGTTTTTTTCTCTCTAATTAGACTCTAAATATTTAATTTAATCATTAAGAACCCTACCATATACTAAGGCTACCCACAGGAAGTAGAATTAGGTTCATATGAGGCCTATAGAGAAAGTTATGTGGTATTTTGTGTCAATTATGGGGGAATTTCGAGATTGGCACATCTTGTATTTATCAATAGGTCAATTAGACCAAATTGACATGTGTTTAGTTGTGTGTGACTAGTGCCGTGTCCAAAATTGGATACGTGTAGGCCTTATCCCGACAATGTGGTGATACTGATTGATTTGGGGGATTTTCTTCCGACACGGAGGTTTGAGCATGTCATATTTTGACACGGGCACGTAGATGAGTAGCTAACACTTCGTGTTATTTCTAATTGCGATTTTAGACTTGCTTGTATCCTTCGGGGTACGTTTGGAGGTATGTTGGAGCCGTATCGCAAGCGTATCATATAATGAGTATGATACGGGTGTTGTGCACTCCACATGTTTGATCCTTTGCATTATAATTCAATTTATCTTAGTTATAGCTATTAACATATTATAATTATAATTGTTATATATATATATATATATATTTATATGTTTGTTCAATTTTTAATTTTGATGTGTTGGTCATTGGAGTGTAGAAGAGTTCATGTGCATCACTTGTGTGATTATGTGTAAGCATATATATATATATATATATATGTGTGTGTGTGTGTGTGTGTGTGTGTGTGTGTGTGTGTGTGCATGTGATCTAGGGGGCAATAAGCAGGGTGGATAAGCAGAAGTAAGGCGCAGCAGCAGCAGTAGTGAGAAGCTGTAGAAGCAGCAACAACAAGAATCAGCAAGCAGTAAGATGTAGTAGCAGAAGTTGTAAGCAGCAGCAGCAGAAGCAGAAAGCTGCAGCAGCAGCAGCAGAAGTAGTAAGCTGCAGCAGCGATAAGCAAAAGCAGCAGAAATAAGCAGCAGTAGCAGTAACAATTGTGTGTAGCAGTGCTTAGAGATTAAGTTGTAGATAAGCTAAGTTAATATTATTAGTTAGTTATGTATATATGTTAGTTAGTATATATATATATATATGAGGTTATATATATATATATATATATAAGCACTAGTTAGCATTAGCATTGCTTAAAATTATTTCTAGTTTACCTTGAGTTACACCAAGGTAATGAGAGTTGATGTATCTTGGGTATGGGTATTGAATATCCGATAGGTATGTTAGTTATGTTAGTTGGTATAGTATTATTATAAGTTTAAGTGCATGTTAGTGCATAGTGAGGTATGTATTGTTAGTTAGTTAATGTTAGATATTGGATTACCTTGTGATACCAAGGTAATGTTAAGGTATTGGTTTATACTCAAGGTATTGGGTTTATGTATCAAGATGGGTGTGTAGGTGGTTTGATACCGCATTTGGTTCAAAACTAAGGTATCCACTTAGCATTAGTTTAGCTAGGAGTACTTATATTTTTATCTTGTATATATATTATTGTATTTTTATATCTAATAACTTATGTATCTTATGATACGATATTTTGTTGGTATCCGATTATTAGTTTAGCCTTGTTTATTGTTCTTCTTGTACATATATAGACATTGATTCTTGGGGAAACTAGCTACCTACCCAGTAAATTTTGTGTCATAATATACCATGGTTGGATCCACTATACCAATCGAGGACGGGGAGTGTTAGTGTAGATATGTGATGATACCCTTGTCATGACCCGCACCCGAAAAATCGGGCATGAGTCGTGGGTACGTCCTGCCTATGCCGCAGAATCGGCGGTAGAACGCTGTAAGGTCCGTTCTAGGTCAACCATCTTTCTATATAACTCACAAAAATCTGACAATAACCTCTCCAAAAGGAGGGCAACCATGCAATATATATATGAATAATCCTCTCCAAAAGAAGGACAACCACGCAATATATATAATCTCTCAATCACAATAACTAGGGGAAGAATAAAGCACGATATGATATCAAAAGGAAACAAAGAAATACATAGCAAGACAATATCCAAAATATACAGTCCAAGTCTACAATATCACACAGCATTAAAATAATAAGTACAATCATCCAGAAATAAACCACTGGGAACAACCCAGGAAACCCACCTAGCTAACTAGGGCGCTATAGGCATCTCCTCGCAGGGCTCCTCCTCAGTCTCGGGGTCGCAGCACTCGTCAACACCCGGCCCGTAAAACGTCGGGCAATAATCCTCAGGATCCTCTGGAAAAAATATGCCCAGTCAGGACTGGAGCGAAGTACATAACTCTGAAAGAAACTCCAAATACATGGTAAGGTGTATATGACGAGCAATAGAAAAGTATACAAGATGCACAGGAAATAAATATATGCTGGAGCAGAATAAGTAGCTGCAAGTAAACTGGAGAACAATACAAGTAGTGGAAAAGTAACTGCAGGTGAGAAAACATGAATACTAGCTAAGTGCCTTGAGCACAAGTTCGTTATGTGATCGGCTTAGGTTGCACATAAAAAATACTACGATAACTCTGTTATGCGTGAGTTGCATAACCGACATACACATGAATACTATTTGACTTTGATCACATAACCAACTCCTACTCCCCTCCCCCACTAATACTCTTGGATCCAACTACAACACGCTACGTACATGATAATAGCTCGTGCACACGAAGGCGAGAGCACAAGAAGCACATGATAGCACATGAGAATCAATACCCGAAGCACATGATGAAATACACGTGATAGAGTACCCACTGAACACGGTAAGGGGGATAACATCTCATGACGGGATCCACTAGTACCAGCTCGTGTAACAATGTGTCAGAATCAAGTATTACAGTTCTAGAACAGGTGATATAAACGCTATCATGAAATGGAAACTATTAAAGGTAGGTACTCGCCTGACGTCCTGAGCAACCGATGAGGATCGAGATCCGGACCGGTGTCGCAAGAACCTATTACGAAAAGCAGAATTAAACAGGGTTCTAAGGAGTTAAACTGATATAAAATAATTAAAAACAAGCTTCTAGGGTTATTCTAGGTCGAACGGGTCAAACCGGTGAAATTTGGGTCAAAAAGTCAACCTGAGGTCCCAAAAGTCAACTCTAGGTCAAAACTAGGTCAAACATTGACTTTTACGGTCAACGAGGACAATTATGGTCAAAGCTAGGTCAAACTAGGGTACCCCTAAAATTCTAGGTCAAACTGAGCTCATTAAGCTAGAAAACTCTCAAACTCGCCTCCTCGAGATACCGGTATACCCTCAGTATCCGATACCTTGCCCTAGGCCACGCACCCCGCCTAAACCCGCTAAAACCTATGCTAGCACGCGTAAATATATACATGTAAGCATATAAAAATCACTCCAATACTATTCCTAGGCTATTGCTCAAATATCTCGCTCGAAACTCAATACTTTGGTGAGTTACCTTGATGTCTCAAGGTATTGGGATACTCTCCAATACCCCTCTAACTACCCCTCTAACTAGCTATCTTGGTATATAGACATACCCCTACTTAATAATCTAGGCTAGAAAATATATATCTATCATATATTATACATATCTAAGTATCTATGTATATACCTATTCACACATACACACAAATACCCCTATATATATATACCCAACTCATAAATAAATATATATATATATCTATCTAGTATCTATACATATATATAACTATATGTACATAGATATCTATACACTTAGATAGATATATATCTAACACCTAGCTATCTATCTATCCATCACCTACCTATCTATAGATATATCTATCTAATCTATCCAACTATCTAACTATTAATCTACATATCTATCTAGTTACCTATCTAACTATAAATCCATCGATCTAGCTATCTATTTAATCTATCTATCCAACTATCTATCTAATCTCTCTCACACCCCGCTTCTAGCTGCTAACCTCGTTACGCGCCTCGCTGAACATCTGTTGCTGCTACCCTTGCATTGCTGCTGTGCTGCTGCTACTGCATTGCTGCATTGCTGCTGCTGCTTGCTGCTGAGCTGCTGCTGCTTGTTGCTGCATTGTTGCTGAGCTGCTGCTGCTTGTTGCTGCTGTGTAGCACAGCCTCCCCCCCTGCACACACAGCCCCACACACACACGAGAACGCACACACATAAACACAGACACACATATATATATACATATATCTATATATATATAATCATACATATATATATATACATACTCTTATATATATAATCTAACACACACACACACTAACATATATATTAACACACACACCTACACACAACCACGCACACAACACTCTCCAACGCTCGGCCAACGACCCCGACACTCACAAACACCTATAAATATATAAAATATAACCCAAAAATTCTAGCACACACTCCTCGATACTAACCCAATGCGCGCACAAGCCCGGTTATTTCGACGAACACAAGGTGTGCGGTTCGAAAAATCTCCTGAAACGCACACCAAACCAACTCGGAATTGGCCCAAAATTTACCCACGGGTTCTAAACGATGCCTAGATCCTAGAAAAAAATACTACCATGTCGATTCTAGGTCCGTGACAAAAACCCGCACGCACTTAGAATCGGCGACGACGAAAATCCTAAATTTGCCCGAAATGCCAGTTTCTTCGCGACACGACTTCCCATGTCCGAACGGATACATGTACTCACCCTCAAGACACCCGACAATGTCTACCTAAGTCCGTCTAACCTAGGACATGACCCAAAATTGGGCCAAATTTGGATTCCACCCAAAATTGACACAAAACCTAGTGTCAAAGTCTCCAAACACAACCAAACTAGTTCCAACTTCCTCCCACGGGTAGGCTTAGGGTCTAGGAAGGTTCTAAACCACTAATTATACTACACAAGAGTAATTAGCAAGGAAAAAGTTAGGGTTTACCTCTTGGTAGTTGGAATCCCAAGGCCAAAGTCTCCGATCTACTAGGAATCACCTCCCTCAAGCTCCAAGCCACCAAATTTAGCCTCCACACCAAGTCTAGGCTCTACACAACTAGGTTAGGGAAAAATACAAGGTTAGGGTTAGCAACCATGGAGAATAGAAGATGAAAGAAGAGAAATAGGATGCTTACTTGAAGTTGGGAGGAGGAAATAAGAAGAAAGAGTGGAGAGAAGAAGAAGAATGAGGAAGAAGATGAAAATGGGGGCTGTGGCTGCTGTTGCACGGGAATGGGGCCGTAGAAAGGGCCGGCCACACCTAATAAAGAGTTTCCCTAATTCTCCAAATGCCCAAAATGCCCCCCTCTCACTTGGTTTTGGATTTCGGGTTCCAAAAGTACTCAAACTAACTCCAAATCTCTCCAACTAACCCACTAAAAATATAATAAATATTCTAAACCCGAAAATAGGTCTCACAAGGGTATAGGTTGGGTCAGACATGGATCCACTAGGGTCTGACATGGGTCAAGGCTAGCCAAAATCCTAAAACAATCAAATAAAAATAATACAATCACTAATTAAATATAAATATAATTAATTAAATATAATACACAATTACCAAAAAAAACCCTATTTTCTAGAATCAGGTAGTGACAAGCCTACCCTCCTTAAAATAATTTTGTCCTCGAAATTAAAAGACGAAACAAGGACAGGAATGCAAGGAAAGAAAGAACCATACCTCAGGGCTAAAAGAGATAGGGGTATCGCTCGCGCATTTCATCCTCCCTCTCCCAGATCGACTCACTCGGAGAGTGATGCCTCCACGCGACGTGAACCAAGGGAATAGTCTGGTTCCTCAACACCTTCTCCCATCGATCCAGAATCTCCACCAGCTGCTCTGGATAGCTAAGAGTAGGGCCCACCACGATCTCTGAGTGATCCAATACGTGACTGGGATCCGCCACGTACCGTCTCAACTGCGACATATGGAACACATCATAAACTCCCTCCAGCGTAGGCGGCAACTCAAGCCTATACGCCACGGCGCCGACCCTCTCAAGGATACGGAAGGGTCCGACGAAACGTGGGCTAAGCTTCCCACCTCCACCGAAGCGAATAGTTCCCCTAGTCGGAGAGATCCTCAGGAACACCAGATCTCCAACCTAGCACAAACAAGGTCTCTGCACTTAGTCTAAAACAAGCAATCACAAGCAAACACAAGAACAAAATCTAGATTCTAAGATATACCTCAAACTCCAAAGGTCTCTGGTGGCTATCGGCCCAATGTCGCTGCCTGTCCTGCGCCACCCGAAGTCTATCTCTATTGAGATTGACCTTCTACGCTGCATCAACTACCATCTTCGGGCCAAGCAAAGCTCTCTCGCATATATCATCCCATGATAACGGAGTGCGACACCTGCGTCCATACAATGCCTCGAATGGTGACATCTCGATACTGGCTTGGTAGCTGTTATTGTAAGCAAACTCTACCAAGTGCAAGTGATCCTCCTAAGAGCCTCTAAAATCCAAAACACAAGTGCGAAGCATGTCCTCAAGTGTCTAAATGGTCCTCTCTGACTGACCATCTGTCTGTGGGTGATATGCAGTAATAAACTTGAGCTGGGTGCCCAAGCTAGCCTGCGGACTCCTCCAAAAATACGAAGTAAAGCGACTGTCCCGATCTGATACTATGCTCACAGGAACTCCATGCATTCTGACTATCTGGCGCACATACATCTCTGCTAGCCTCTCTGTAGACGTACCCACTTTGAATGGTAAAAAGTGGGCCAATTTGGTCAACCTGTCCACGATGACCCAAATCGTATCCTTCCCGCCTGGAGAACGGAGAAGTCCAAAAACAAAATCCATGGTCACATGCTCTCATTTCCACTCCGGAATGGGTAATGGCTGGAGAAAACCTCCTGGCCTCTATCTCTCCGCCTTCACCTGCTGGCACCCTAAGCATCGGGATACGAAGCGTGCTCCCTCCCGCTTCATCCCGTACCACCAAATATGCTCTCTCAGATCTCTATACATCTTGTTGGCACCTGGATGCATAGAGTACTGGGATCAATGCGCCTCCTAAAGAACCTCTTCGCTCAACGACCCACTCAGCACACACAACCTGGTACCGTGCCGCAACGAACTATCATCAGCAATGGTGAAGTCATTTGATAATCCCATCTGAACCTGCGCCCTGATGCTCCTCAGGGACTCATCCTCAAACTGTGTAGCCCTGATCCGGTCTACCAACTCTGACTGAATCTGCAGTCCCCACATCTGCATCTCAACTCCAGGCACTATCACCTCAATGCCCAAGCTCTCTAGATATGCCAGAAGATAACGATATGTAGTCAGGCACATAGCCACCAGATACCTACTTAATGCATCCGCAACTATGTTCGCCTTCCCTGGAAGATACTGTAACAATATATTGAAGTCTTTCATCAACTTCTACCATCTCCTCTGCCTCATGTTCAGCTCTTTTTGGGTAAACACATACTTCAAGCACTTGTGGTTTGTGAAGATCTCCACACGCTCTCCGTATAAATAGTATTTCCACAACTTCAGAGCAAAGAAGACCGCTGCCAACTCCAAATCGTGGGTAGGGTAGTTCTTCTTATGAGGACGTAATTTTATGGAAGCATAGGCAATCACCCTTCCATTCTGCTGCAACACACAACCCAGTCCCTTCCCCGATGCATCACTATAGATAGTGAATCCTCCAGAACCTAATGGCAACGTCAACATTGGAGCTGTCGTCAACCTTCTTTTTAGCTCATCAAAGGCGATCTGGTACTCCTCTGACCAAACAAACTCCACGTCCTTCCGAGTTAGCCTGGACAACGGCTCTGCAATACGGGAAAAATCCTGAATAAATCTCATGTAGTAACCTGCCAGTCCCAGGAAACTCCTGACCTCGGCTACTGAACTCGGAGCACTCCATGCCTCAACTGCCATGATCTTTCTCGGATCCACCGAGATACCCTCTCCGGTCACTACATGACCAAGGAATTCAACCTTGTCAAGGAAGAACTCACACTTCGAAAGCTTTCCATAAAGCTTCTCCTTCCTGAGGGTCTCCAACACTATCCTCATATGCTCCTCATGCTCCTCTGGGGTCTTCGAATACACCAAGATGTCATCTATAAACACCACCACAAACCTGTCCAGATGCTGATGGAACACCTTGTTCATCAGATTTATGAACACTGCCGGGGCATTAGTCAACCCAAACGGCATCACCATGAACTCATACTGTCCATATCTGGTCTGAAAAGCTATCTTCGGAATATTTTCCTTCCTGACCTTCACCTGGTGGTATCCTGTCCTCAGATCAATCCTGGAAAACACCCTCGCTCCGCTCAACTGGTCAAAAAGATCATCAATACGTGGCAGCGGATAATTGTTCTTGATTGTGAGGTTGTTCAGAGCCCTGTAGTCGATACACATCCGTATCGACCCATCCTTCTTCGGCACAAAAAATATCGGAGCACCCCACGGGGAAGAACTAGATCTGATAAATCCCTTGTCCTGAAGCTCATCCACCTGCTTCTTCAACTCTATCAGCTCACTATTGCTGACTCTATAGACGTGTTGGGATATCGGCTCCGCGCCTGGCACCAAGTCTATAGAGAACTCCACATCTCTGTCCGGAGGTAACCCTGGCAACTCCTCCGGAAAGACATTCATGTACTCCTCTATCAGTGGATGTAGCAACCTCGGCTCTACCACCAGGGCTTCGCAGAAGACTCCCTCGCTCTGCTTCGCTGCTCCTCTGGCAAACTAAAACTCTGGCTTACCCGGTGGACTAAACAATACTCTGCCTCCACGACAATCTATACTAGCACAATGCATACTCAACCAATCCATCCCGAGTACAATATCGTAGCTCGGAAGTGGCATTATGAGTAGGCAAACACTCAACTCCCGGCCTCCCAAAGTAACTCTCTGGTCTCTTCAGACATCACTAACTAGGATGATACCACCCCCGGTCGTGATCTTGCAGAGTCTAGCTAAAGGTTCAGCAACAAGATGGTGTCTAACAGCAAAAGATACAGACACAAAGCTATGGGAAGCCCCAGAATCAAATAAATCAAGTGCTGGAATGGAATCAAGAAGAACAGAACTTGAGATCACATCACCAACGATGCAAGATACGATATCATCAAGGAAGGACAGTAATATTGCAAAAGAAAACAATTTCAGAAAAATTAAGATAGCAAAAGAAATCAGGAAGGGTCCTAGTTGTGATTGAGCACACTCTCTCTTAGCCTATATCCTATATCCTATTGCAGGTAAACCTAAAAAAACAAGACCTGCATGGGCCGCCACCAAAAATGTGTCACGACCCACACCCGAAAAATCGGGCATGAGTCTTGGGTACGTCCAGCCTACGCCGCAGAATCGGCAGTAGAACGCTGTAAGGTCCATTCTAGGTCAACCATCTATCTATATAAATTACAAAAATCTGACAATAACCTCTCCAAAAGGAGGGCAACCACGCAATATATATATATAATCCTCTCCAAAAGGAGGGCAACCACGCAATATATATAATCTCTCAATCACAATAACTAGGAAAAGAATAAAGTATGATATGATATCAAAAGGAAACAAAGAAATACAGAGCAAGACAATATCCAAAATATACAGTCCAAGTCTGCAACATCACACAGCAATAAAATAATAAGTACAATCATCCAGAAATAAACCACTGGGAGCAACCCAGGAAACCCACCTAGCTAACTAGGGCGCTATAGGCATCTCCTCGCAAGGCTCCTCCTCAGTCTCGGGGTCGCAGCACTCGTCAACACCCGGCCCGTAGAATGTCGGGAAATAATTCTCAGGATCCTCTGGAAAAATATGCCCAGTCAGGACTGGAGTGAAATATATAACTCTGAAAGCAACTCCAAATACATGGTAAGGTGTATATGACGAGCAATAGAAAAGTATACAAGATGCACAGGAAATAAATATATGCTGGAGCAGAATAAGTAGCTGCAAGTAAACTGGTGAACAATACAAGCAGTAGAAAAGTAACTGCAGGTGAGAAAACATGAATACTAGCTAAGTGCCTTGAGCACAAGTTTGTTATGTGATCGGCTTAGGTTGCACATGAAAAATACTACGATAACTCCGTTATGCGTGAGTTGCATAATCGACATACACATGAATACTGTTTGGCTTTGATCACATAACCAACTCCTACTCCCCTCTCCCACTAATACTCTTGGATCAAACCACAATACGCTACATACATGATAATAGCTCGCGCATACGAAGGTGAGAGCACAAGAAGCACATGATAGCACATGAGAATCAATACCCAAAGCACATGATGAAATATACGTGATAGAGTACAATTACGAAAAGCAGAATTAAACAGGGTTCTAAGGAGTTAAACTGATATAAAATAATTAAAAATAGGCTTCTAGGGTTATTCTAGGTCGAACGGGTCAAACCAGTAAAATTCGGGTCAAAAGGTCAACCCGAAGTCTAAAAAGTCAACTCTAGGTCAAAACTAGGTCAAATGTTGACTTTTACGGTCAACGAGGACAATTATGGTCAAAGCTAGGTCAAACTAGGGTGCCTCTGAAATTTTAGGTCAAACTGAGCTCATTAAGCTAGAAAACTCTCAAACTCGTCTCCTCGAGATACCGGGATACCCTCGGTATCCGATACCTCGCCCTAGACCACACAACCCGTCTAAACCCGCTAAAACCTATGCTAGCACGCGTAAATATATACACATAAGCATATAAAAATCACTCCATTACTATTCCTAGGCTATTGTTCAAATACCCCGTTTGAAACTCAATACCTTGGTGAGATACCTTGATATCTCAAGGTATTGGGATACTCTCCAATACCTCTCTAACTACCCCTCTAACTAGCTATCTAGGTATATAGACATACCCCTAGTTAATAATCTAGGCTAGAAAATATATATCTATCATATATTATACATATCTAAGTATCTATGTATATACCTATTCACACATACACACAAATACCCGTATATATATATACCCAACTCATAAATAAATATATATATATATATATATATAGTATCTATACATATATATAACAATATGTATATAGATATCTATACACTTAGATAGAAAGATATCTAATACCTAGCTATCTATCTATCCATCACCTACCTATCTATAGATATATCTATCTAATCTATCCAACTATCTATCTATTAATCTACATATCTATCTAGTTACCTATCTAACTATTAATCCATCTATCTAGCTATCTATTTAATCTATCTATCCAACTATCTATCTAATCTCTCTCATACCCCGCTCCTAGCTGCTAACCTCTGTGTTTGATGATAAACGAAAGAGAATACAGAAACAAGGTTTTATACGAAAACCCGCCCTTCTTCGGTGTTTACAAACAAGATTGTACAATTTTAATCCTATACGAGGATGTCGAGTACAATTTATTTAATCTCGATAAATATTGCTATAGGAGTCTGATCTGCGGTCGATCACTTTGTCCCTTGGACCACACGATGATGAAAAAGTGCCGTAGAAGACAGAAAGCAGCTTCGAAGGTTGCTAAAGAGAGTGGATGCCCGATGCCAAAGTCGTCGATCACTTCTCTTTGCCTGAGCTCTGGATTCTTCTCTCTTTCGACCTCGGATCTGATACTGGATTTCTTGACCAATTTCCGACCTTCAATTCTTCGACCTTTTCCTCTGTTGATAGAGGTCTCTATTTATAGAGTTTTAGTGACAGTGACCACTCAGTCGGTGTAGAAACTGAGTAGTTGAAAGTATAGCACCCTTTTACACGATGGTTACAATAACCATTGCCTGCGTATAGATGACCTTTTGAATGAGCATGTGACGCGTGTCCAACTAAGGGACAACGCGTATAACTGCTGCAAAGATCACAGCGTAGAAGCCACGTAGGTAGTTATCCTTTGTGTAGAAGAGGTTGTCGTAGAAGCCAATAACTGTCACCATGGCGTAGAAGCCAAGTAGGCATAGAAGTCGAGTAGGCGTAGAAGCCGAGTAGGCGTAGGAGCCGAGTGGGCATAGAGGCCGAGTGGGCGTAGAAGCCGAGTGGGCATTGAAGCCGAGATGATGTGGACATTTTTAGCCGAAATTATAGCTTTTGGAGATATAATCAAATCTCTTGTATTAAATACAGAGATCTGCCCCCATCCTGCGCATTAAATACAGAGGCGTGTCTTGAAGATTTGCTATCATTCTGAGTATTAAATGCAGATATGCGCCTCGAATCCTGTACAAAGAGTAACTGCTGACGTGGCAGTCTGTTTGTCTTCTGCGAAGCATAAGAAGCTCACGTCTGCCTGTGTAAAACTGGGCAGCGTATCCCCTTGTATGCGTAAGAGCAGTTTACGCAAAGAGAATGTCACTAGACGACGGTTCGGTGACATTTAATCAAATCTCCTGCATTAAATGCAAAGATCCGCCATTATCCTGTGCATTAAATGCAGAGGCGTATTTTGAAGGCCTGCCACTCTTTTGCGCATAAAATGCAGAGACATGCCTCGGGCATCTGTCAGTATTCGGCGCATTAAATGCAGAGATGTGCCTCGAGAACTTGTCACCGCTCTGAGCATTAAATGCATAGACGTGCCTCGAGCCCTGTACGAAAAGCAGCTTTTGACGTGGCAGGTTGTTTGTCTTCTGCGGAGCATAAACAGCTCATATCTGCCTGTGTAAAACTAGGTAGCGTATTCCTTTGTATGCGTAGAAGCAGTTTACGCCAAGGAAATGGCAGTAAATGACAGCCTGTGTTGTAGTACCGTGCCATCATTATAGCCGTCGCCTGGGTAGTCGTGCAGTACTCTTTGTCAGGAGTCCAGACATCAGGTTCATTGCATGATCTGACAGGTTCATTTCGAAGAATACGAAGCGTTCCTCGTACACTTCAATGCTGCATTGAAAGTGAATGAGTTCTATGCCATAAAGGCGATGTAGCACCCTTTTTAAAACATCTTGGACATACTGCATTACGCGGATGGTCCTTGAGCCTATATTTTATGCTGTGCTTTGCGAAAAAGCTCTGTTTGTACGTCGATGGCTCTGAGGTCCTCTGTTTATGCTGCCCTGCATCAACATGCTGCGTATAGCTATCCAGCGTATTTTTTATGCTTCTATAAAACCCCCTTCAAAGCTTTTAAATTCCTCGTAATTTGAAATGCTTTGAATGAAGCATAAACGTTCCTCGTAATTTGAAACGCTCTGAATGGAGCCTAAAGCGGTCAAGTCTGACACGTTCTTTCAAGGCTAACTTTATAACGGGGTTATTGGGGATCGGTGTGATCTCTTTCGCCTATAAAAAGGCTGAGGAGTTAGCTTGTTCTTCCCATATTTCCTTCACCACACAGAGATGATGGCCGGAGTTCGTCGGGTCGACTTGAGGAAGAAGGAGACCATGTTCTTCCAGCATGTAAGGAGCCAAAAAAGACGGCATCTTCGAGCAAATATCCTTTGCGACGATGGATCATGGAAGGATATCATAGCCTCCTCTGCTCAGAATAATCAGCAACTTTGTATGGCGGTTCTCCCGGAGAGAGGAAGGGTCGTATTAGACCACACAATTTGCAAGCTGTATCTTCTTCCGTTACTCGTGGACGAGAGCAGGCAAACTAGCTGCTGTCCGAGATTGAGTTGGGTGAAATATCTTAACTCAATCTGTCATAGCGCTGGACGCAGGAAAGCAGATTTACCCTGCTTCCCTATGTTGGAGGATGGGTCTGCATAATTTAAGCAGGCCCAGTTTTATATCCTCCCGCCATTGATCATATGTCAGTCGGTTTGCGGACACCGACTGACTGCTGGAGAAAATAGATGAAGAATTTCGCCCTTGCGAGAACCTGGCAGAACAGATTCTGGGCGAGATCTTCACATGACGATGAGGAAGTCCTTTGTAGATGGGATTTTCCTCATATGTAATCATGAAAATGAAGAAAAACCCTTGTAGACTGGATTTCTCTCATATGTAATCATGTTTTTAATAAAATCGTCTTCTTTTGTGCATATGATCATCTTGCCATATATTTTTGCTGTGAAGTCTGAATATGTGTAGCTTTGACACGTCTGATACTTTACGCCGACTTTGTTTAGAAAGAGTGCTAGGTCATATCCTGTCTTTTACGCATAACTAAGGATGCACAGAAAGCCGCTTAGCAGTCGAGTGTTCGAACTGTCCTGCTGTTAGGAATGAGGAACTGCGTAGAATTCTGAACTGTTACTTCTGATAAACAGAATCCTTGTTCAGACCATCATCTTCAAGAATGATTTCTTGAAAATCCCTTAGAACAGGGCGAGAAATGGCTGTCAAAAACTGAGTCGCCATCTTGAACTGTAGACAAAATATTTAGACTGGATTCTGGATGAACTTCCAATCGACACATGAAGAAGAGTAATTTTTAATGTTGAAATCTGCATGCTTTGGTTACTTGGGATATTTTGAGGTCAAGAAGGAGTATCTTCTGTGTGAACTCTTGTCATTGACAGCCTTGAGAATCGTTCAGATGTACGCGTACTCTGGCCTGCGTATCTTTCAGATGTGCGGAAAGTCATAGCATAGAATCATAAGTTCGTAGTCTCTCGAGCGTAAAAGCTGCTGAGCATGAGAGCATCCGGGCGTAGAACTGTAGATTTGTAGCCTCTGAAAAGGAAATCTTCCGAGCGTGAAGTTGTGGATCTGTTGCTTCTGAGCGTAAAAGCCACCGAGCTTGAGATCATAGATTTGTAGATGCTGAGCGTGAAGTCGTAGGTTTGTAGCCTCTCGAGCGTAAAAGCTACCGAGCATAAAAGCATCCGGGCATAAAACCATAGACTTGTAGCCTGTGAGCGTAAAACCGTAGATCTGTAGTTGTCGAGCGTATAAAGCTCCTTAGCGTAAAAACCACGAATCTGCTTCGTACGAAAACTTTTCGAATTCGCTGACTGTCCGCCTTCTCTGAGTAATAGGCTGACGTAGTACCCAATCATAACCGAATATTAATTATGAGATTTAGTTTGGGATTTCGAGGAGTCCATCCAAACTCTATATATAACCCAAGTTTCTGAGAGAAAAACTTTTCATCCGTCTTCTGCGAAAGAAAGCCTTCGACTGTTCGAGTTTTTCTTCGTTTCTTCTCCGAGTCTTCAGAGTTTCCAGTAATGGCCTCGAAACAACTCTCCTCCTCTAAGGGAAAGAAGGTTGATTCTTCTTCTCGCTCTTCTGCTCAAGCGAGAGCGTCTTCGGTCGGGCAAGGCGAGCTTCATTCTAAGCGAAGTGTCCCGCCGACGAGCAGTGCACCCGGCCTTAAAGGTAGAGCTTTTGGGACAAAAAAGAATGACTAAAAATCTTTCGCACACGTTGTACGTGAACGTGCTAGGTCGTCTTCTGTGCTGATAGCCTCTTTGAGGAAGATGATGCACACAGATGTTTCATCTTTTATGCCCACATTTCTAATGTGTTAGCGCAAAAACTCCATATTTTCGCAGTCTGGCGTAAAAGCTTTGACTGTCAAAAGTTGGCGTATACTATATAATTTGAGTGCTACGCAGGGATGGAAATTCCGACGTAATAACTCAAATTTTGGCAGTCTGGCATAAAACACAGACTGTCGAAAGCTTTGCGTATACTGCCAGCCTTGAACTTTACGTTTTAGAAAATGGATTCCAGTGTAATGATCAAGTCTTTACAGTCCTGGCGTAGAGCACAGACTGTTGATTTTTTGCATATGCTGCAAGATTATAGAAACTGACTTGTCTTTCTTGTATTTTGCAGTTAACTTGCATGCGTCTCCATTGGATGAGGTGATGGGTTCCGCTACCAGGATGCTGCACTCTAACTATCTGGAGGATCTGTCGTACGTGATATTTCCTATCTCCGGGCCCCAGTATCCTGAAGGAAGGGAAATTTTGATATCGGCTCAGGGCGAGCGAACGTTGCTGAACATGATTAATGGAGAGCCCCTGACGTACATAGACAGGGACCAATACATAAAACCGGCTTTCCTCTTCGGGGACATGATTAACAAGCAGTCCCAGACGAAGCCCAAGAAAGAACTCTGGGTTTTCCCTGCCGGGAGCTTGGTTTTGTATCTGCCCAAGATGCTGAGAGACTATCCCATCTCGGCATTCTTCCATGCTACACATCCCAGGAGGATTTCGTGGACGCTGACTCCCGATCTTCACGGCAGGCCGAGGAAGATATTTTATCTGAAAGGAGCTGACCAGGGGTCTTTTGTCAGCGCCCTTCCGGCAATGTGACAACGTTCAGGGGACTATACCCGGGCAGTATTCCGAGTGAAGACAGTTTAGTGATCCAGTCGGTCCAATTATCGACTTTCTGCAATGATTTCATTGGGCACGGGGGAGTATACCCTAAGGTGAACCCTCGGACAAGTGGGTGGATCACCCCTACCAATCTTCGATGGGCTCGCTTAGCTGAATGGGCCCTGAAGCATTTTTATACCGAGTTGGAGAGCATTGGTCTGTTTGCAGCTGTGAGTGCCACCAGTATTGGGTTACCTCTCAACCCCAACCTGTTTCTGGCACTGATGGAGCGATATATCTCGCTCACTGGGACTTTTGCCACTCCACTGGGCGAGATGGGATTAGCCCTCCACGAGATGGAAAAGATCTTGAGACTGTCGATGGAGGATACTCCATATGAAGAGTATGTTCCCACGAATCAGGAGTTAGGAGATTCAGACCCTCGGGTAGTAGAAGTGTACCAGGAGCTGATGTGCCACTACCTCGTTTGCACCGCTTTTTATGGTGAGCCCTCAGATTTGGCTCACATCAATAAGTGGACGTCCTACCTCTTCTTTCACCGGTCCAGGACTGCTAAGCCGGAGAAGGTATTGGAAGGCAAGGATCAGCCTTTGAATCCTCTGAGCATGCTTAATGCTCAGGTAGTCGACGATCTCATGGAAGACGCTGGGGCTCCGGACTGGATCCTCGACGAAGGGATAGGAAAGTATCCTGTAGGCACCAAGGCCTATAGTTATTTGAGGCGTTGCCGCAGGCCTCTGTCCAGGAAAGTTCAACTGGCTGGCTTTCTCTCCATATGGCTGCGCCGACTGGTGGTACCCGGCATCGCATCTGCGGACCGTATTCACCGCAACACGCTATGGCCTGCAGTGCGTCTGGTATTTGGGGCAAGACTGGGCTTGCTCCCTGCCATGGTGTGACGCATACAAGCTGGCCTGAGGGTCATGACTGATGGGCTGCTCGTCGATGAAACTCAGCGTGATAGCTTTCCCAGGGTAGAATTACCATACCTGTATTTGATGGGATGGTTAATTCTTCATAACACCAGGGTTATGTCTTCCAGCTCTGGCAGTAGTTCGGGGGCTAGTTTCTTGTTGAATTACAAGAATTCCTCCTAGAATGTGACCACAGTTATAGACTGTCGGTGGACGCTGAACTTCAGTCACAGCTGGAAGATCTTCTGCACTGTTCTCCCTGTACATCTCAATCAACAGGGGATCAGACTTCAGGACATAGGCGACGGAAAGACCGTTCTTTCTCCTGAGTCTTTTAATTGGTTGGTCTACATTAGACCTTCCCATCTACTGTACAGAAGTGAAGACCATTGCCTCTTTGAGCCCTACCTGCCTAGTCGATTTGCCAGGCAATTCGGGTATGACCAGTTGTACGTGGGCAACATCGTACCAGCTTCAGGTCCAGGGGTGGACTCATTGATGGAGCCAGAGGATGGCAATATTTCATCATGGGTTGCACTGAGGCAACTTTTACCGTGTCCATCATTTCACTCTCCACGGAGCTGCGCATTCTCCATTCGTATGCCCAGTTCTACGTGGCAACCAATACCTTCCATCGCAATTTTGATATGCATAGAAGTTTTAGGATGCATTTTTCTAAGCCTGGGGGAAGAGTCAAAGTCCCCTCGGTTTCTTCTGATGAGGGTGAGGAGTCCGTCAATCCAGATGAGCCTTTGGTGGCGGTACCGAGGGGTGAAGTACCTCCGCCTGCAGGGGCTTTGGTAATCTCTGGGAAGCGAAGGGCTCCTGCTCCGAATGAGACTTCCCCTCGCAAGAGGAAGAAGAAGAAGGTTAATCGTCCTCTCCGGATTCTTGGTATTGAGGCTCCTAGAAGTGAGCCTGCATCTCCCCATGTTGGGGATGATTCTTTGATTGGAGGTTCCTCGCCTTTTAGAGAGGGACCCTCTAATGTTTCGGCTGGTGGTGCCGGAGAATTCCTGTTGGAGGCTGCTGTCGCTACTACCGCTTCAGGTAGTGGAACGAGATTGCCTTCGGGGCCGAGCCAAATGAGGATATCTTTACCTAGGTCAGCATCGGGAGAGACCCCTGCCGTGTCTGTCAGTGCACCCAGCGAGATTCCAGCCGATGAACCTCGGTTAGAACCTGACGAGGACCTGGAAGAGCATTTGCTAGTGTTTGTTAGCGCACCACCTTCTCCAGGTATGACAGCTTGCCTAGCATCACTAAGAAATGATTTAGCTATACTAGCGGCAGATGCGACATATACACCATTGGCCATTGGTAAATGTCGTCTTTTATGCCTCTTCTTTAGGAAAATTAACATTATGTTGATATTAACTTCCTTTTGTCTTCTTTTCAGGGGAAGATATCTTCCGGGAGGGCAGTGTAGATGTGCCCTTTGGCTCTGTGTCAAGTCCTGGCGGCGACACGGAGGTGCCTAATTTTAAAGAGGAAACATCTTCGGGTGCCGGCTCGCCTGTCGAAGAGATTCCGATATCTCAAGAGGAGGACGAGCCTGTCATTGCGACAATGCCTCCTTTGAGTACGCCGGTCACTTCATCCGGTGTTGGCGCTTCTTCTTTTATCGTACCTCCTGTTGAGGCGACGGCCATGGCAACATCGTCTGCGATTGTTCTTGGAGAGGGTCTCGCCACTATCGCGGCCACTCCCAGCGTCCATTCGGATCTAGCTGTGCTGACCGAGCAGTACACTGGTATCTTCTACACCACCTTGAAAATGTTAATATCTATGGTGTTGGAGAAGAATTTAAGCTTTACGTCGCTGAGGAGGTCCTCCCGGGCTTCTATAGTGCCGATCCAAGAATTAAACGACACTGGGGTAGCTGACGCGCTAGAGGAGATAGTTAATGGTTTGGAGCAACCATTAACGAATACTTGCAGCTAGCTCAAGGCAACATTAACGGTTTCGTTCAAGCTAGGTACGACTCCCTGACTGCGCAACTTACTGAGCAGATAGAGTCTCTGAATAAGTCCATCACGGCTCAGCAGCAGGAGATGGATGATGAGCGTGTCCAATTGGAGTATGTCATCCCCGAGTTGACCCGGTACGAAGCCGAATATGAGGAAGTGGCAGCGAAGGCCCGCATATTGAAGGATGAGCTCGTTCTAGTAGAGGCGAAGGCTCTCTCTTTGTCGGCAGCCCAAGATGTGCTGAAGGAGCGACGGGCGACTGTTCAGCAGAATCTGATGCGTGTGGGTGCTTTCCACTCAGGTTTTGTGCGGGCTTGGTCTGAGCTCGCTGCTTCGGACAACGATGCGGCAAGGTTGGAACGGGCTCGCGCCGACGTCTTGAACTCCCGGGATGAGAGAATGGTTGCTCTGGTGCAGCAGATTCGCGATCTAACCGTTCCCCCCAAATGATGTACTTTTTTGCTTTTCAATGTACTTTCGCTCTTTTTTGGGAATAATAAAGAGACTTTCATCTAACTTTGTGGACCCATCATTTTGGAATATAAATGACTGGTTTGGGTGAAAGTGATATCAGAGGTAATATGGACGTGATATACTCTCGGTAAGTTTTAGCAGGATATATCTATTCAGAGGTAATATGGACATGATAGAATACGATCCAACTAGTTTTGTTTTGGAAGTAGTTTTGTCAGAATGAGATTTTTGCCATATTCTACTTGAGCGAAGTAGGTTAAGCATAGTAACTTTTCAGGAATTTACCATTGATAGGAGCTATTAACAGGTCTCCGTTAGGCTTGGCTAACCTGTAAGCGCCATTTGAGAATGTCGTCTCGATCACATAAGGGACTTCCCATTTGGGCTGAAATTTGCCCTTACTCCTGTGAGTAAGAATCATCGACCTTCTTACGGCTAAAACTAGCTCGTCGACTTTGAACACTCTTTCCTTTACTTTTTGATTAAAAGCTCTAGAAATGCGTGCTTGGTAGAACGCGATGCGTTGTTAAGCTTGAAGGCATTTCTCGTCTAATTCTTCTAGCTCTTGAAGCCTTAACAGGTCATTCTTTTCTTGAGTCAACTCATTAGCCACGGCTATCCTGAATGACGGAATCTGGATCTCGATGGGAAGAACTGCTTCGCTCCCGTAAACTAATGAGAATGGGGTGCAACCTGTCGGTGCTCGTACCGTTGTGCGATATGCCCAGAGACATTCTCCCAGCTTCTCATTCCAATCCCTCTTGTTCTAAGAGACAAACTTTTTCAAGAGCTTGATAATGGTTTTGTTGAAAGCTTTCGCCAAACCATTAGCAGCTGGATTATATGCCGTAGAGGCCATATTTTGTATCCGATTTTTATCGCAAAATCGATAAAATGCTTGGCTGATGAATTGAGGCCCATTGTCATAAATTATCCTTCGGGGTATCCCGAAGCGATAAATGACGTGATGTTTAATGAAGCTGATCACATTAGATGCCTTCACCTCAGCAAGAGGGATCGTCTCTGCCCATTTGGAGAAATAATCCGTGATGGCCAGTATGAACTGGTGACCGCTGGAAGAAGACGGGTGAATAGGACCAATGATATTTGTACCCTATGCTTCGAAAGGCCAGGACGCAACCGTTGGATGTAGATATTTAGGAGGTTGATGGATAAAGTCTGCATGGACATGACAGGCTCTGCATTGTCTTGCATACTTTATTGCATCTGTGATCATAGTAGGCCAGTAATAGCGCATTCTCCTGATGCAATCCTGTAGCTTAAGACCGGGTTGGTGTACTCCGCATACGCCGTCGTGAGCTTCACGGATAATCCGATGTGCTTCATCACCAGAGAGACATCATAATAATAGTCCGTCATAAGACCGGCGATATAGACATTGTGAAGATGCGTCAAAATAGAAGCGTAATGATCGTCTTTTGACGGATACTGCTTCTTTAGGGTCCTCCGGTAAGATTTCGTATGCCACAAAATCTATAAAGGGACTTTTCCAGTCTCTCCTGGAAGGATCTGTATTTACAGTGTAGCTGCGTTCTATGTAAAAGTTGTTTTTTAAACAGAATAAATCTCTGCTAAGAAGGATCATTGAATTATGCCTTCTTATAGGGGTAGCTAAATCTGCAGCTAGACTGGCTAGGGCATCAGCTTCCAGATTCTGAGATCGAGGTACATGATCTAGGAAGAAACCTTTGAATATCACGGCTATCTCGACCGTTGCTCGGTGATAGGGGATGAGGTCTGGATTCTGGACTTCATATATTCCTCTGACTTGATTGACGATCAGCAGAGAATCACCGAAAGCTTCCAGAGATTTAACGCCCAATTCTTTAGCGACTTGGAGCCCGATTAGTAGAGCGTTATACTCTGCCACATTGTTAGAACAGGGCTCGCTAAGAGAATATGCTCGGTAGATGACGAGCTTATCAGGAGTAACCAGGATAATTCCTACTCCCGAAACCACGTTTCCCCTGGGACCAGTCCTGGAGGCACTATCGAAGAACAGTTGCCATGCATCACTTTCCATTGCGGAATTACATTCTGCAACTTCGTCGGGAATGTCCTCGTACAGTTTGGAGGCCTCCGAGATCGGATGAGCAGCTAGGAAGTCAGCCAACGCTTGGCCTTTGACGGACTTCTGAGGGACGTACACCATGTCATACGGTGTTAATAACATCGACCAAGTCGCGAGTCAGGAATTAAGAATACTTGGTTTGTTCATCAGTACCCGAAGAAGATTGATCCTGGAGATGATGTGAATAGTTTGGCATGTGACATAGTGCCGCAATTTCTGGATAGCGAACATCAGAGCCAAGCATTCTTTCTCCACTGGATTATACCAGTGTTCGACTCTGACCATCATCTTGCTGAGGTAGTAGATAGCCTGTTCATGACCCATATCGTTCTTCTGTGCGAGAAGAGCTTCTAGAGAATGATCCATCGCTCGAACGTTCAGCACGAATGGTCTTCCTATGATGGGAGGCACCAAAACTGGTGGACTAGTGAGGTAGCATTTGATATCACCGAATGCTTGCTGATAGGCTTCGTCCCATACGAAGGATATACCTTTCTTTATGAGATAAGAAAAAGGCTGACATCTCCCAGAGAAGTTGGATATAAATCTTCGGATATAAGCTAGACGGCCTTGAAATCCCCTGAGTTCCCTCAGATTACGGGGCGGTCGTATTTCTAAGATGGCCTTGACTTTATCAGGGTCTACTTGAATGCCTTTGGCGATAATGACAAATCCCAGGAATTTGCCACTAGATACCCCCAGAAAAGACTTTGTAAGATTCATTTTGAGTTGATGTTGGCGCATCAATTCAAATACTGTCTTCAAGTCTTGGATGTGATTATTCTTGAGGCGGCTTTTGACAGCTACATCATCCTCGTAATACTCCACTGTCTTACGTAAATGCTCATAGAATATGTTACTCATAGCTCGTTGGTACGTAGCCCCGGCATTCTTCAATCCGAAGGGCATGACCGTATAGTAATATACCCCCAATGGTGTCCGGAAGGCAGTATGCTTCTCGTCCTCAGGATGCATCTTGATTTGATTGTATCCTAAAAATTCATCCATGAAAGACATACGTTCAAAATCGCATGTACAATCATGACGTCTGTGATGGAAAAAGAAAACTTATCCTTGGGGCAGGTTGCATTCAGATCTCGGTAATCGATGCAGACACGTACTTTCCTATTTTTCTTCATGACCGGGACAACATTGGCGACCCAGTCGGGATGTTGTTCTTCTCGGATGAAGCCGCAGGCTATCAACTTTTTGATTTCATCTTTAATGGCGTCCATCATATCCGGGCGAAACCGGCATTGGTGCTGCTTTACAGGCTTCGAATCGGGCAATATATTGAGCTTATGAGTAGCCACCTTTGGATCAAGGCCTTGCATGTCCTCATAATTCTACGCGAAGACGTTGATATATTCTTTTATCAGCTGGATAACTTCTTTCCTTTCTGCTTCGGAAAGATTGTTACTGATAAATATCGGCTTTGGCAAAAGTTTATCCCCAATGTCAATCTGGATAACTTTATCTTCAGTGGGAGGTTCTCTCTGCTCGAAGCGGAACTCCCATTGTGTATCCATTTGCTGAACCCAAGCGTCATTCTCAAACAGTTTAGATTCTTGTTCGTCTGGTTCGAAAGAATCTGTCACTACCATATTCACTGATAATGTTTGTTCGAGAGCATGAGATGAGTCGGAGGGCACTGAGCCATTTTGAGAAGAGGAAAAGATATCCTCGTTCGACTCAGGAGCTGCAAGGGAGGTGGTATATCCTAACCCGAAACGAGTTCATTGATAGTAGGGATCGCCATGCAGCGACATTCGTCAGCCTTTCCCGTAGTTGAGACCTGGTTCCAGCTTCAAGTTATAACCCATACTTTGCATGATCTTCAAAACTTGCAGGCTGTATCTGTGAACCTGTATTTTACCGACATCATCATCGGAAGAATCTTCTTGCACAGTTGGTTCATTGCGCATGCGGCCGAAGACTATTGAATGCTGACTGCTGCAAGTAGGCGGGACAATGAAGATAGAATCCTCATGTGGTCCATATGTCGTGGTGACATTGGATGATGACGCTACTTCCCACATATACGGATGATAGGAATCTATAGCTTCCAAGAATTTTTGTACTATAGGTCCTATATCGTCATGGTGAGAGGGTTCCTGGTTCGGAATTTGGGCGTTAATATACTGGAAAAGAGGATGTTTATTATCATCTGAAACTTCGTTCCCGGTTGCATTTACATTAATCGGCTGCCTGTTGCGCCGAAGGTTGATGACCAAGGGTGGAGGCTTCTGGTTCAAAGTGATCATTAGAGGATCACCCCCTTTTCCTGACCTGGTTTTGTTCAGGTGGATAGCCATAGGCTCTATAGCTTTTGGACGAGTAGTCTGTCCTTTCACCTTGATTGACAGAGGTTGCTTGGCAGAGGGTTCTTCTGGCTCCCGGTGGGATTCCTTCTCTGCTTCAGCTGACACCTCTTCCGTGTAGTCTTGAGAGTATAATACGGTATCAGAGTAGTAGGATTCTACTCCTCTAAACGGGTTCAGGTCAGCAAACTCTGTTTGTAATGTTCCTTGGGCATCTACATATTTAAAGCATTGATGTAGAGTTGAAGGAACGATATTGTGGTCGTGGATCCAAGGTCTGCCCAGCAGAATATTATAGGATACCTCTGAATCGATGACGTAACATATAGCCACCGATCTGAGGTTGCCAATCTGGATCCTCAGGCAAATTTTCCCCAACGGCTTACTTTTTCTTGTGTTGAAACCCACGATTGTAGTGGTGGTGTAAGCCAATTCGCTGGTAGAAATCCTCAGCGGTCTGAGCAGACTATGAGGAATGATGGTGAATAATAATCCCAGATCTATGTGAATCCGGTCGACCTCCATGGAACCAATGTACCCGGTGTAATAGAGGGGTCTATCATGCCTGTTGTGTTTTAACAACATGTTGTCTTGAGTGAAAGTGATATTCGGGACCACCTCCATCACACTGTGGCATTGAGGACATGCCACGAGTTCTTTGGTAGGCCTATTATTCGTTGCGCACGAGAGTGCAAATAATAGGTTTGGGACAAGCCCTGCCAGAGGTAATATGGACGTGGCAGTTTTTGTGGACCTAACACTACTGGCGTACTTAGAGTTAAGTACGGGTGTTAAGTTGAGGTGACAAATGATATCAGAGGTAATATGGACGTGATAATCGGTAGCCAAAAATTCGGAAAGTTTGTTCTAAGGTAATATGAACATGACAAACTCTCGGGTTGTGACTCCATCAGGGATAGAGGCATACATCTGCTCAGAGGTAATATGAACATGGCAGTTTTTGTGGACCTAACACCACTAGCGTACTTAGAGTTAAGTACAGGTGTTAAGTTGAGATGACAACCGATATCAGAGGTATGATAATCGGTAGCCAAAAACTCGTAAAGTTTGTTTAGAGGTAATATGAACATGACAAACTCTCGGGTTGTGACTCCATCAGGGATGGAGGCATACATCTGCTCAAAGGTAATATGAACATGGCAATTTTTGTGGACCTAACACCACTAGCGTACTTAGAGTTAAGTACGGGTGTTAAGTTGAGATGACAACCGATATCAGAGGTATGATAATCGGTAGCCAAAAACTCAGAAAGTTTGTTCAGAGGTAATATGAACATGACAAACTTCTGGGAAAAGAAATGAAATGCTTGGATGATAGTTCAGAGGTAATATGAACATAAACTTATGTCTGAACAATTTACTGTGGAGTGATTTTCTTGAGTGAGGATAGTCCTCAATGATCCATTGAAGAAACTTTTAGGGACTCTTCCTCAGGTATATTCTCGAAGGGAGCGAATTATCACGTAAAAAGAATAAAAATCCAATTGGTAATGACCGTCCCTTCGTTTACAAATGCAAAGTGATGACCTTGGCCTCGATCAACTCCTGAATTCTCTTTTTTAGCACATAGCACGCCCTTGTGGGGTGATGAGTGTACCGATAGAAGAGACAATAATCTGGGTCATCGACTTTGCCAGCCCTCTCAGAATATCTGATGTTGGGTAGCTGAAGCTTGCGTTCCTTCATCAACATATTGAAGATTTCAATGATGTCATCTTCATTGAAGGAGAAAGTCCCTTTTGGTCTTCGGGCTTCTGATGCCTGAGTTTTACGGTCTTCCTGGAAGATCGTCGTCGTTGCATCATCTTCGGATCTTGAGGGAATTCTACCCCAGCTTTGGATGCCGCCCTGTTTTGTCGAGGTAGGCTACCCCCAGACATGCCGTGCAATCTGTCCACCGAAGCTGATTTAGCAGGACCTGCCTCTGGTTGTACAGGATTAGATTTTGAAGATTTGGGATTCGCTAGAGATGCAGTATATCCCAACCCAAAACGAGCTTGTTGACGGTAAGAATTACCATGCAATGGTGTTCGTCTTCCTTTTCCATAGTTGAGGCCTTGTTTCAGCTTCAAATCATAACCCATGCTTTGTATAATTTTTAAAGCTTGCGGGCTATATCTGTGGATTTGTATTCTGCCAGTTTCAGACTCGTAAAATTCTTCCTATATGATCGGGCTGCTCTGCCTGCGACCGAAGACTATTGGATGTTGATCGTCGCGAGTTGGAGGAATAACAAAGATAGAATCTTCATGTGGTCTACCTGTCATGACGACATTAGATATTGATGCATCTTCCCACAAGATCTCCCCGTGTTTGACCGTTAGGGGAACTGAAGCCTGTTTATGACCCTTGTCTTCAAGTTTCTGGATCAAAAATTCACAAAAGTAAGGAGGATTTACAGAAGAAGAAGATGGCTTGTTCCTTCTGTTCACATCAGTGGGCATACGGATGTTGGGAACCATAGTTTTCTATGTGCCACCTATATACAACAGGTTGGCCATCTAGGTAGCGGATAATCCCCGAGGAGGGTATCTTCCCGCAAATTGAGCCTTCTTTACGCTGAGGGGCTTCTTTTGGCGTAATTTGGAGCTCTACTCTGGTTGTCATAAAGCTGAGGATGTCCTCAGTCGGCAGTCAGCCTCTCATGTAATCCGGAGGGCGGGCAGATTGTTCCCTTGCTGGCGTAAAGTCCGAGAAGTTGAGTAGTCCGCCGCTTGCTTTCCCTTGCGTAGATTGCAGGGATCATCTGCTTTTCCGCGGAAGGTAGAGGCATTTTTAAGCGTGGAGCGCGTTTGGAACTTCTGATTTGGCGCTAAGGAATTGTCAAAAATTTTATATGTTCCGCCAGGGACGGGAGACTGATTTCTACGTGCAGAGCGCGGTGTAGGCTTCTGGACTAGCGCTGAGGCATTGTTTGAAGTTTTGTCTGTTCCGCTAGGGACGGGAGATTGAAATTTACGCACAGAGCGTGAAGTATACTTCTGGATTAGCGCTGAGGCATTGCCAAAAGTATTGTCTTCCCTGTCAGAGACAGGCGACTGAATTTTACGCACAAGGCGCGGAGGGAGCAATGCTACAACCTCGTTGGTCAGAAAAATCGAAGAGATCGGAGAGTCGACAAGAATGGTAGAGGATGTCTTGGGCATCTAGACCTTACGCAGCTTCCTGTTATCTTGGACAAAGAGAGAGTGAGAGCTACCCCTTGTTCGAAGCATGTCTTCATAGGCAGACTGGTCGAATTGGATGACCAGTATTTTCTTCACGGATCCCATGGATACCGTATCGTGTTGAGCAATTGCTTCCTTATCAGAAGAGAAAGATGTCCCCAGCAGAGTCGCCATCTTGTGTTTGATGATAAACGAAAGAGAATACGGAAAGAAGGTTTTATACGAAAACCCGCCCTTCTTCGGTGTTTACAAACAAGATTGTACAATTTTAATCCTATACGAGGATGTCGAGTATAATTTATTTAATCTGGGTAAATATTGCTATAGGAGTATGATCTGCGGTCGATCACTTTGTCCCTTGGACCACACGATGATGAAGAAGTACCGTAGAAGACAGAAAGCAGCTTCGAAGGTTGCTAAAGAGAGTGGATGCTCGATGCCAAAGTCGTCGATCACTTCTCTTTGCCTGAGCTCTAGATTCTTCTCTCTCTCGACCTCGGATCTGATACTGGATTTCTTGACCAATTTTTGACCTTCAATTCTTTGACCTTTTTCTCTGTTGATAGAGGTCTCTATTTATAGAGTTTTAGTGACAGTGACCACTCAGTCGGTGTAGAAACCGAGTAGTGGAAAGTACAGTACCCATTTACACGATGGTTACAATAACCATTGCCTGCGTATAGATGACATTTTGAATGAGCGTGTGACGCGTGTCCAACTAAGGGACAACGCGTATAACTGTTGCGAAGATTACGGCGTAGTAGCCACGTAGGTAGTTATCTTTTGTGTAGAAGAGGTTAGCGTAGAAGCCAATAACTGTCACCATGGCGTAGAAGCCAAATAGGCGTAGAAGCTGTAATACCCTGTTCCGCTCAAGCGGACTGCCGACTCAATCGGCAATAGTGCAGCTATCCCGACCCACTTTGCCTCGATCAAGAAGCAAAGGATATCCAGACTTGTCCCTACAGGAATCCGGCTTAGGCTTTCAGAGGCTCGCTCAGACGTATCGCTCTACCGAGACGAATCATCGCTAAGGTGGGTGGCTACGGTGAACTTGTCTTTGCTTAGCCAGCACACATAAAAATCTGGAATATTTATGCTAGTCGCTAGGTGATTCACCCCTGCATGCTAATAAATCCAACGCACCTAGCTAAGGGAATAATCCCAACCTGTATTGCTATGCTAGAACATGGAAAAGGAAATACTGCTTATATTCAGACCCTCGCATGCTAAGTCCCTTAACGGTTTCATCTCTCGGACTACCTTTGGGCCCGAGCAAACATGCTGATTATGTTCCTTAGAACGCATGCTTGTCTGCTTGATTATTATCGTATTTTCTGTCACTACCACATTCCGAAAACAGGGGTATTTTCAAATTTTTACAATATTTAATATTATGTTATTTATAATTAATTAACTGCATAATAGTATATTGATTTAAATAATTATCATGTGTGATGTGTAATTAAATATATAATTATATGCAGTGTTAATTATTTTATTTTAGCTAGCAGACTAAACCTAGAAGCCCAGTAGACGAACCTCTGTCTGAATTATAGAATTCTGGATTTTTATTAGTTATTTAGAAATTATTTATTGGAGATTATAATTAATTACTGTATTTTATTTAATATTTTGTGCATTGCCTTTGCTTCGATATTTGGAGCACTATCCAGACTTTTGTCTTCCAACAAATCTCACAATCTTGCTCTAGACATGCCCACCTTCAATTCTTCTATTTTTGCAACTCATAATTTTGCTCCTTGTGCATTGTTTCTGGCCGCACAAAAATCGTCGCGGACGTTTATTTTAAAATTCCTATTTTTGTATCGTTGTGCGTTCCAATCGAAAATTGGAGGCCATCTTGACCTATTTTTCGTGCGGCCCAAATTAGGGTAATATTCTGTTCTGAGTCTTCTTCAATATTGGTATTGATGACTTGATCTGATTTTGACCCCAGGTACTCCTAATAAATTGTTGAACACAACTTGCATTTATTTCTATTTAAATTGGGGATACCATTTTATCTGATTTTAAAATTCCAATTTAATTCCAGTGCCCTTCAAATTTAGCCCATACCCATCTTACAGCGTCCCCTGACCCTACAAAATATCGGACCCCGAATCGCCCGCCCAATTTTCGTCATTTTATGTGTTTGTGCAATTTCCCGAATTTAAGGGGCCAAGTTGCAATTATTCAATTGTAGGTGCCAACACCTAATTATTTTAATCAATGAGGAAGCCTATTAATTTTTTTATTAAAAACCCTCATTTCCTCCATGAATTATTTTTCCTTCATGTTTAATCTGAGCCACTCATTCTAAGGAGTCAATCACAACCCTTGATTTTACACCCTCATCCTATTTAATGTCTTGTCACATCTTAAGCCCTAATCCCAAGAGAAACCTAGGTAGCACACCTCCCCAAGCCCTATCCTCCCTCACCAAACCGTAGCCCTATTCTTTTTCTCTTCTTCTCCTTTCTTCTTCTTTTTCTTCTTCTCTTCTTCTTCTTCTTCCCTTTTCTTTTTCTTTAGTTTAAATTCAAATAGAGAAAGGGGGGGAACTTGGGGTTACTGTGCACCCCCGGCCCTTACTGTGCATTTTCCGGCGGGCTGCTCCTCCCCATCCCTCCGACTGCTCGTGCTCCTCCCTCCTTCTCCTCCTCCAAAACCTCCGGTCCGGCGGACTGAACCCGGCCGAGCCCGCTGCAGTCCGCGGCTGCTCCTCCAGACCCCACCTCCGGCGCCGGCGCTCCGCGGCACTCCCTCCGGCAACCCCGTCTCCATCTCCTCCTTCCATCTTCACCATCATTTCATCACCACCACCGGCCTAGCCGATCCTCCGGCGGCCCACGTTCTGCACCCAGGCCGACTTCCCGGCCGATCCTGCTCCAGCCGGCGAGCGGCCGAGCCCGCTGCCCTCGCGTCCGGCGGTCCCCTTTCCTCTCCCTCCACCTGTGCACTCCAGCCCGGCGGTGGCCC
Organism: Iris macrosiphon; assembly: GCA_036927795.1. NCBI lineage: Eukaryota > Viridiplantae > Streptophyta > Magnoliopsida > Asparagales > Iridaceae > Iris > Iris macrosiphon. The sequence goes on along the minus strand of JAYESA010000019.1, from coordinate 132,561,177 downwards.
TGTCACTCCGACCCACGGCTCCCGCTGCACCGGCCTGCCCGACCCAGAACCCGGCGGCCCTCCTCCCCGCAACTCCGGCGGCCGGCCAGCAACTCCGGCAAGCCCCACAGTAATCCTCTCCTCTCTCTCTTTTTATATATATATATATATATATCTTTATATATATATATATCTAATGTATATATATATATGTTTGTTATATATTTAATTAATGAGAATTAGTATATGTATATAACAAATGTAAGGTATTTTATGTATTTAAAATGGTATAAATATGTATAGTAATGTATATATTGTATAGAAACCATTAGTAAATTAATATGTGGTGTACATTAATTTATGTAATGTATTAAGGTATATATATAACTAAGGTATATGTATTGTATATATTAATTGATGAGTAGATACATATATATATATGTATATAAATACGTAAATGTGTGTAGGTGTATACGTATTAAATAATATATTTTTTAAATCTGTATTTTGTTAGATATATAGCTATGTGTTAGTATTAACTAAAATATTCTAGTACGTATTTTAGTACGTATATATAGTATATAAATTTAAATTGGTATTAGTATATATATAAAAACGTATCTTGGTATATGATATATATATATAGATATAACATATATATATATATTTTTCCCTCGTACATATATATGTATTACATATGTATTCTAGTATAAATACGTATTAGTATATGTATATGCATATTGTTTATTAATAAATATTTAAACATAATGTTTAGTATATATAATATATATGTATAGATATAATAATTATTTAAATTATGTTAATACATAAATAATGTATTGGTATATAATGAAAAGTGTATAATTGATAAATGTATATGTATGTATTTCATTATCTACTTAACATATTACAATATATAAAGTGGTATGTATTTTTGTGTATGTGTATATTATGATACATGTATATAGTATAATTATTATTTTGGTATAAATATATATGTATATATATATATTTTCGTATTGGTATATGTTTAACAAAAACATTTTGGCATATATAAATAAATGTGGCATAACGTATATTTGGTATAATTATATATGTATTTGATTGTATAGATACAAAAATATATTTTTGGTATACGAATTATATAAATTTAGATACATCTATTTAGTGTATATATATTATATACGTATTTTGTACAAATTACTGGTAGGCACTTATATATATTATATACATGTTTAAATTGGTACTTATATTTTCTGAGTAGATATGTATATTTATATATGAACCCCTACTAGATAACCCTAGTTGACTAGTGCCCTGCCTGACATGGTTCCAATTTCAGTATTTATAGACTGTGTGTTAGCGTAGCATCTGATGCAAATGTGGGTTGCTTTGTGTTATGTCTATAGGACTGTTGGTTCACCAGGGAATACTCTGGAACAGGACATCCATAAATACAGCTAAGGACCCAAGGCAAGTACATTCTCTGATAATTTCTAATTCTTGATAATTGCTATAAGTTCAATGATCTTGAAATGTTACAACTGAATCTTTGACACTGTGTTACACGGACTAGTATAGCTTGGATCTGCAGTCATGAGATGTTACCTTGATTATTGTATTGACATTGTACACGACATGTATATTTAGACATCGTACATGATAGACTTGACTTGTTCGTGTATCGTGACGTGTCATGGTTGGATCCACAGTACTAGTTGGGGGCGGGGAAGTAGTTAGTAAGAAATGTGATCATAACCTCTTATTGTAGTATATAAAATTGTAAGTGTTAATCATGCTCTTCACCCATGATTAGCCAGGCCCTGTAGCTACTGTACATGTTCCCAAGCCGATCACATTTCGAAACTACTATTTCAAACACCTAGAATAGATTACAGTTCTCTATCTTTAATCATATACTATATCACCCGTATATGATACTGTACCTTGTTCTTCCATTTTTATACATGCATTGACTGTACCATATTGCCTATTGCCTGTCTCTTTACATTGCCTGTCTCTCTTAAACTGTCATTACATTTTCTTCTCAGTAGCTAGCATAACATGTTTTATTGTATTATAGACATTATCAATTAATGGAACTGTTATTTGAGATTGTGCTTTGCTCCTTCCTGACTGGAAATATTTTTCCAGACTATGCCTTAGAGGACCGCTGTCCGACACTTATGGTGAGTAGCTGCAGACTTGGTAGTAGTTGTGATTCCAGGAGGTCTAGCTGGAAATTACTATTATTGTTAGTTCTTAAGTAGACTATTTGGTACCGGATTTGTCTCCGGCATTTTGATGATTCTTGGATATTGTTAAGTTAAGTTTTCTTGTGGACTTGTGTTGTGTTAGATTTTAATTTCTGTTTTGAAATCTTATCGTGCTGTGATCCTGTGATTGAGTATATGTTCATCTATTTGTGACATCCGTGCCTCCTAATGGAGATTGGATATTTGCGTGACATTAGTTAGATAGTATCAATACCTAGACAGCGTTCTACCGCCGATGCTGCGGCGTAGGCTGGACGTACCCACGCATTCGTGCCCCTAAACCGGGTGCGGGTCGTGACACGTTTTTAGTGGTGGCCCATGCAGGTCAGACTTCGCGAGTTATGCGATGTCGTAGTAGTGTAGCATCCTTGTTATACTACTGCGTACCTGCGATAGAATCTAGGACATAGGATACTAGGACGAGAGCAAATACTCAATCACAATTCCTTGAGAGATTCCTGGGATGACCCCTGAGAATCTTGTTAAAACTTCCAATTTAAAATCATTCCCTTGTTCTGTCCATTCTCACTTGTTGATATTTATTTGATTGTTGTTGTTTAGGTATTAAATTAGGATTTTTGCTTCATTATAGAGTTTGATTTCATATTAAGAGGAATTTACAGACTGAATTACGGTATTATCTGATAACACATGTCGATGAGGACAGTGAAAAGGATTAACATTAGAGCTATTGAACTACAGAAGGTGGATGTAAAATTTTAATTGAAGATTGAAAATGAATTTCAAATTTTTAAAGGATTGAGATATTGTTATTAAAAATTTTGAGGAATTCAGATTCAATTTGTTGAACCTAGACAAGCTGTAAGGATTTTTGGAGTTGATAAAATTTTCATTTCAGTATTTAAATAATTAACCTTGAGAAAAGTGTATGCATTATACTTAAAAAGTTTATTCGAGGAGTTACTTTGAGGAATTTCATTTAAGGATAAGAATTTATAGTGAGAGAGATATTAGTATATAAGTAGGTGAGATGCATGTGTAAGGATATGTTGGTTTGAGCATGATTGAGATTCACTGCCATCCATCTAGGGTTGTATTAGAGAGAGCAGTACCTAGTATGGTGTGTTGCAATTGATATGCATTGAGTGATAAGAATAACTAGTATCAACGATTTCAGTAAGTAAGGAAGCTAGCAGTGAGTGTGGTTGAACTGTGATCCCTAGGGGATAGAGGTATCGGACCATGGATGCATCTTTGACCCGTGCAATCACAACTAGGATTTATTTCCAATCTATTTATCTTGAATGTTGCTTCTTTAGAACTGTACTGTCCTCCCTTGATGATATCGCATTTTACCCTAATTGATTCTTTGGGATCTGTCTTCAGGATGTCGCCGCAGACAAGGTCTATGAGAGCGGGAACATCAGCTTTAGAGGGGTCTGCCACCTCTCCACCTGATGGACAGACATCCGTAGTTCCTCCTACATCTCCAATGCACGTAGGTGATCCTCCTCCTCCACCTGTTAAGAGGATAGCCGCAGCTGTAACAGACAACCTTCCTCCTCCATCAACTCCGATTCCCGGAGGTTTGCCCATTGACGGAACGCAGATGTTTACCTTGATCCAAGGCATGGTAGATGCCCAGAGAGTAACGGCAGACGCTCAGCGAGTTCAAGCTGAGGCTCAGAAGGTGCAAGCAGAAGCGTACCAGGAACAAACCGAGCTGATGAAAGAAAACATGGAGAATGCTCACCAGGTGACTCTCCAAGCTTTGGAGAAAGTAGCACAGTACCAGCAGTTTCCTGGCCAGCAACAGCAGAGATCAGGCACTATAGTAGATTTCAAAAGGATGATGCCTCGAGAGTTCAAAGGCACCGAAGGAATACTCTACGCTGACGACTGGCTAGAAGATATAGAGAGAAGCCTGCGATTGACCCAGATTCCGGAGAGCTTGAAGATAGAAGCCGCTGGCAGTCAGATGTTCGATATCGCACTCACGTGGTATCGCACGGAACCGAGAATTACTGCACAAGGACTTACTTGGGAGACCTTCAAGGAACTCTTCAAGGAGAAGTTCTTTCCCGACGTGGCATTGGGAACCTTGGAAAGTCAGTTTCATGACTTAGTTCAAGGAAACATGTCGGTCGACCATCGCCTGTACATTCATTCCACAGTTGTAGCCACTTGGCACGCTTTTACTGTTTCAGAGAGAGAGGCTTGAACGACTTGTAATCTCGGCTATACGCCGCCTGTAACACAAGTTTATATCAATAAAAGAGCTTGCTTTACTTCAACTTGTGTTTCAATGCTTCCGCTATATTTGTCGACTCAGTGAACCTGTTACCGATCGCCTATGCGTTCATGACTCCGCTGCACTCGGACAATCTGTGCGACTCTGTGGCTTAGAACTCTTGCCGCCAGCCAATGAACCATGGCCTTGCACGGGCATGGATCACGCTCGTGCGGCATCACGCCCGGATGGGTTAAGCGATCGTTCCGCGGGAGCGCTGGCGAGGGTGATTCCCGTCTAGCGGGAACGGCCGATTTGCCTGCGGGAGATCGGGGCATGACAGAAGCTGAGTAGGCGTAGAAGTCGAGTAGGCGTAGGAGCCGAGTAGGCATAGAGGCCGAGTGGGCGTAGAAGCCGAGTGGACGTAGAAGCCGAGTGGGCGTAGAAGCTGAGATGATGTGGACATTTTTAGCCAGAATTACAGCTTTTGGAGATATAATCAAATCTCTTGCATTAAATGCAAAGATCTACCCCCATCATGCGCATTAAATGCAGAGACGTATCTTGAAGATTTGCTATCATTCTGCGCATTAAATACAGATATGCGCCTCGAATCCTGTACGAAGAGTAACTGCTGATGTGGCAGTCTGTATTTAATGCGCACGTCTGCCTGTGTAAAACTGGGCAGCGTATCCCCTTATATGCGTAAGAGCAGTTTACGCAAAGGGAATGTCACTAGACGACGGTTCGGTGACACTTAATCAAATCTCCTGCATTAAATGCAGAGATCCGCCATTATCCTGCGCATTAAATGCAGAGGCATATTTTGAAGGCCTGCCACTCTTCTGCGCATAAAATACAGGGATGTGCCTCGGGCATCTGTCAGTATTCGGCACATTAAATGCAGAGACGTGCCTCGAGAACCTGTCACCGCTCTGTGCATTAAATGCAGAGACGTGCCTCGAGCCCTGTAAGAAGAGCAGCTTTTGACGTGGCAGGCTGTTTGTCTTCTGCGGAGCGTAAACAGCTCACATCTGCCTGTGTAAAACTGGGCAGCGTATTCCTTTGTATGCGTATAAGCGGTTTACGCCAAGGAAATGGCAGTAAATGACAGCCTGTGTTGCAGTACCGCGCCATCATTATAACCGTCGCCTGGGTAGTCCTGCAGTACTCTTTGTCAAGAGTCTAGACGTCAGGTTCATTGCATGATCTGACAGGTTTATTTCGAAGAATACGAAGCATTCCTCGTACACTTCAATGCTGCATTGAAAGCGGATGAGTTCTACGCAATAAAGGCGATGTAGCACCCTTTTTAAAACATCATGGACATACTGCATTACGCAGATGGTCCTTGAGCCTATATTTTACGCTATGCTTAGCGAAAAAGCTCTATTTGCACGTCGATGGCTCTGAGGTCCTCTATTTACGCTGCCCTGCATCAACATGCTGCGTATAGCTATCCAGCATATTTTTTATTCTTCTACAACCTCGCCACACACCTCGCTGAACATCTGCTGCTGCTACCCTTGCGTTGCTGCAGTACTGCTGTTGCTGCATTGCTGCTAAGCTGCTGCTGTACAGCATAGCCTCCCCCCTGCACACACAGCCCCACACACACACGAGCACGCACACACATAAACACAGACACACATATATATATATACATACATATATCTATATATATATATATATATATATACAATCATACATATATATATATACACACACTCTTATATATATAATCTAACACATACACACTAACATATATATTAACACACACACCTACACACAACCACACACACAACACTCTCCAACGCTCGCCCAACGGCCCCGACACGCACAAACCCTATAAATATCTAAAATATAACCCGAGAATTCTAGTACACACTCCCCAATGCTAACCCAACGCGCGCACAAGCCCGAAACTAGGAAACCAAATCGAAATGGTCGTTCGGTCATTTTGACGAATACGCGGTGTGCGGTTCAGAAAACCTCCTGAAACGCACACCAAACCAACTCAGAATCGGCCTAAAATTTACCCACGGGTTCTAAACGATGCCTAGATCCTAGAAAAAAATGCTACCGCGTCGATTCTAGGTCCGTGACAAAAACGCGCACGCACTTAGAATCGGCGAGGACGAAAACCTTAAATTTGCCCGAAATGCCCGTTTCTCCGTGACACGACTTCCCGTGTCCGAACGGAGACACGCACTCACCCTCAAGACACCCGACAATGTCTACCTAGGTCCGTCTAACCTAGGACATCACCTAAAATTGGGCCAAATTCGGATTCCACCCGAAATTGACACAAAACCTAGTGTCAAAGTCTCCAAACACAACCAAACTAGTTCCAACTTCCTCCCACGGGTAGGCTTAGGATCTAGGAAGGTTCTAAACCACTAATTACACTACACAAGAGTAATTAGCAAGGGAAAATTTAGGGTTTACCTCTTGGGAGTTGGAATCCTAAGGCCAAAGTCTCCGATCTACTTGGAATCACCTCCCTCAAGCTCCAAGCCACCAAATCTAGCCTCCACACCAAGTCTAGGCTCTACACACCTAGGTTAGGGAAAAATACAAGGTTAGGGTTAGCAACCATGGAGTATAGAAGAAGAAATAAGATAAATAGGATGCTTACTTGAAGTTGGGAGGAGGAAATAAGAAGAAAGAGTGGAGAGAAGAAGAAGAATAAGGAAGAAGATCAAAATGGGGGCTGTGGCTGCTGTTGCACGGGAATGGGGCTGTGGGAAGGGCCGGCCACACCTAATAAAGGGTTTCACTAATTCTCCAAATGCCCAAAATGCCCCCCTCTCACTTGGTTTTGGATTTTGAGTTCCAAAAGCACTCAAACTAACTCCAAATCTCTCCAACTAACCCACTAAAAATATAATAAATATTCTAAACCCAAAAATAGGTCTCACAAGGATGTGGGTTGGGTCGGACATGGGTCCACTAGGGTCTGACATGGGTCCAGACTAGCCAAAACCCTAAAACAATCAAATAAAAATAATACAATCACTAATTAAATATAAATATAATTAATTAAATACAATACACAATTACCAAAAAAAAAAAAAAAACATAACCCTATTTTCTAGAATCGGGTAATGACAACCCTCCTTGTGCATGTCTTGTTCCTTGAATAATATTAATCATATACTACACGTATGATTAACAAGGCCATAATCCTTGTGCAAGTTCCCAAGCCGATCATATGTTGAAGCTGGTATTCACTCACTTAGTATTAGTATTTATTGTTCATTTTTATGATGCTCATTCTTGTATTTATTCCCAATATGCCTATATTGCATATCTCTTATACATATATATTACATCTTGTATATTCGCTCTATTTACTGTTACATAGTTTATATCATTTATTGGAATTATTGTTAAAGATATACTTTGATCCTTTCCTGACTGGATATATTTTTTCCAGATGACACTGAGGAGTGGTATCCCAATCACTATGGGCCTCAGGACGTAGTTGTCTTAGAGCCAACTTTGGCTCCATAGGTTCTTATCCCGATTATGACAGACGACCCAGGACTAGTAGCTCAGTAGATTGATCTTTTTATACTGGATTTGTCTCCAACTTTGTTATTAGTATATCTTTTAGATGACCCTTTGGATATTATCTTGTCTTGTGAGTTGTATTTGACTCTTCAGTTTTTTTATCATATTCGTACGATTGTTCCATCTTATAAATCTATGATTGAGTATTCATATTTTATTGGTGGCATTATTATATTTTGATTTCTAGATAGATAGTTTACCCAAACATTATTCTACCGTCGATGCTGTGGCATAGGCTGGACGTACCCACGTACTCGTGCCCCTATACCGGGTACGAGTCGTGACATGGTGGAAGGCCCTTCTTGCTACGTCAAGTTTGGGACAAGATCAGGGTGGACCCTTATGATTTTGTCAATTTTTCCCCAAGGTGTATTAAGAGGTGTCAGTCTGGCTGCTTGGTCACGAGCTGGTGGAAGATTGACTACCTCCATTGTTGCCCTCGGATCGATATGACTCCGTCTCTTTGTTGTCGGGAAGTTCTCGAACTGGGGGGAGACCATGTTGGCAGCAAATGTTACATCATCAAAGTCCAGGGAGAGGGCCTTGGTATCAATCAGACACTGGATGCACTGCTTCAAGGTATAGCAGTCCCGCGTCGGGTAGTGGCCGTAGCAGTGGAAGTGATAATACTTTGGGTTATTTAAGTCTGTCGCTTCCGATTGGCGTTTGACGTCGGGGAGTCAAAGTTTACCTCCCTGCATCATCATGTCAAATATGGGCATGACATCACCATCGTCGAAAAAGTAGGTCTTCTTTGGTTTTGGAGCCTTCGCCTATTTTTGCTCAAGCCTCTTGGTTACATTGGCGACCATAGCCTGCTTTACTTTCCTTCGCGGCTGGTATTGTCGCTATTGTTGTTGTTTTTGTAAGAACGCTTCCCCCTATCGTCGGAGACATGGATTTGTATTCCCAAGAGTTGGGCATCCTTTTCCTTCTTCTTGGCGCTGATGGCGCTGATGATGATTGTCGTCCAGTATTTAAACTGGCTATCACCCATCCAGAGGCTCACGGGCGAAAGAAGGTTTCTCAGGCACATCTCCATCATCGTCATCTCAGGATTGCCAAGAGGTGGCCTCAGCCAATCTTGTCGGAACCGCTCAATATAATTTGATGCAAGCTTGTCGGAACTGCTTGATATAATTTTGTGCAAGCTCCTTTCCCCCTGGGTGATATCCATCAGGGAGAATATCGTCATATCATTTCCTGCCTCATAGAATCTTCTGAGAAAGAGACTCTTGAGATCATCGAACGGTGAGATACAGTTATCTGAGAGGCTATAAAACCAATAGAAGGATACCCCGGACAATGCCCCGATGAAGAACCTGGTGAGAATAACATCATTGTGGGGTAGATGCTCTTTTGCGTCTCGAAGTTGCTCATGTATTGGAGGGAGGAGGACTTCCTGTCAAATGTGTCAATATCAAAGGGTTTGTACTTGGGCGGATATGGTGCGTCACTCTATTCTAGCGGATATGGTTGCTGCACTCCGAGATCGCATAGTGAGTCCTGATTGCCCATGAAATCCAGGCGGGCTCAAAATTCTCGGACCTCCCTCATCACTTCCCAAGCTTCATCTGTCGCGGGAGGAGCAAACGACCCTGGTAGAGCATGAAGTCCACCAATGGGGGGAGCGATTGCATTTGAATCTGCATTAGTTCCAAGGTCTTGTCCTGAGGCCCTTGGTGGTTGGGAGGCTACAGTTACCTTGATCTCTAGCACCACTTGGGTCAAGGCTTACATTGACTCACTCATAGTGTGCAACAAGGCTTCGAGGGTTTCGAGGCACTACCGGCCACTAAGGCCTTCATGGTCGTCGTAAACCCCCAGAATTTTAAAAAATTAAAAAATGAATTTTTCAAATTTTTTTGGAATTTTTATCTAATTAAAAATAAGATATTCTGGTTTTAAATATTTTTAATAAATATTAAAATATTATGAAAATAATATTTTGGATGTAAAATAAAATATTAGACATAGGGTAATTTTCCTGGAATTTATTGGACCCCAAAACCATTTTTAAAAACCTAAAAACTAAGTTATTTATTAAACCCAAAATAAACTAATATAAACCAAAATAAATCCAGTTTAATTCTGAACCGAACCAACCCAGACCAGCCAAAATTCTTGAACCGGACCCAATCCTTGTTGGGTCAGATCCGGATCCGTTAGCTGACCCGACCCTTTGACCCGACCCGAACCCATTACCTATTGGATCGGGTCGGATCCAATTCTAAAACCATACCCGACCCGCCTACCCACCCGCTACAGTAGAACCCTAATTCCCAAATCCCCCGACTTCCAGCCATTTTCCCACCGCTCCGACTTACGTAACCGCCGGTCGCCGCGATCCCAGCGCCTTCCCTCGCCTCCCCAACGGTCGTAGCCCGCCGCTTCGCCTCCCCTAACCGATCCCCCTCCCCTAACAGCCATCGTCTCCACCACTATAAAATCCCCCAACAACCCATTCCTCCACCACCGCGTCTCCGCCTCCATCAGCTCTGCCGCTCCCCGCTTCGACCCTCGACCCGACTCTCCCCAGCGCCTCCTCCACCGAGACGAGCAGCCGCCTCCACAGAGTTTCTGCCGACGACTCCAGCACCGCCGAGCCTCCACGACAAAGACCAGCAGCAGCAGCGTCCCGCCGTGCCCTAGCCGCCACCGTGTCGCGTTGTGCCGCCTCGCAGAATCGCATTTTTAGTCTTCTTTGGAGCCCTATTCAAGTGACTATTTCTCTCTCCTCGCTGCCCCATTTTTTGTTACGTCTGCTGTGACGCGTAGCCTGCGTGACCCTCTCGATAACCGTGTAACTCGCTCGGGATATCGTGTCCTGTAGCGATCGCAAACTGCGACCCAAAATCAAGAAAATAATTATCATATTTTTCCCCGGAACTGGGTGCGCCCCGCTAAACGGGACGACTTGGTCGTGTGCGGACTTCACCAAAAGGTGCGTGCCGTTAATACAGAAGTGTGAGATTTCACGAAAGTTGATTTGGATGTGTGAGCACACCAAAATTAACGCGTATACGTCGACAACACCCCGTATCGGTCCTGTTCTGGAACTCGTTATAACTTCGTGTACGCACGTCCTATCGAAACGAAACTTGCGCCATCAGACTCGTAGCAATACGCTGGTCCTGTGACCCAAGTTTAGTTCGATTCTGAGAACGTTGACAAAATTGCATATTATGGGCCCTACGACTCCACTTGATGGACAATTTTGTGATCGGCTCATCGGAATCCAATTTTGGACATTCTGTTGGGTTTGTATTGTCGTTCTGGACTTGTGGACACTAAGTTTGACGAATTTGGAGAATATTGTCTTTAATACGTTTTTCGGTACGAAGCGGGCCACATGTGGACTCCGCTTTGACCAGAAATTGTCACTTTTGCTCCTGTGTCCAAATTGGACTCAAGGACAGGCAATCCTAGCTATTTGATATCTTCTGAACCTGATGGTAATGTTTATTTCAGCAACCGGAGGAGTACCTGCAAATCTCGCTGATACTAGAGCAGCAATTGGAGTTAGAACCCCAGGCAAGTGTACCTTGCCAAACTTGCAGTACCTGCTTCATATTGTTATCTTGATTTATTTATATGATGTACATGCATAACCTAGGACCATGTGACATTACTTAGCGTCCGAATAATATTCGGGTGCCAACGTCGTACGTGGAGTTGTGTAATATCACCTAGAGTTGGATATCGAAACCTTATACTTTCTCCTACTTGCATCATCAAGTACATCATAACCCAGGACACCTGACACTATTCATGAGACAGAATCTTCCTAAGATATTCATGGTGATTCTGTATAGGTTACATAATTCGTGACATAGATATTGTATGTGCTTAGCTATCATTATGACTTGTTGCATTAGATATGATCTTGCATGACATGGACGTGAGACATTGTAGACATGAGACGTGTGATTATATTAGGTGGGGAGAGACACACAGGCTACAGGCTGATTTTATATATAAATTTATTATGGTGCCATAGGCCCACTACATAGTAAATTATATAGTATATCTGCTACAGGCTCCCCGACACAGAGCTTATTGTAGTCTCAGCCTAAGTCTAGTAATGCTCTAACTTGCATTTCACATAGCTGGTTACCTAGTTTACCCTATTGATTCATTTACTATTGCACTATAATTATTTTGGCTTGTGTTATTTTGAACCTTGATATGTCCCCTGAGGACCTGGATTCCGGATTATGTCCCCAGGATTAGCAGACGAGATCTATCCCAAGCTATACGGGACAGGAGCAGAAGTAGGAACAGGTACATACATTGGAGCAGTACCAGAAACTGAGGACGAGGTGATTATCGAGGATTTCTCCTAAGTATCTAATTATTATACTCAGTATTTGCTCTGGTTATACTCTTTATGTATTGTCTCTTGATTACTGTATCAGACCGGGTTATTCCCCGAGTTATATTTTAATGAGACTTGATGTTGATTTATACTTCATTTTGCTATTTTTATTTTCTGTGGATGACATTAGTATATTAGACCCTTATTGTTGTTTTACAGCTTAAGTACATCCTGATGGGTCCATTAAATTGGGTTTGCCCATCGGTGTGTGCTGCTGGCCATTGCCACATGTCTAGTCTCTCTATATTTTGGGACTGGACGTGACATATTTTTTGTGGTGGCCCATGCAGGTCTACGAATAAATTGCTTCGATTTTAACTAAGGGACCGAGCAAGCCTGTAATAAGGATATGATAAGTTATAGGATCTCATCCACTTGATTGAATTATTCTTGATCTCTATAATGGATTCGAAATTAAAATTCTTGACATGCATCCTGCCTTGATTCCTCTGTGCCTCTTATAGTTTATTTTGAATGCAGAGTAATGGAACCACCAGCAAGCGACGAGACTCCTGTAGGAATACAACACGATGCTGTGGTCACCTATGATGAGGGAGTGACACCAGAAAGAGGACAATCAGCTCAAAGTAATCAAGCGGGCCAGCATACTTCAAGGTTCCGGGGTAATGATATTCGACCTCTGCCGCAGTTCGCTCCACCAATGCATGTTTTCCCACCAGGACAAGTCATGGATGGGCAGCAGATATTTCAAATATTTTATGCTATGATTCAAGCCCAACAGCATATTTATCAAGAAGCTCAACGTCATAAGGCGGAGAACATGAGGAACAGCCTAGTAACCGCACTGGAGCAGGCGAACCCACCAACTAGGCGACCATCGACGGGATCTATTACCGATTTTTGCCAGCTGAAGCCTCGTACCTTTCTGGCAAGGAGGAGCCCACTGAAGTTTACGAGTGGCTCACCAACACTCAACATCAATTAGAAGCAGCTGAGCTTCCACGGGAACGTTGGATGACTGTCGTCAGAATGCAGTTAACGGACAATACACATCACTGATGGCTATCTGAGGAGACACGGCTCAGACCAGACCGAGTCACTTGGGCAGAGTTTTCTAGACTCTTTCAGGAGATGTACATTCCAGCCATCGCTTGATCAGAACTTCAGGACAAGTTCAATCGCCTTACTCAAGACAGTATAACAGTAGAAGAGTACAACACGGAGTTCATTCATCTGAGTCACTTCGCCCCCACCTTGATCCCGACAAAAGAAGAGAAGGCTGAGAAGTTCTTCAACGGACTAAACTTTGACCTACAGAAACTAATCGGATCTGTTGCACCTACTTCTTACTCGGACGTCCTTGTTGCAGCACGATGCATGGAGCGCGTCACCAGGAGAGATACCAGCCTGAAGCGGCCTTTCACATCAACACCCGCCAGAGCACCACAGGAAAAAGCTTCAAAGAGATCTCACATGCATCAGCTACCCAGAACATCTTCGCAGATACTACCTACATGTCAATACTGTGGCAAGGTAGGCCATATTGAGAGGAAATGCGGACGCAAGTTGGGATTATGCTTGATTTGCGGATTCAACCAACACTTAGCCACGGATTATCCTGAGCATCGAGAGGGAGCACTAATGTTAAACAGACAAGCTTTACCAGCACCAAGGCCAGTCTATCCAGCATTGGGAGTACCACAGACGAGAGTTGGAGGAGTCAGACCACCAGCCCCATGAGGGTATCAGTTGAGGCCACCCTTGGCACCACAAGTAGCACTCTTCCAGCAGTCCCAGCAGCAGCAGAGGAATCCACCACAACGACGCAGAGAAGCTTTTGCTATGACCTTGGCGGACGCGCAAACTCGTGGAGTAGCAGATGCTCGTAAGTTATTCATAGATGCATTGCTTTAGCTCATGCCTGTTAGTTCGGGACCTTAGCCTTAAACCTGGTATTTTGAACTTGTAATAATTGATAATCTAGTTTTCTAAGCTGTAGTTTTCTTGCTTTAACCAGATTTCCTTCATTCTTGAATTACCAAAATTTTTCTAGGGAAATACTTTATTCTTTCCCTAGGTGTTTGGCTTAACCCTCATCCTTTGATTCTCCTTGATCATGATTCTTGATTGTGATGTGCTTCGAACAATGCTTGCAACCGTGTCATCTTTACTAATCGGTTATTTTTTATTGCGATGATGCAATCCTCTTAAGGGAGGTAGATTGTAAACCCCCATAATTTTTAGAAATTTAAAAATGAATTTTCATAATTTTTCTAGAATTTTAACTAATTAAAAACAAGGTATTCTGGTTTTAAATGTTTTTAATAAATATTAAATTATTATGAAAATAATATTTTTGGATGTAAAATAAAATATTAGACATAGGGTAATTTTCCTGGAATTTAATGGACCCCAGAACCATTTTTAAAGACCTAAAAACTAAGTTATTTATTAACCCCAAAATAAACTAATATAAACCAAAATAAACCCGGTTTAATTCTGAACCGAACCAACCCAGACCGGCCAAAATTCCTGAACCGGACCCAATCCATTTTGGGTCGGATCCGGATCCGTTAGCTGACCCGACCCACTGACCCGACCCGAACCCATTACCTATCGGATCGGGTCGGATCCGATTCTAAAAATCGACCCGCCTACCCTCCCGCTACAGTAAAACCCTAATCCCCAAATCCCACAACTTCCAGTCGTTAACCCGCCGCTCCGACTTACGTACCCGTCGGCCGTCGCGATCCCAGCGCCTCCCCTCGCCTCCCCAACGGTCGCAGCCCACCGCTTTGCCTCCCCCAGCCGATCCCCCTCCCCTAACCGCCACCGTCTCCCCCACTATAAAATCCCCCGGCAACCCATTCCTCCACCACCACTCCGCTACGTCAGCTCCGCCGATCCCCGCTTCGACCCTCGACCCGACTCTCCCCAGCATCTCCTCTATTTAGATGAGCAACCGCCTCCGCAGAGTTCCCGCCGACGACTCCAGTGCCGCCGAGCCTCCACGACGAAGACCAGCAGCAACGGCCGTCGTGCCCTAGTCGCCAGCGTGCCGTGTTGCGCCGCCTCGCGAAATCGTATTTTTTAGTCTTCTTCAGAGCCCTGTTCAGGTGACTATTTGTCACGACCCGCACCCGGTTTAGGGGCACGAGTGCGTGGGTACGTCCAGCCTACGCCGCAGCATCGGCGGTAGAACGCTGTCTGGGTCATGTAACTATCTAATCAACTCACGTGAATACCCAACTCCATAAGGAGACGTGGATATCATAAAATAATGCTAGAAATACTCAGTCACATAAACTAAAGCACGATAAGATATCAAGGTAAGCAAGAAATACAAGACAAGTCTAACGACAAAATAATCATATCTGTAATCATTAACTTCCAATCCCCAAGTGTGTCAGAAACCAGTCTACTAAGGTCACAGTCTAGAAAAATATTTTCCAGTCAGGAAGGAGCAAAGTACATCTCTAAATAGCAGTTCTATATTAATGATATAAACTATGTAGCAGTTCTAGATGGAAATATACCAGAAGCGTGTATAGGTACGAGAAATAAAAGAAATACTGGAAATACTGTACGTAAATGCAGGAGAAGAAATAATATGTCCATGAGCAAGAACCTATGACTAAGTGTATGAGTATTAGCTTTAACATGTGATCGGCTTGGGAACTTGATCAAGCTGGTTACATGTGATTAGCTATGATTCATGTAAGGTCAGGCTAACCGTTGGTTAGCTATGATGCATGTAGAGGTCAGGCTAATCACACGTAACAGCTATGAAGCATGTAAATGGTCAGGCCGCACCCGACGTGAGATGTGGGGTGAGCTATGATGCATGTAAAGTTGGGTATGATCACATATCTACACTAAAATACTCCCCTCCCCCGACTGGTATAGTAGATCCAATCATGTTACGCTATGGCACGGGATTCCCTAGGGAGGTAGCAAGTCTCTCCTGGAATCAGTGTCTGTACATGCACAAGATAACAAGGAAACAAGTCTTGTACAAGCTACACCATGAATAAGGAATAACATCTCATGACGAGATCCGTGTATACCAATCCGTGTAACCAACGTGTCAAGAGCATGTATATCTACACTAGATACAGTGAACATAGGAGATATCATAAATTAGAAACTAATCTGAGAATGTACTCGCCTTGGGTCCTTAGCTGTCAATACCAATGTCCTGTCCCAGAGTATCATCTGGAGAATCCGACAGTCCTATAAACATATGATAAAAATAATATTTGCATTAGACGTTCCTACCAAAATTTGTTGGAAGTTAAACTGGCGTGATCTTGAGAAGACCAAGTTGATGTGGCAAGGAGACAGAGAAGCTTAAATTTTGGATCCTAACTAGCTCTACTTCTACAAACCAACAAAGAAACTTTGAAGAACTCCATGCCTCCATGGATACTTCCAAGTTCCTTCCAGGATCCCTCAACCAAATGGATAGACGGAGGTACGAGGGAAGTAGCCAATCTTTGGGATTTGGGCCAACTTGTGATGTCGTGCTCATAATATACATAATAGGGCCACATGACAGAGACCAGCAACACATACTGACAAAAGTCCATGTAAACATTGACCAAAGTACTCATAATTTGCCACTGGTTGCTGGGAAATTGGCATGCAACAGAAAGGTACTAGTGTCTAACTCTGTAACATACATTATTCAAATATGTAAATTTTGCATTAACGGAGAGTGATATAAGTTGAAGGATTATCAAAACAAAAATGATATGAGTTGGAGGAGATGTATATTCACTTACCCAAACACTCTGCTGCAAGTATTGGTCTCCCTCTCCCCTAAAGCTCAACTGGTATTTTGCCGGCACTAGCCGCAATATACGTCGTGGTACAGCCGGCTTTGCACCAGGAATTGTATCTTTGCTCGTAAGTTCTCCTGCCAAAGCCGAACGATGAAGGGAAATTTCTTGATCGCGGAGTTCAATGGCCGGACAGGGATGGCTGGGTATAGGGTTAGCTTCGGCCGCGGTTAGAGAATAGTTGGAGAGGGTGGTTCTAATGGTGATGGTGGTGGTGCTGGGGGTAGCCGGCCGGCGCAGCAGCCGAGCAACAGCGGGGTCGAGCAGTAGCAGCCAGCGGCAGCAGCAGATTGGCGGCAGCCGCAGTAGCCGGCGGTAGTGGGGGCTTGGCCGGATAGATGCTGTAGGGTGGTGGTGGTGTTTTCCCCTCCCCCCTCTCATTAATTCAAAAGGGTGAGAAGGAGAAGAAAGGAAAAAAGAAGAAGAGAAGAAGAAAATGAAAAATAGAGAAAAGAGGAAGAAGAAGGATTTCATACGGTTGGGGGCTTGGGGGCTAGTGTAGGTTTGGGGATTAGGTTTTTCTTGGGAAGAGGGAATGATGGGGCATTAAATAGGATGAGGGTGGGTGTGAATGAAGGGTGGTGATTGACCTATTAAATGGATGGCCAAGATTTAACATGGAGAAGTTCTTCATGGGGAATGAGGATGTGGGGTGATTAGCCAAAATTTGGGGTTCTCCATTGGGTTGAACAAATGGGGTATTTACACCAAATGTAAATTTGCAAATTAGCCCCCATAAATTTGGGTATTTGTACCGACGCATAAAATGACAAGAATTTGGCGAGCGATTCGGTGTTCGGTGTTTTGTAGGGTCAGGGGCGCTGTATGTTTGGTACGGCTTAAATAGTAGGGCATTGAAATTTACCGAAATTTACGAAATCAGATAAAATGGTATCCTCAATTTAAATAGAAATTGTCACTACCACATTCTGAAAACAGGGGTATTTTCGACTTTTTATAATATTTAATATTATTGTAGTTATAATTAAGTAATTGTATGATAGTGTATGTAATTTGAATAAATGTGTGATGTATAATTTAAATATAATATTATATACAGTGTTTATTTATGTTTGAGCTGGTAGACTTGACCTAGAAGCCCAATAGAGGAACACCTGTCCGAATTATGGGATTTGGGGTTAATTGTTTTATTTTAAAATTTATTTATTGGAGGTTGTAATTAATTACCGTAATTTATTTAATTGTTGCGCATTGCCTTTGCTTCGATATTTGGAGCACTATCCTGACTTTTGTCTTCCAACAAATTTCACAATCTTGCCCTAGACATGCCCGTCTTCCATTCTGCTATTTTTGCAACTCATAACTATGCTCTTTGTGCATTATTTCTAGCCGCACAAAAATCATCGCGGACGTTTATTTTTAAATTCCTATTTTTGTATCGTTGTGCGTTCCAATCAAAAATTGGAGGCAATCTTGAATTATTTTTCGTGCGGCCCAAATTAGGATAATATTATGTTCTGAGTCTTCTTCATTATTGGTATTGGTGACCTGACCAGATTTTTAGCCTCCTGTACTCCTAATTTATTTTAGAACACCAATTGCATTTATTTAATTTAATTGAACCGTAAATTCAACTTTGTGCAATTTTCCAATTGTTGGGCACTTTTGTGCAAAAGTGCATTAAGGTGCCCACCCCATTGGACACGACACGTGAATAAACCTATTTCTTTTTCATGAACATTTTTCCATAATTTTTGGGAGTGTGTAATTCAACATCAACCTCCTCAACCCATAGCTCTTCTTAATTTTGAACGGGTGTAATCCAAGCCATTCATTTTGAATCAAAACAAATCTTAGCCCTTTGAAATACCTACATGACAAGTCAAGCCCAACTTCAAAGAAGGGTTGACCGGCCCAATTTTCTAGGTCAAACTTTTAACCCTACTTTTTCTATGTATACAACTCTTATGTTTTTTTTAACCCATCCCCTATACAAAGCCATCAGCCGACTTCATCTTCATCCTCCCCTTTCCTTCAACCCATCGACCACCGGAGCTCATCCCCGACGCCGGAGCAGACCGATGGAGCCGGCCGTACCCTCCCTGCACTGTTCACCCGGCGACTCTGTGTACTCCCCGCGGCGACTGCTCTGATCCAGCCGATCCACCGTCGACGCGTCCGGCGGCCCTCCGGCAGCCCAGTCCCCTGCTCTCCGACCTTCCCATCAACTCTCGGCGGGCCTCTGCACTCCGGCAGACTTCTCCCTCCGGCGGTCAGGCCTTCCGCTGCTCTTCCATCCCCCACCAGTCCGGCTGCCCTCCTCCGGGCGGCTCTCCACTGTGCACCGGCCAAGCTCTCGAGCTCCTCCTCCTCCTCTTCCTCTCATTTTTCTCGATCCCTAGGTCTACCGTCGCCAGGGCGGTGACCGGATCCCGATTCCGTCAATTTTTTTTGGACATAAGAAGTGAGTTATTAATGCGACATTGTTTGAAGATAAGCAACCACGTATATCGGAAGCTCTGACCCATGGGTATATGAGTAACATTGAATTTAAGAAGGCAGTTATAGAGTTTGGTGAAAGATGTGCAAATATTGCCAGGATCTATAACATTGGAAGGAGTGTAAAAGGATTCCCACTGTTGGTGATTGAAATTTCTGACAAGCCTGGCAAGGAAGAAGCTGAACCTGCATTTAAATTCATTAGAAATGTGCATGGTGATGAGCCCGTGGGTCGAAAACTGCTTATGCTTCTTGCAAATTGGCTATGCAGCAATTATATGAAGGATTCTTTGGCGTGGGAATGCAAACAATGTGGACCTAAATCGAGGTTTCCCTGACCAATTTTATCCTGTTAATGATGTGGAGGACATGCGACAACCTGGAACAAGAGCAATTATGAATTGGGTAAAAGAACAACACTTTGCGGCCTCTGCAAGTTTACATGGGGGTGCACTTGTTGCAAATTATCCTTGGGATGGCTCTCAAGATACAAGCAAAGAGTATGCTGAACCTGGTCGCAAGTCTTGCGAAGAGTGGAATTCATGGAAGGACATTCTCCTCAGACACCTGGCCATCCCGAGACTACCTCGACTCCTCCTAACACCAGTCCCACCACCACGGTTATCCGGTTCCAGTCGATCGCCGCATCCTCGTGAGCATTCGATCGACCACCGCGCCACCTCTCATTTAGCCGCATCCTACTGGCCGTTTCTCCGGTTCGTCTGGCCCGGAGTCATTGTGTTTCTCGTCTGTCCCCAGCAGCTATATCGAGAAGATGTTATTTTGGTATAGATTCATCTCTCTATTTCCTTTCTCTCGTTCCTTTTATGTGAATTGGTTGTTATTCTGGTTTATTCACTGTGTGCATAGTGTAGTTAATTAGTTTTGGTTTTTAGGGAAGTAATTGAGGTTAGATTTAATTAGGCTTTAAGCTTAGTATAGATATTTCCTAGTAAATATTTATCTTAAAAAAAAAAAAAAAGAAGGCTTGACTTATTAAATATACTTCTAAGTGAGTTCTAAATAATGTTTTAACTTCTAACAACATTTAAATTAATGAGAAGTTAAATTAGTATTGGGTTTCAACTGCTAATAGATTTTTATATAAGTCCTTTAAAATATGTTTATAAATATATCTATAAGTACATTTCTAATATTGTTTTTGATTAAAAGGACTTTCGAAAATATAACTATAAGAGTTTTGAGTAGCTAAACCAAACCCTCTCTTAGCCAAACTTGGTTATTGCTTTAATCTAGCTGAATCCTAATTCCGAACTTTTTATAGTTTCTAGCTATTTGGACTGCTCCGGACCCATTGGAACTAACTGCTATTTCATTTGGGATCACCTTGAGGAGGGTGGCATTATATACATTCTTTGATTTGTTATACATATATAAAAATGTTTGATTGACATATATATACAAATATATATTTTGGTATAAAATATATATATTTATATACATCTATTAGTGTATATACACAAATACGTATTTTGTACAATTACTAATAGACACATATATATATTATATACGTTTTATTGGTATATACTCTGAGTGTAAATGTGTATTATATATGTATCCCTACTAGATGACCCTAGTTGACTAGTGCCATACCTGGCAGAGCCCCTGAGTTCATGTATTTGTGATGTGTTAGTGTAGCACCTGATGCAAATGTTGTATTTGATATATTTTTAGGACTGTTGGGTTACCCAGGGGATACTCTGGAACAGGACATCCATAATTACCAGCTAAGGACCCAAGACGAGTACATTCTCTGATTAGTTTCTAATTTATGATATCTCCTATGTTCACTGTATCTAGTGTAAATATCCATGCTCTTGACACGCTGGTTATACGGATTGGTATATACGGATCTCGTCATGAGATGTTATTCCTTATTTATGGTGTAGCTTGTGCAAGACTTGTTTTCCTTGTTATCTTGTGCATGTACAGACACTGATTCCCGGGGAGATTTGCTACCTCCCTAGGGAATCCTGTGCCATAGCGTACCATGATTGGATCTACTATACCAGTCGGGGGTGGGGAGTATTTAGTGTAGATATGTGATCATACCCAACTTCTCATGCATCATAGCTCACCCCACATCTCACGTCGGGTGCGGCCTGACCATCTCCGTGTCTCATAGCTATTACGTGTGATTAGCCTGACCTCTACATGCATCATAGCTAACCAACGGTTAGCCTGACCTTACATGAATCATAGCTAATCACATGTAACCAGCCTGATCAAGTTCCCAAGCCGATCACATGTTAAAGCTAGTACTCACACACTTAGTCATAGGATTCTTGCTCATGGACATATTATTTCTTTTCCTGCATTTACTTACAGTATTTCCAGTATTTCTTTTATTGTACATTTCTCGTACCTATACATGCATCTGGTATATTTCTATCTAGAACTGCTACATAGTTTATGTCATTTATATAGAACTGCTATTTAGAGATGTACTTTGCTCCTTCCTGACTGGAAAATATTTTTCCAGACTGTGACCTTAGTAGACTGGGTTCCGATACACTTGGGGATTGGAAGTTAATGATTGCAGGTATGATTATTTTGTCGTTAGACTTGTCTTGTATTTCTTGCTTGCCTTGATATCTCATCGTGCTTTAGTTTATGTGATTGAGTATTTCTAGCATTATTTTATGATATCCACGTCTCCTTATGGAGTTGGGTATTCACGTGAGTTGATTAGATAGTTACATGACCTAGACAGCGTTCTACCACCGATGCTGTGGCGTAGGCTGGACGTACCCACGCACTCGTGCCCTAAACCGGGTGCGGGTCGTGACACCTTTTTAGTGGTGGCCCATGCAGGTCAGACTTCGCAAGTTGAGCGATGTCGTGGTAGTGTGGCATCTTTGTTACACTACTGCGTGCCTGCCATAGGATATATGACATAGTATACTAGGACGACATCGATACTTAATCATAATTCCTTGAGAGATTCCTGGGATGACCCCTTGAGGATCTTATTATAAATTCCAATTTAAATCTTTTTTTTTGTTTCCGTTCGCTCTCGCTTGTTGTTATTGAACTTGATTCTTGTTGATCAGTTATTAAATTAAAATCTTGGTATCATTGTTGAGTTTGAATCTTGTTGACCAGTTGTTAAATTTAATTCTTGGTATCGTTGTTGAGTTGATTTCATATCGAGATGAATTTTACGGGCTAAAATTTACGGTACCATCTGATGACATATGTTGATAAGGACAGTGAGAAAGATAAAACGTCTACTTTGGTTATGGACCCTAGAGTTTATCGCAGCCATATTAGCTGTCGTGACGAGAACATAGGAACCTGACTTGGATGTACATACTTTAGTTATGAAATTTAGAGTCTCTCGCAGCCATACCGGTTGGCGTGGTGAGGATTCTAGATGACATGATTATAGAATTGCATACCTTAGTTACGGAACCTGTCGTTCATCGCATCTATGCTTACTGGCGTGGCGAGGATTCTGTGTGTCATAATTTCTGACAGACGTGTATGATTATCAGGTTGTATCTTAAATTGGTTCTTAAAGTATCATCTCAAGACTTATCTATTTATGTTATTCCAGGACTTTGTTCCATCGCTTCTTTCTTTACTAGCAGTAAAGATACCTTCCGTCCTTGATCCAGTTCCTTTTTGAGCTTATCTTCTTTGATGATTCCTTGTTAGTATGATAATTAGTGACTTGCAATTTTGGTTGTGTCTTGTATTAGTTGACTGAGTGTGACTTGTGAGTTGTAAGTATTTCCTAGTTGGACATGTGGGCAATAGGATTTAATCTAGAGTTAGCCCTTAGCATAGTACCTTGTAACAATGGTTCTAGGAGAAGTGTCATTAGAGACTGAGAGTTAAGGAGAGTATAGAGTATCAGTGATAGTTCTCAGAGTTAGTATCAGAGCCAATTACCCGTCCTGGACCATCTGATTATGTAATTGAGTGATCTATGTAAACGATTAAGTATCCAGGAATTTTGTTAAGGATTTATGGAGCATGATGTTCAATTTGATGATTGATATCGGAAATGTTAAAGGTAAAGAAATGTATATGCATAAAGGGTTTAATGAGATGTCATAAGTAGAGAAATATCAGGATTAGTAATGAAAGTTGTGAAGTGTATCACAAATTAGTTTAACAGGCTGTAAAAGGATTAAGAGATATGCTTATACATCAATCGAGATATAGAACCATATGCCTGCCCTTGAGATTGAAGTAAAGCACGGGTATTATAGAAAGTGCATGTAATCATGAGTTATAATGAGCTTGATGAGATGATCCATTAATGAAGCTAGTGATATAATACCAAGAGTGCTAATGATTCTATATCGAGGATTAGTCGAGAATAATGTTAACAACAGTAAGCACTCGGTGTGATGATAATTAGATGATATACCAGTTAATATAGATTGAAAATCATGGAAGGAAATACAGTTGATGATAACTTTGATCATTGGAGGTAATAGTACAAGTGATTCAGGCAGTACAAATTTAGTACACAATTTTAGACACTAGATGCATTGAGTGCACCTTGAGTATCAGAGACCGTGAGCACTGATATGTACATTGTGGAGTTATAAATTAAAAGGTGGAAATAAAAATTTTATTTTTAGAATAATTGAGGAGTTGAGATTATGTCATCAAAATTTTGAGAATTTCAAATATGAAATCAATAAACATGGTTAAGGCTACAAAGATATTAGAAGTGATTAAATTTTATTTCGATGTTGAGTATCTGATTTTGAGGAAGTATATACAATTTATTTTTAAGTTGATCGAGAAGTTAAACCTTAACGATTATTTTGAGGATTAATTTTAGGGTACTAAAGAGATAGAGGTATCAAACCTTGGATGCATTATTAAACCATGGGTATATTAAAGATTCTTGGTATCAGATTTAGGTATCAATAGGCAGGTGTATGCAATAAGGATGTAATTATGGATGTCTTGTGGACTAATAATTAGTTGATATGGGTACCAGTGTACAGGGATAGAAATTAGTTAGTGAATGTGCTAGAGTTAAGTGTTTGTTAGAGATAGGGATACTACAAGGAATATGTTAGCAGGTTCCTTCTTTTCTCATGTTGTTTTCGTCTTCTGATTGGTTGATTTCCCTAGTGCTGTAGTTCGTATTCATGATTTTTTTGTTAGAATATAGCTAGTAGTGCACCCTAACAGAGACTGAAATACCATGACAGAAGATACATGACCTATATATATTTTTCTTAGGTTGCATGGCTGTAGGTAGAATTTTCTTAAGCCATGATCATTAGGGTTTTGACCATAGCAAAGATACTATGACAAGGTTATGACTGACAAAAATAGACAAGATGATTAAATTGTGGATGAGCATTAATTTAAATAAAGAATTAAGGGGTTATTATAACAGAGGTGATGGATCATTGATTGTACGAAAACCGAGGTATGATTGAAATTCGAGGATAAACATTAACTTAAATGGAGAGTTAAGAAATTTACAGGACAAAATTGATGATTTATAATTTCAGGAAGGTTGATTATGATATAATTATCATTAAAAATTTGAGGAAAAGATTTGGAAATTTTTCATTATATATATTTGATTGCAATATAGAAAATTTTAAATTTTATATTGTAGACATTACAGTGTCGCACTGTTGAGTATTTTGAGGAAAAAAGAAAACTAAAGAATCAGATCATTGATGGATTATTGTTTGGATTCAGACTTTTTGGGACGAGATTGATTGAAATTAAATTTGAGGAACAGATATCAAATTCCGAGTATTTAATTTTTAATTCGTGGGAATTGTGAGGAAATGAAAACTGATTTTTAGTTTTGAGGATATTTCAGGAATATAGTAATTGTAGAAATTTTAAAGATTGCGAAACGACAAGGTGGACTATTTCGGGATTTTGTGGGTTGTTGAATTTCACTATTGATGGAAAATAATAATATAATGAATAAACACTACTATACGGATTTTAAATTTCGAGGACAAAATTCTTTTAAGGTGGGTAGACTTTTCACTACCACATTCTGAAAACAGGGGTATTTTTGACTTTTTACAATATTTAATATTATTGTAGTTATAATTAAGTAATTGTATGATAGTGTATGTAATTTGAATAAATGTGTGATGTGTAATTTAAATATAATATTATATACAGTGTTTATTTATGTTTGAGCTGGTAGACTTGACCTAGAAGCCCAATAGAGGAACACCTGTCCGAATTATGGGATTTGGGGTTAATTGTTTTATTTTAAAATTTATTTATTGGAGGTTGTAATTAATTACCGTAATTTATTTAATTGTTGCGCATTGCCTTTGCTTCGATATTTGGAGCACTATCCTGACTTTTGTCTTCCAACAAATTTCACAATCTTGCCCTAGACATGCCCGTCTTCCATTCTGTTATTTTTGCAACTCATAACTATGCTCTCTGTGCATTATTTCTAGCCGCACAAAAATCGTCGCGGACGTTTATTTTTAAATTCCTATTTTTGTATCGTTGTGCGTTCCAATCAAAAATTGGAGGCAATCTTGACCTATTTTTCGTGCGGCCCAAATTAGGATAATATTATGTTCTGAGTCTTCTTCATTATTGGTATTGGTGACCTGACCTGATTTTTAGCCCCCTGTACTCCTAATTTATTTTAGAACACCAATTTCATTTATTTAATTTAATTGAACCGTAAATTCAACTTTGTGCAATTTTCCAATTGTTGGGCACTTTTGTGCAAAAGTGCATTAAGGTGCCCACCCCATTGGACACGACACGTGAATAAACCTATTTCTTCTTCATGAACATTTTTCCATAATTTTTGGGAGTGTGTAATTCAACATCAACCTCCTCAACCCATAGCTCTTCTTAATTTTGAACGGGTGTAATCCAAGCCATTCATTTTGAATCAAAACAAATCCTAGCCCTTTGAAATACCTACATGACAAGTCAAGCCCAACTTCAAAGAAGGGTTGACCGGCCCAATTTTCTAGGTCAAACTTTCAACCCTACTTTTTCTATGTATACAACTCTTATGTTTTTTTCAACCCATCCCCTATACAAAGCCATCAGCCGACTTCATCTTCATCCTCCCCTTTCCTTCAACCCATCGACCACCGGAGCTCATCCCTGACGCCGGAGCAGACCGATGGAGCCGACCGTACCCTCCCTGCACTGTTCACCCGGCGGCTCTGTGTACTCCCCGCGGCGACTGCTCCGACCCAGCCGATCCACCGTCGACGCGTCCGGCGGCCCTCCGGCAGCCCAGTCCCCTGCTCTCCGAACTTCCCATCAACTCTCGGCAGGCCTCTGCACTCCGGCAGACTTCTCCCTCCGGCGGTCAGGCCTTCCGCTGCTCTTCCATCCCCCACCAGTCCGGCTGCCCTCCTCCGGGCGGCTCTCCACTGTGCACCGGCCAAGCTCTCGAGCTCCTCCTCCTCCTCTTCCTCTCATTTTTCTCGATCCCTAGGTCTACCGTCGCCAGGGCGGTGACCGGATCCCGATTCCGTCAGTTTTTTTTGGACATAAGAAGTGAGTTATTAACGCGACATTGTTTGAAGATAAGCAACCACGTATATCGGAAGCTCTGACCCATGGGTATATGAGTAACATTGAATTTAAGAAGGCAGTTATAGAGTTTGGTGAAAGATGTGCAAATATTGCCAGGATCTATAGCATTGGAAGGAGTGTAAAAGGATTCCCACTGTTGGTGATTGAAATTTCTGACAAGCCTGGCAAGGAAGAAGCTGAACCTGCATTTAAATTCATTGGAAATGTGCATGGTGATGAGCCCGTGGGTTGAGAACTGCTTATGCTTCTTGCAAATTGGCTATGCAGCAATTATATGAAGGATTCTTTGGCGTGGGAATGCAAACAATGTGGACCTAAATCGAGGTTTCCCTGACCAATTTTATCCTGTTAATGATGTGAAGGACATGCGACAACCTGGAACAAGAGCAATTATGAATTGGGTAAAAGAACAACACTTTGCGGCCTCTGCAAGTTTACATGGGGGTGCACTTGTTGCAAATTATCCTTGGGATGGCTCTCAAGATACAAGCAAAGAGTATGCTGAACCTGGTCGCAAGTCTTGCGAAGAGTGGAATTCATGGAAGGGCATTTTCCTCAGACACCTGGCCATCCCGAGACTACCTCGACTCCTCCTAACACCAGTCCCACCACCACGGTTATCCGGTTCCAGTCGATCCCCGCATCCTCATGAGCATTCGATCGACCACCGCGCCACCTCTCATTTAGCCGTATCCTACTGGCCGTTTCTTCGGTTCGTCTGGCCCGGAGTCATTGTGTTTCTCGTCTGTCCCCAGCAGCTATATCGAGAAGATGTTATTTTGGTATAGATTCATCTCTCTATTTCCTTTCTCTCTTTCCTTTTATGTGAATTGGTTGTTATTCTAGTTTATTCACTGTGTGCATAGTGTAGTTAATTAATTTTGGTTTTTAGGGAAGTAATTGAGGTTAGATTTAATTAGGCTTTAAGCTTAGTATAGATATTTCCTAGTAAATATTTATCTTAAAAAAAAAAAAAAAAAAGAAGGCTTGACTTATTAAATATACTTCTAAGTGAGTTCTAAATAATGTTTTAACTTCTAACAACATTTAAATTAATGAGAAGTTAAATTAGTATTGGGTTTCAACTACTAATAGATTTTTATATAAGTCCTTTAAAATATGTTTATAAATATATCTATAAGTACATTTCTAATATTATTTTTGATTAAAAGGACTTTCGAAAATATAACTATAAGAGTTTTGAGTAGCTAAACCAAACCCTCTCTTAGCCAAACTTGGTTATTGCTTTAATCTAGCTGAATCCTAATTCCGAACTTTTTATAGTTTCTAGCTATTTGGACTGCTCCGTACCCATTGGAACTAACTGCTATTTCATTTGGGATCACCTTGAGGAGGGTGGCATTGTATACATTCTTTGATTTGTTATACATATATAAAAATGTTTGATTGATATATATATACAAATATGTATTTTGGTATAAAATATATATATTTATATACATCTATTAGTGTATATACACAAATACGTATTTTGTACAATTACTAATAGACACATATATATATTATATACGTTTTATTGGTATATACTCTGAGTGTAAATGTGTATTATATACGTATCCCTACTAGATGACCCTAGTTGACTAGTGCCATACCTGGCAGAGCCCCTGAGTTCATGTATTTGTGATGTGTTAGTGTAGCACCTGATGCAAATGTTGTATTTGATATATTTTTAGGACTGTTGGGTTACCCAGGGGATACTCTGGAACAGGACATCCATAATTACCAGCTAAGGACCCAAGGCGAGTACATTCTCTGATTAGTTTCTAATTTATGATATCTCCTATGTTCACTGTATCTAGTGTAAATATCCATGCTCTTGACACGCTGGTTACACGGATTGGTATACACGGATCTCGTCATGAGATGTTATTCCTTATTCATGGTGTAGCTTGTGCAAGACTTGTTTTCCTTGTTATCTTGTGCATGTACAGACACTGATTCCCGGGGAGATTTGCTACCTCCCTAGGGAATCCCGTGCCATAGCGTACCATGATTGGATCTACTATACCAGTCGGGGGTGGGGAGTATTTAGTGTAGATATGTGATCATACCCAACTTTTTATGCATCATAGCTCACCCCACATCTCACGTCGGGTGCGGCCTGACCATCTCCGTGCCTCATAGCTGTTACGTGTGATTAGCCTGACCTCTACATGCATCATAGCTAACCAACGGTTAGCCTGACCTTACATGAATTATAGCTAATCACATGTAACCAGCCTGATCAAGTTCCCAAGCCGATCACATGTTAAAGCTAGTACTCACACACTTAGTCATAGGATTCTTGCTCATGGACATATTATTTCTTTTCCTGCATTTACTTACAGTATTTCCAGTATTTCTTTTATTGTACATTTCTCGTACCTATACATGCATCTGGTATATTTCCATCTAGAACTGCTACATAGTTTATGTCATTTATATAGAACAGCTATTTAGAGATGTACTTTGCTCCTTCCTGACTGGAAAATATTTTTCCAGACTGTGACCTTAGTAGACTGGGTTCCGATACACTTGGGGATTGGAAGTTAATGATTGCAGGTATGATTATTTTGTCGTTAGACTTGTCTTGTATTTCTTGCTTGCCTTGATATCTCGTCGTGCTTTAGTTTATGTGATTAAGTATTTCTAGCATTATTTTATGATATCCACGTCTCCTTATGGAGTTGGGTATTCACGTGAGTTGATTAGATAGTTACATGACCTAGACAGCGTTCTACCGCCGATGCTGCGGCGTAGGCTGGACGTACCCACGCACTCGTGCCCTAAACCGGGTGCGGGTCGTGACAGAAATAAATGCTAGTTGTGTTCTAAAATTAATTAGGAGTACATGGGACCAAAATCAGGTCGGGTCATCAATACCAATAGTGAAGAAGACTCAGAACAAAATATTACCCTAATTTGGGTCGCACGAAAAATAGGTCAAGATTGCCTCCAATTTTGATTAGAACGCACAACGATACAAAATAGGAATTTATTCAAAAATTAAATAAACGTCCGCGACGATTTTTGTGCGGCTGAAAATAAGGTACAAAGAGCATAATTATGAGTTACAAAAATAGCAGAATGGAAGGCGGGCATGTCTAGGGCAATGTTGTAAAATTTGTTGGAAGGCAAAAGTCAGGGTAGTGCTCCAAATATCGAAGCTAAAGCAAGGCGCAATAATTAAATAAATTACGGTTGATAATTACGACCTCCAATAAATTAAATCCTAAATAATGCAATTAACACGTAATCCCAAATAATTTGGACAGGTGTTCGTCTAATGGCTTTTAGGTCGAGTCTACCAGCTCAGACATTAAGAACACAGTATATAATATAATATATTTAATTATCTATCTCACAAAATTAATTTATTTAAATACACTTATCAAGAAATCATTTAATATGAATACCACAATACTAATAATTATAAAAAGTCGAAAATACCCCTATTTTTAGAATGTGGTAGTGACACTATTTCTCTCTCCTCGCTGCCCCATTTTCTCTTCCGTCTACTATGACGCGTAGCCTGCGTGACCCTCTCGATACCCGTGCAACTCGCTTGGGGTATCGCGTCCTGTGGTGATCACAAACTGCGACCCAAAATCAGAAAAATAATTACCCTATTTTTTCTTGGAACTAGGTGCGTCCCGCTAAACGGGATGACTTGGTCGTATGCGGACTTCACCAAAAGGTGCGCGTCGTTAATACGGACATGTGGGATTTCGCGAAAGTTGATTTGGATGTGCGAGCACACCGGAATCAACGCGTATCCATCGAAAACAATCCCGTATCGGCCCTGTTCTGGAACTCATTGTAACTTCGTGTACGCACGTCGTATCAAAATAAAACTTGCACCATCGGACTCGTAGCAATACGCTAGTCCAGTGACCCAAGTTTGGTTCAATTCTGAGAACGTTGACAAAATTGCGTATCGTGGGCCACACGGCTCCACTTGACGGATGATTTTGTGAACGGCTCATTGGAATCCAGTTCTGGACATTCCGTTGGGTTCGTATCGTCGTTCTGAACTTATGGACACTAAGTTTAACAAATTTGGAGAATATTGTCTCTGACATATTTTTCGGTACGAAGCGGGCCACTTGTGGACCCCGCTTTGACCAAAAACTGTCACCTTTGCCCCTATGTCCAAATTGGACTCAAGAACAGACAATTCTAGCTATTTGATATCTTCTGAACCTGTTGGTAATGTCATTTCAGCAACCGGAGGAGTACCTACAAATCCCGCTGATACCATAGCAGTAATTGGAGTCAGAACCCTAGGCAAGTGTACCTTGCCAAACTTGCAGTACCTGCTTCATATTATTATCTTAATTTATTTATATGATGTACATGCTTAACCCAGGACCGTGTGACATTACTTAGCGTCCGAATAATATTTGGTGCCAATGCCGTTCGCGGAGTTGTGTAACGTCACCTAGAGTTGGATATCGAAACCCTATACTTTCTCGTGCTTGCATCATCAAGTACGTCATAACCCAGGACACCTGACTATTCATGAGACAGAATCTTCCTGAGATATTCATGGTAATTCTGTATAGGTTACATGATTCGTGACATAGATATTGCATGTGCTTAGCTATCGTTATGACTTGTTGCATTAGATATGATCTTGCGTGACATGGACATGAGATATTGTGGACATGAGATGTGTGATTACATTGGGTGGAGTGAGACACACAGGCTACAGGCTGATTTTATATAAAAATTTATTATGGTACCATAAGCCCACTACATAGTAAAGTATATAGTATATCTGCTACAGGCTCCCCTACACAAAGCTTATAGTAGTCTCAGCCTAAGTCTAGTGATGGTCTCACTTGCATTTCACATAGTTGGTTACCTAGTTTAGCCTATTGATTCATTTACTATTGTACTGCAATTATTTTGGCTTATGTTATTTTGTACCTTGCTATGTCCCCTAAGGACCTGGATTCCGGATTATGTTCCCAGGATTAGCAAACGAGATCTATCCCGAGGTATACGGGACAAGAGCGTTAGCAGGAGCAGAAGCAGGAACAGGTGCATACATTAGAGCAGTACCAGAAATCGAGAACGATATGATTGCTGAGGATTTCTCCTGAGTATCTGGTTATTATACTCAGTATTTTCTCTGGTTATACTCTTTATGTATTATCTCTTGACTGTTGTATCAGACTTATTATCGGGTTATTCTCCGAGTTATATTTTATTGAGACTTGATGTTGATTTATACTTCATATTGCTGTATTTATTTTTTGTGGATGAGATTAGTATATTAGACCCTTATTATTGTTTTGCAGCTTAAGTACATCCTGATGGGTCCATTAAATTGGGTTTGCCCATCGGTGTGTGCTGCTGGCCATTGCCACGTGTCTAGTCTCTCGATATTTTGGGACTGGGGCATGACAGTCGTCCTCTGCACTATGTGTCATTCTTTCATGAGGCAAGTAGGAAGGGACCGTTGATGTATCACTTTCCGCCTCGGACTCTGATGGAACACTAGTAGTGCTACATCCTGTTCGGACTCTGATGGAATACTACCCCCAACATAGGAGGCTGTGTCTCCTTGGTGAGGTTGGCTACCCCCGGTGTCTGTTCCTTAAGAATCGCTAGCTCCTTAGAATGCCGAATTATTATATAGGTCCGGGGGATTACCACCCCCAGCTTGCTCAACCCTAGTAGTTTTGAGGAAGAACTACGCCTAGCGGCTGGGAGCTTCTTCTTTGAGCGGGTGCTCTAGAAATCACTTTCTGTAGGTCCCGCTGCTGATCCTCCTGGTAGTCTCCTTCGCAACCCATTGGTAGAGAGCGACGGACTGGAGGTACCCAACTTCTTTCCTCCCTTGGTGGTGAGAAGCTTCTGAGTCGAGTAGCATAAGGTGAAGGGAATCTCCTACTCCTCTGGTACTTGCACATGATCTCCGGGTTATTGTCGGATAGGTGCTTTCTATTCCAGTCGTTGGAAGGCCGACTGGCTTCTTGTGGGTGTTGCCACTTTGTTGCAGCAGCAATTAATAGTGGTCTTAGCACAATAGTGCCCTGGAGAGGATATTTTACCGGCCATAGTTGTTTTTCTCGCATTGCGCTTGTAATTGATCATATTATGCAAGTCAAACAAGTGTTGTTCCACCTTTGTACCCTTTTTGTGGGCCAGGAAGAATGGAGCGCACCGGTGCATAGGTGTTGTATTTTCTACCTAATCTAGGGTTCGTATAAGAACCTCCCTCAGATCGTCAACGGAAGACTTTTGTGACCGACGTTGTCCATTTGTCGTCACGGGCTGGACCATGAGGCGGTCTTATATAGCTTTCCATCAGGGGCCCGTGTAACGGTTAACGGTACCTACTAACGGTCAGCTAACTGGAAAGTTTCTTGAGCCTGATTAACTCGCGTTGCCCCGGGCTTCTTTGACTTAGCACCTGCAGGCGCGTAGCACAAAGAGTCCTAGTTTGGGCTCTCTATTCATGGCGACCTGCATAGGATCTGTGCCGCATGAGATACGGTCAAAAATAGAAGTTCTGTTGCTGTTAGGGCCGCATGCGGTCATCCGCATGGTCAGTCTTATGCGAACTTATTCTTGGTCGTAAAGCACTTGCCTCAGCACCAGAATGTCTGGCATCGTAGTGCTTTCCTCTTTCAGAGTCTGGGTGCTAAGCAATTTTTGCGTCAGATGGTGATGCCGCATAGACGTGGACATCCTGGGTGTTTGCCTGACGACCATCATCAACAATAAAGTGAGAGACAGGAAGTATCTGCTCCGCAGTTGGGTGAGGCACAGCGGCCTTTGCTACCCATGTCATGCGGGTCTTCTTGGGCTTGGTTAGCCTTGGCGAAGGACTAGCACTTCCTACCGAGAGTATTTTCTCGAACGCTTGTTGGTCGAAGCGAACAACCAGCATCTTTTGCGTTGAGACGAGCTTGGCAGCATCGGACTGCGTCACCAACTTCTTATCAGAGAAGAAGGAGGTCCCTAGCAGAATTGCCATCTTGTTTGCGATTAAATCAAAATTAGAACAAAAAGAACTTGCTTTGATTAACGAACTAAAGAAAGTACAGAGAAGTCCTAGAAGACAATCTAAGTACAAATTTGTTTTATGGGGGATGCCGATGGAGGGTTAGGAGTGTAGCAACTCTCTTTACAACATGGACGATCCGATGCAGAATCTCTTCTCTCTCGCTTGAGTGTAGGTTCGCAGATAGCCAACCTCTTGTATAGGTGTGGTACCCTACTATTTATAGTCACCCCTGGGTGCGCATATGTTGGGCTACATGGATGTTGGAGGGTGCCATGTGTCCCTTATTAACAGGGTACAACTATAACCGTGAGCAGGTTGAGCTGCTACGTGTGTGCTTGTTGGAATTTTTTATTGTGGAAGATTTGGGTGGTTCTCGTCCTTTGTGGGCGTGACTTGGTCAGCTTGACACATAGTCAGCACTTGGTTAGAGAAAATCACTTTTGTCGTAACAGAAATTTTGGTCTTCATGGAGTCTGAAACAAATATGGCTAGAGACGCACGAGACACATGGAGTCTGGGATGCATGGGGCCAGAGACGCATGGAGTCTGGGAATAGTGGGGCCAAAGATGCATGGAACGCATGGAGTCTGGGACACATGAGGCCAGAGACACATGGAACACATGGAGTCTGGTACGCATGGGGCGCATTGAGTCTGGTCCTCGTGGAGTGCTTATCGCATAGATCATGTATGTATGCAACTTGTAGTCTGGCCGCATGGATGCACTTGCAGACTTACTTTGGGGGTCTAGACTAGTCCCTTGGCCGCATAGCTTCTCTGCAACATGACTAGAGAAAGGCTTTAGGTCATACCTTCTTGCGCATGGACTCAAATTTTCCATGCTTCTACAATCCCGACACAGTTGCTCCCCCTTGCTTCTTAAATACTACTGTTGACACACGAGAGCTGCTCATAGACCCCCCAAAGTAGGGTAAATCCCATGATAGTCCAATACATAAAATAGTTCATAACAGACCAATACTAGATATATATATAGTATACATCAAGATACACATAGTATAACTCCTACCAATATAAAGGCAACACCATGTATCCTGACGATCTGTCTCACATACATCTCTGACAGCTTCTTTGTTGACAAACCCACCTTAAAAGGCAAAAGTGGGCCAACTTGGTCAACCTGTCAATGATGACCCAAATCGCATCTTTTTCTCCTAAAGATAGTGGAAGTATGGACAAAAAATCCATAGTAATGTGCTCCCCTTAACACTCTAGAATGGGTAATGGCTGAAGTAAACCATCTGGTCTCTGCCTCTCAGCTTTCACCTACGGGCACACTAAGCATCTGGATACAAATTGTGCCACCTCCATCTTTATGCCAAACCACCATACACTCTCTCGCATATCCCGATACATCTTGTTGGCACCTGGATGTATGGAATACTGAGAGTGATGCGCTTCCTGCAATACCTCCTCATGCAGCTCTCCACTAGGCACACATAATCTAGTACCGAGTCGCAAAGAACCATCCTTAGCAATAGTGAAATCATCCTCCAATTCTTCTCTTACCTGAGCTCTAATGTTCCTCAGAGACAAATCCTCATACTGGACTGCCTTGATCCTATCCATCAACTATGAATGTATCTATAAACCCCACATCTGCATCGTAATTCCAGGAACTATCACCTGAATGCCCAAGCTCTCCACATCCTATAACAAATATCGGTCCTTCGTAAAAAATATAGCTACCAGATACCTGCTCAAGACATCGACAACTACATTGGCCTTCCCTGGATAATACTGCAAGGATATATCAAAATTCTTCATCAGTTTTAGCCATCGACGTTGCCTCATGTTCAGCTCCTTCTGAGTGAAAATGTACTTCAAGATCTTATGGTCTATGAAGATCTCCACACGCTCTACGTACAGGTAGTGTTTCCACAGCTTCAGAGCAAAAATGCTCGCTGCCAACTCTAAATCATGGGTAGGATAGTTCTTCTCATGAGAACATAATTTCCTGGATGTATAGGCAATCACCTTCCCATTCTACTGGATAACACAACCCAAATATTTTCCCGATGTATCACTATAGATAGTGAAACCTCCAGACCCTGATGACAACAACAAAATAGGAGCAAACATCAACCTCGTCTTCAATTTCTCAAAATCAGCCTGACACTTCTCTGCCCAAATAAACTCCGCGTCCTTCCTGGTGATTCTGGTCATCAGCTCAGCAATCCTCAAAAAATCTTACACAAACTTCTTATAGTAGCCTGCTAGACCCAAGAAATTCATGATCTCTGCCACTGAACTCGGGGTCTTCCAAGACTCCACTGCTGTGATCTTCTTCGGGTCCACTGAAATCCCATCACCAATCACATCATGTCCTAAGAACTCTACTTTGTCCAGGAAGAACTCACACTTGGATAGCTTCCCATACAACTTTTTCTTCTTCAGCACATCTAACACAATCCGTAGATGCTCCTCGTGCTTCTCGGGTGTCTTCGAGTATATAAGAATATCATTGATGAACACCACAAAGAACTTATTAAGGTACTGGTGGAACACCTTGTTCATCAAATTTATAAACACCACCGGAGCATTAGTCAACCCAAACAGCATCACCATGAACTTGTACTGGCCATACCGAGTACTAAAAGCAGTCTTCCGAATATCCTCCGACTTCATTTTCACCTAGTGGTAGCATGATCTCAAGTCTATCTTGAAAAATACCTTTGTGCCACTCAACTGATCGAACAGATTATCAATCTGTGGCAACGGATATTTATTCTTGATAGTAAGATTATTCAATGCCCTATAATCGATGCACATACGCACCGATCCATCCTTCTTCGGTTCAAACAATATCGGGGCTCCCCACGGTGAAGAACTGGATCTGATAAACCCCTTGTCTTATAGTTCATCCACTTGCTTCTTCAGCTCAACCAGCTCAATATTGTTCACTCTATAGACATACAGTGAAATTGGCTTTGCACCTGGCACCAAGTCTATATGGAACTCAATATTTTGATCTGGCGACAATCCTGACAATTCCTCAGGAAGCACATCCAAGAACTCTACTATTAAAGGATGCAATAACTCCTTGTCTTCCACCATAGCCCACAGATAATGCCTTCTCCCTGCTCCAAAGTTCCTATGGTAAACTCAAACTTTGGCTCTCTTGGCAGGCTAAATAAAACTCTACTTCCTCTATAATCTATACTATCATAGTGCCTACTCAACCAATCCATCCCGAGTGCAATATCGTAGGTCAAAAGTGGCATTACAAGTAGACACACACTCAGCTCTTGGCCTCCCAAAGTAACTCTCTGATCATTGCAAACATTACTAACCAGGATAATCCCTTCCTCGGTCATGATCTTGCAAGTCCTAAGCAAAGACTTAGCAAACAAATGATGCTTTAAAGCAAAAGAAACAGATACAAAACTATAGAAAGCACATGAATCAAATAATGTTAAAGCTGGAATATAATTAAGGAGAACAGAACCTGCGATGACATCTCCGGTAGGCTCGGCCTCCTCGACCGTCATAGAAAATGCTCGTCCCGGAGGTGCACCTCCCTGATGCTGGTGCTGGGCATAATGCTACAGCTGGGTCGGAAGCGACGATCCCCTCGGTTGTACTACAGCTGGCCTCGCCTATGCTCTCTGAGCTGGAGCTGCTCCCTAAGCTGCACGACGAGGGTTGGAAAGATAATCTCTCATATGATGCCCCTCTGTGCCACAATACAAACAAACTCCCAACCTCTTCCTGCAAACTTCCCAGATATGGCCGACTTCTTGTAATAGTGGCAGAAAGCGTGCTGTAAGTTTCTCTGCTCCTACTGTGGTTCCTGGTGAACTGGCACCCTAGCTGGAGCATGGTACTAATGTGGCAGCTAAAAAGGTCTAGACTGGAGATGAGGACGCTTAGCAGGCCCTGTGCTGCTACTAGCCCCCATAAAAGAATCACGGTCTCTCTTGGGCTTCAAGCTTAGCTCCCGCTCAACCTTGCGTGCCTCCGCAAGTATCTCAGAATACGTCTCATAGAAAGACAGAATAAGGATCTTCACTTCCAAGTTCAGCCCCTCGTAGAAACGGATAGCCTAAACCTCTGGTTCCCTCACCAAGTACTCCACAAATCAGCTCAATCTCCCAAAATCTATGGTGTACACCTCCACGAACATGCTCCCCTGAGTAAGTCCCTCAAACTAACTTCCCAAGTCTAATTTGTCCATCGAAGTAAAGAACTTCCTCTTGAAGAGGTCTTTAAATGGCTCCCAAGACTGTTCTGTATCAGCTAAAGTAGCTCATTCTTGAACCTAGTATGGGCGATGTCAAATAGCTGAAGTCTCACTGCCTCAACCTTCAGATCCTCAGCAAGACGGGACACCCTCATGAGACGCTCGATATCTTCGATCCAATCATCAGCATAGACGATGCCCTTGACCCCCTTGAAGACCTGAGGTTCCAACTTCTTGAAGTCCTGGATATTACTCGGCCGAAGCTAGGACACCTACAGTGCAACCTACTGCTGGACCGGAGATCCTCTCTCTATAGTAGCAAGGGCAAGCTGATGAGCACTCTCGATGCCCTACCGTATGGCGTCGATCTGCCTCTGGTGAGCCTCTGACTGGGCCCTCTAAGCCTCTATCATCTTGCAAAATAATACGAACACTTAAGTCATATCTGTCAGCACAGGAGGTGTAGGTAGAAGTCCCTCAGACACAGTTGGAGCAGCCCTCTGTATTGGAGGTGGACCCCCAAATACAGCTGATACACCAATTACCGAAGAATTAACTGATACAGGCTCTCGAGAAGTTGCAGATCTCTCAGAAGCTTCTTCTCTCTGATGTGATCAAGTCTTAGGCGGCATCCTGAGACAAAGGGGAAGAAAAAATTAATATGGCACAAGATAGAATGTACTCAAAGAAGTAAAGCTCAATTATCAAATATCAAGAAAGAATAGTTGAAATGAACAATATAGTTTTTTCTAGTTATGATTAAGTATTCCCAGCCTATAGTCTATATCATATATCTAAAAATAGGCTCGTAATAGCAGTCAAATCATAGCACCACTACGAATTACACTAATTTCGACCTCGAAGACCTGCATGGGGAACCATTAAAAAGGTGTCATGGCCCGTACCCGGTGTAGGGGAATAAGTAGTGAACAACGTCCAGCCTACGTCGTAGCATCGATGGTAGAATATTATTTGGATAACTATACGATCTAACAATAATGACCATCAAGATATATAATGCCACCATTAAAATATGAATGCTCAATCACAGAACTATGAGATAGAACAACGCATGAATTTGATATAAAGAACTGAAGAGTCAATAAAATACAACTCACAAGATAGAAGATAATATCCAATGGGTCTCAAATATAATAAGACACTAACTGTCAAAGCTGGAGAAAAATCCAGTACAAAATAAACCTATCTACTAAGCTACAGGTAAAATATTGTATGTCTCAACTGGAATGAGTAACTCTTGAGCCACAGTCTCTAGCTCTAAGCCAACTACGTCCTGAGGCTAATAGTGAGTGGAATACCACTCCTCAGTGTCATCTGGGAAGAATATATTTAGTCAGGATTGGAGCAAAGTATACCTCTAGCAGCAGTTGCAATAAATGATAAAGACTATGTAACAGTAAATAGAGAGCATATACAAGATGAATAGAGCATAGTAGAAATATACAGGAATAAGGAAATACGAGAAATACATACAAGAGGTACGAATATCATATATGAAAATAAAGAGATACAACTATCTAAGTGAGTGAGTAATAGTGAGAACATGTGATCGGCTTGGGTACTGCTCAAGAACCACGGGCCTGATTAGTCATACGTACTGTATATGAGTAACACTATGCAAGGAAAATAAGAACTATAGGTTATGATCACATATGTACACTACATACTTTTCGTCCCCGACTGGTATAGTAGATCCAATCCATGACATGCTATGACACGACATTCCATTAGAAGGGGGCTAATCTTCTCATGAATCAGTGTCCATATATGTAAAAGAACAATGGGGCTCGCATAAAAAATATGCCAGGAACTACCAGGAATAATATCTCATGACGGGATACAAGAATACCAATCTGTGAAACCATGTGTCAGAAAAATCAAGGATATCTACACTAAATACAAGAAACATAGAGAATATCATAAACGAAAAACTGTCAGAGAATGCACTCGCCTGGAATTTTGTGAACAGTATCAAAGATATCTAGAACGGTGCCTCCAAGACCTAAATATAAAATATTACATCAATACAAGGTTTTGTCATGAAAATAAATTAAACTAGTTCAAATCTAGGTCATTAGGCCAAGACTAAGTCAAAACAGTCAAACTAGGTCAAACTAGCTATTTCTAGGTTGTATGAGTCCATATCTAGGATATTGGGTCCACACACTTTGTATCTAGGCTATACTGGCTATAGTAGGATACTAAAGTATCAATAAATAGCACTATACATATAAATATAGTTATACATAAGCTAATATTAACTCAATATGAATACCATGGCTTTGAGCCAACATGATGTCCTACTCTAACTACTCATTTGTTATTCAATACCAATACCCCATGATACCTCAACTCTCATTACCTTGGTATAACTCGAGGTAAACTAGAACTAATATTAACCTATACCAATATATATACTATATAGTGTATAACTATATACTAACATATATACTAACTCATTATAACTAACTAATCACGTTACTCTAACTAAATACTAATATGAGTATCTAACAGTTAACATCTAGAGCTAACATCATCTAACACAATCTAATACTAACATGCTAATTTAGCTGATATATATATACATTAAATGTTAACAATACACTAATAATATCTCAACTAACCAACTAACATCAACCTACAGCATACTGCTGAAACTGATTGTCTGATATTTTAGGTATCTGAACCAGCGCTACTTCATCAACTCACTTGGATGCACCCTTCATGAATCTCTCCCCCCCCCCCATATCTACCTATACTTGCTACTATTAAATAATTGTGTTCCTACTTGGTCTGTTGGTCCCGAGCACTCCTATTACCCCGAACACAACATCAACAACATCAACAACAACCACCCCATACTAGCTGCCCTTTTTGCTGTTGTACTGATCTATACAACACCAAAACCAAATTATGCACCTATATGATCAGACTTAAACAACCTCCCACCTGCCCACCTAATAGCAATTCTACATGTATCAACTCATACATGGTTGACAGCTCATACAGACCTCCCCCAACACTTCATTGTTGTTGTACCAAGAATCCTAACACAACTGCTCCCCCCTTGCTTCCTAAACACTGTTGTCGACACACGAGTACTGCTTATAGCCCCCCTTACAGTCGTACAAATCCTATGATAGTCTAACACACAAAATAGTCCATAATAGATCAACACTAGATATACATAGTATACATCAAGATACACATAGTATAACTCCTACCAATATATATATATATATATATTCATATATATATTTATATATATATATATATATATAACATATACAACTCATAACAATACTAAAATAGCTATACACAATACTAAATAAAGTATGGAACAATCATCAAACACTTGAAGTGCATCGCACCCGTATCACACTAAATCTTATGATACGCTTATGATACGGCCTCAACACATCACCAAACATATCACGAAGGATACGAACAAGCCTAGAATCACAATTATGAATAATATAAAGTGCTAGTTACTCAACTACGTGTCTGTGTCAAAATATGGAATGTGCAAGCCCCGTGTCGAAGGAAAAATCTCTAAATCAACCCGTATCACTAAATTGCCATGATACGACTTACCTGTATCCAATTATGGATATGACACTAGTCTCACACAACCAAACACATGTCAATTTGGTTTGCTAGACCTATTGACAAACACATGGTGCACCAATCTCAGATTTCTCCCAAATTGGGCACAAAATATTCCATAACATTCACAATAGGGGTCCCTAGTAGTCAATTCTTCTTCCTATAGATAAACCTAACACATGGAAGGGTTTCTAATGATTAAAAATACATATTTAGAGTCTAATTAGAAGGAAAATTCTGAATTATACCAATTAGTAGATAGATTTCCAATATAAGTCTCCAATTGGACACAAAGAGCCATCAACTTGTGCAATCTCCTCCTCTTTGATGCTCCTTGCCTCCTCCTTCCTGCTAGAGCTTCTAATAGTGAATAATGAGAGTAATTGGAAGTGATTTGGTAGGAATTTGGTGGAGGGATGGGTTGAATTAGGGAAGAACACCAAGTGGAAAGTAATTGGAATAAAATATGAGGGAGGAGAGAGAATCTCCCCTCTCTATAGGGGCGACCACTTATCCCTTCCCCAAGCAATGGTATAAAGACTAATTATCCCTATTGGGTTGTCATAAAGAAAATAATTAAGGAATGAAGGTTCTAATCCTAATGGTTTGATTAATTAAAATACTAATTTAAATAATTGGCAAATTATTTGGCTCAAATCTAATTAAAATAAATATTGGTCCAAGAGTCAATTCTAATCTAGCTAGGTCCACTAACACAAGTCCAAACTATAATGCAACATCTAACAATAAATAAATAATACTATAAATACATATATAACATGCACAATAATTAGTTAATTATGAAATAACCAAAATACCCTTTCCTAGAAAATGTGGTAGTGACAAGCTTGAAAAGACTGCAACAAAAGCTTTAATTCTCTTAAGCACCCCCGGTATCATGGTCACCTAGTTTGCCCACAGAGACGTGGGTCATTACTTAACTTGTACTGGTGAGCAGAACTAGCCCACTCACCTAAACCAACACTTCTTGATTAAGGCAGCAGTTAATTAGGCAACTTTATAAATACAATATTTTAATAGGCAATAGTTTATAAGCAACAGTTCATGCAGTAAGATATATATAATCTTCGCATATATGGAATCCTTACCCCGGCCAATGGTCGTTCCTGTATAATTTACAAGATTATTCTTATCGTCCCTGCATAAGACATCATTAGTATGAAACTCATTCTCACTGGGTCATTTGTGGTATAGCACCATGATGGACATTCCATATATGACTTCGATGGGCGTACGATGCGCCATTCAAAGCAGGTAGCAAGCCTCAATGAATGTCTCGCTTATCCCCGGCACTAACAAAGCGCTACTATTTTTCTCGGGCCGAACGGTAACAGTACCCAAGGTCCAATTCGAGAAAATTTACTACATTGTGCACAAGTTGTCCATGACCATATAATGCATATTCGACTATATGATAAGTATTAATAGCAGTGTAAGGTATTGAAACATTCAGAGCATATTTCTCCATTCTCATTTCAGTATACTTATTCATTTGATTCGATTGGTAGTTCGTAGACTCCAATTTACCGCTAAGTCATGGCACCAAACCACGATACCATGATTATATCATTTCCTGTGTTACATAATTAAATTTTCCTTTTATCAATGCAATTATATTGATTTATAATAGTGGTATAAAACTTGTGGTATTTTTGGCTTTATTGATCATTGGACTTAGTAAGGTTGTAAGAGAATATTATTGATTATTGGCATGAAGGAGTAGAGAAGAAGGGACAGAACCGCTCACCAAATAGAAAATGGCAAAAGAAAAGGATGATTGCTCGCTCAGGCTTCGGTCACGTGTCTATCTGCTTTGGTACCAATATTTAGTTAGACTACCATCTTCATTTCTCTCAGAGTTCTCTAGAATGAATGCATAAAATCGATGAAAATGGGCTAAATAATCAATCATCGAAAACCAATCAC
This sequence comes from Iris macrosiphon, assembly GCA_036927795.1. Classification (NCBI taxonomy): domain Eukaryota; kingdom Viridiplantae; phylum Streptophyta; class Magnoliopsida; order Asparagales; family Iridaceae; genus Iris; species Iris macrosiphon. The sequence goes on along the minus strand of JAYESA010000019.1, from coordinate 132,517,160 downwards.
GAAAATGCCTTCATCAAAACCAAGCAGCAAAAATCCAAAAAAGTCGACCTAAACTCCAACGAAAGCGATTGGACTCATTCCAACAGAATTCGATCCATCAATTAAAAATGTTCAATGCATTGCCCGTGATTGATTCTTCCGTAAGTTTTCCGTTACTCAATTTTGACTGAGTCAATCGAGCCACAAGCCTTATATAGTGCACCGAACGGGGCACTACACTATGTCTCCTGAGACTCAACGCACAAAGCAAGTTGACAACTAGGAGCACGAGGATGAACCATTTTTTGCCTCAACATATATGTCTTCGCATCTTCTTCGTGGTAGGAGACAACTAAGACGGAGTTCTTCAAGATACCCAGTCAAAGGAGTTTTGACCAACTCATCGATTCCTTTGAAGAAGTCTACCAGAATACTTGTTCTCGAAGATGAGAGCTCGTTCATCACGAGAATCCCCATTCCTCATAATTTTAAGCTGAGAGTAGCAATCCCCTCGATTCCGAAACTGACAATAGACTCTAACTACACGGAGTGTTTATGCCATCGTTGATGAACAAGACGCTTCTCCATAAAAAACTACTGAACAACACCTTAGTTCATTAGAGGCTGCTCTTAGGGATATGCACACCATGATGCAAAATATAAATTAAATAATGATAGCCCAACATCCTGCTGCACCAGCACCAATCCAAGTGACTTTATTCACACCTGCACAACCTACTCCTGGGACAATACCTCTGCCAAATAACACAAAACCAGAAGCGGTCATAAACCAAGAGTGAACAGTGCCAACTCTTAATCCTGTCGGGGGTGGATCTCCGCCAGTGATGATTCCTGTTCAACTAGGATCTCATTAGTCAACTACACCACTCCGAACATAAGATTCTCTCAAAGCGATCTGAGAGTTGCGTGCAAAGGTCAATGTTCTAAAGAACAAAGACCAACTCCGTATGTTGGGGGTGAAACAACCTTATCCTTCACATTGGGATAATATTATATTTTCTCCTAAGTATAAGCCCCAATCGATAGTCTTATTTGAAGATGGGAGATCACTGAGCCAATATATCAACTACTTCAATATGATGATGGCACATTTATAAAAAGAGGATGCTCTCCTTACCAGATTATTCATGGGATGATTAGCCGGCATAGCCTATGATTGGTATCACAGTTTACCTAATAACTATATATCTTCATTTGATGATATGAAATATCTTTTTCTCTTACAATTCTACGATGGAGGCATGGATATAACAATGTCTTCACTTATTGATATCAAACAGAAGAAAAAGAAATCCTGTCACGACACACACCCGAAAATTGGCATGAGTCGTGGGTACGTCCAGCCTACACCGCAGCATCGGCGGTAGAACGCTATCCAGGTCTCAATAATATACTAAACATAACTCACAACCTGTCAATGATATCAACTCCATAAGGAGGACAATAAAATAACATATCTCAATATCTCAAAATGTATACTCAATCACAAAAGCTATAAGAATATAAATGGCACAATAAAAGATAAGAAAGAATGACATAGTCAAACACAATATCTCAAAATAGAGATAAACCACAGTCCAGCTGTCCAACATAATAAGTCTCCACAAGTCTCAAATTAAACTCCACATATGTCTCAACATAACTAAAATAACCTCAAAATAAGTCTCAAATACATAAGATAAATATTGTCTAAACATCTGCAGGTAGTGTCTCCTCTAATGGAATAGACTCCTCTAATATCTCTGGTATGTAGTCTGTGTTTATACCGAGTCCATAATGTGTAGGACAGAAGTCCTCAAGATCCTCTAAAAAAATATATCCAGTCAGGATTAGAGCAAAGTACAAGCACTAACAGTAGTTCCATATATATTGACAAAAACTATAATACAATATAAAGAAATACAAGATGGATATAAATACTGGCAATAAACAATACTGGAATAATGAAATACTAGAAATAAGAAATACTGGAGCATATCATCATCAATGGTACAACTAGCAATGAACAGAAATACAGGTGCATGCTAGAACAATGAACTGGAATATAAGTAAATACTAGAATAATAACTAGAATATAAGGAAATGCTAAATCAATAAACTAGAGATACATGTATATACTATCTAACTAAGTGTGTAAAACATCAGCATATCATGTGATCGTCTTGGGACTGATCAGGTTTGTTATATATGATTAGCTATGATTCATGTAAGGTCAGGCTAACCATCTGGAGAGCTATAATGTGAATAATAGTCAGGCTAATCACATATAAAAGGCTATGAGGCATGTAATGGTTAGGATGCACCGACGTGAGGTGTGGGTGAGCTAGGATGCATGTAGAGTTGGGTATGATCACATAAGCTACTAATATCTTCCCGTCCCCAGCTAGTACGATGGATTCCAATCACGACTCCTCGTGATCGGTCTTGATGATGCCAACTCGTGTATACATAGTGTCAGAATCATATATGCTATACAACTAGAATCATAGAGATGATCAACATAATAAAAACTGTCAGAGAATGTACTCGCCTTTGGTCCTCTGCTGGCAATACCAATGTCCTGTTTCCGAGGTCTTGTCTAAATAATCCAACAGTACTATAGACATTATTTAATAATAATACATAATCAGTCTATACACTAATACACAATCATAATTATACTGAACTCAGAGACTACGCTAGGGGTGCTACTTGTTATCTAACAGGATCAAGTATGCGTCTAGCTGCACGGTGTCACGTCTTCAAATTTTGTGCATAGTCAGACAGTCAATCACAAACATATGTCTTGCCAGTACGTCAGTGTACATAAGGCAGTCAACTCACAATTATCAGGGTCACATGGTCAATGCAAATCTGGGATCTCCATAATTAACACTAAGGTTATACAGTACATATACAAGTATATTCATAACAAGTATTAGTATTTAATTACTTATATATATATATATATATATCCATATATTTATATTTATATCAATATGATTATAATACTCATACGCATACGTATACGCATATAAGTTTGGTTTACTTGCATAACGTCTAGAAATCAATAACTAATGAACACGCTAAACCAAAATATTTTACACGTACATATACACAAATATGAAGAGAACAACTCGAACCTGCACGCATGTGAACGAGGGGGTGTTCGACGTCGAGGTGGGCTGCTGTCGTCGAGTTGTCGAGGGGAGTCGGGTTCAGCGGACTGTCGTGTTGTCGATGGCAGCGTTCAGTCGATCAGTCGGGAGGAGGTTTGTCTATCGAGGAAGCGGAGGTTCAGCGGCATTCAGTCGGGCGGAGGACTGCTCGGTGCAGTCGGGTTCAGGCGGGTCGTCGACGGAAGGAGGGTGCTACGGTCGAGTCAAAGGAGGGGACATTCAGGTGAATGGCGGCGCTCAGTCAGGCGGAGAGGGATGATTCAGTCGTCCAAGCGAGGGATGCTCGGGTCCGGTCGGTGGTGAAGTGCAGGCAGTCGGTTTTTGTCGACGGGTTGAGGGAGAATGGTGGTGTTGATGATGATGATCAGAGACGTCAAGTTCAGGCGTCTAGCGGTTCAGCGCTGTCGGGTCTCGGTGGTGATGGCATGCAGGCAGTCGGTGCTGCCGGTCTCCGACGGTCTGCTCCTGTGAGTATGGAGGAAGGGGGTGGTGGACACGGGCTGCTCTGGTCGGTGGCGAAATGGGAAGAAGGAGAGGGAGATGTCGGCTGCTACTTGGTTTTAGGGTGATTGGTTGAGGAAAAAGTAAGGAAAAGAATTATATATATATGTGAAGGAGGGTTTGGAGGTTGACCTAGAAAGTTGGGCCTGGTCAACATCCTCCTTGGAAAAGGGCTTGGCTTCTTCATGTAGATATTTGGAGGGCTACGATTGCATTATTTCAAAATAGAGGGCTAAGGTTTAATGAGGGTTGATGTTGCGTGCTACACACTCCACAAATTATGGAAAAAATTTACATGACCAATCAATAAAGGAAAAATAGGGTTTCTTCATGTGTTGGTCCAATGGGGTGTGGACACCTCAATGCACTTTTGCATAAAAGTCCCCAACAATTTAAAAATTGCACAAGGTAGGGTTTTTGGATTAGTTTAATCAAAATTAATATAATTGGTGTTCTAAAATTAATTAAAAGTATATAGGGCTAGAATTAGGTGAGACACAAGTGTCATGGATATGGAAGACTCAGAGTAGAATATTATCATAATTTGGGTTGCACAAAATGGGTCGAGATTGTGTCTCCAATTTCGATTTGAACGCACAAAGATGTAAAGTTGGATTTATACGTAATCAATATAATCGTTTGCGACGAATGTTGTGCGACTAAAATAAAGCACAAAAGGGCATAGTTATAAGTTACACAAAGATCAAAAATAGAAGGCTGGCACATCTAGGACAAGGGTAAAATTTGTTGGAAGGCAAAAGCTAGCGTAGCGCTCCAATTATCGAAGCAACGGTAAGGTACAACAATCGAATAAAATTACAGCAATTAAATATAAATAAATATTATACAATTTAACACATTAAATCAAATATATAAGGAGACAAAAATACCCCTATTCGGAAATGTGGTAGTGATAAGTCTACCCTCCTTAAAAGAATTTCGTCCTCGAAATTAAAATAAACTAGCACAAGAACAAACAATCAAATAAAGGATTATACCTCAAGTCTCGAAGAGATACAGATACTGTTCGCAAATTTTGTCCTCTCTCTCCCAGGTTGACTCGCCTGGAGAGTGATGTTTCCATGCAACATGAACCAAAGGAATAGTCTGGTTCCGCAATACCTTCTCTCTATGATCTAAGATCTCCACGGGCTGTTCAGGATAGTTGAGAGTCGGTCCAACCTCGATCTTCGAGGGATCTAGTACGTGATTAGGATCTGCAATGTACCGTGTCAGCTGCGACATGTGGAACACGTCATGCACTTTGTCTAGAGCAGGTGGCAAGTCCAGTCTATAAGCCACTGCACCGACCCTTGCAAGAATACCGAAAGGTCCGATGTATCGTAGACTAAGCTTTCTGCCTCTACCAAAATGAATCGTGCCCCATGTCAGAGAAATCCATAGAAACACCAAATTGCCAACCTAGAACAAACAGTCTTAACACACAATCTAAAACAAAACAATCACAAACCAAAAATAACAAAACCTATACCTGAAACTCTAGGGGTCTACGGTGGCTATTAGCCCAATACTGCTGTCTGTCCTGCGCTACTCGCAGTCTGGCTCTGATGAGTTTTACCTTTTCTGCTGCATCCACGACCATTTCTGGTCCTAACAAAGCTCTCTCTCCAACATTATCCCAAGATAACGGTGTACGATACTTTCGTCCATATAAAGCCTCGAATGGTGATATCTCAATGCTGGCCTGGTAGCTGTTGTTGTAAGCAAACTCTACTAGGTGTAGATAATCCTCCCAAGAATCTCTAAGATCCAAAATGCAAGTGCGTAGCATATCTTCAAGAGTTTGAATAGTCCTTTTAGACTGCCCGCTGTCTGGGGGTGATACGCGGTACTGAACTTGAGCTGAGTGCCCAAGCTAGCCTGCAGACTCTTCCAAAAGTGGGAAGTAAAATGACTATCCCGATCTGAGATGATACTCATAGGAACTCCATGTAATCTGATAATCTGTCGCACGTACATCTCTGCTAGCCTCTCTGTCGATATACCCACTTTGAATGGTAAAAAGTGGGCTGATTTGGTCAACCTATCTACGATGACCCAAATTGCGTCCATTCCTCCTAGAGAACGTGGAATCCTTGAAACGAAGTCCATAGTCACGTGCTCCCACTTCTATTCTGGAATGGATAAAGGTTGAAGCAATCCACCTGGCCTCTTTGGATCTGCCTTTACCTGCTGGCACACTAAACATCGGGATATAAAGCGTGCTACGTCGCGCTTCATACCATACCACCATACGTGGTCTCTTAGATCTTGATACATCTTGTTGTCACCGGGATGCATCAAGTACCGAGGGCGATGTGTCTCCTACAAAACCTCTTCGCGCAGCTCTCCACTTGTTTCTTCAGTTAAACCAGTTCACTGTTGTTGACTTTATAGATGTGTTGTAAAATAGGCTCCGCTCCTGGTACCAAGTCTATAGAGAATTCAACATCTCCGTCTGGCGGCAAGCCTGGAAACTCCTCTGAAAATACATCCATGAATTCCGCTATCAGAGGATGTGGTATCTCCTCTTCTTCCTTTCTAGCTCCATAAAAAGTGCCTCCGTTCTGCTTTGCTGCTACTCTGGCGACCTCAAACTCTGGCTCTCCTGGCGGTCAAAATATTACTCTGCCTCCGTAACAATCTATAGTAGCATGATGCCTACTCAACTAGTCCATTCGAGTACAATATCGTATCCGGGAAGTGGCATGACGAGTAAACTCACGCTCAACTCTCGGCTTCCCAATGATACTCTCCGATCCTTGCAATAATCATGGACTAGGATAATGCCTCCTCCAGTCACGATCTAGCAAGTCCTATCTAATGGTTCCATTTCTAAATGATGCTTAAGAGCATAAGATACAGATACGAAACTATGGGAAGCGCCCGAATCAAATAATGCAAGTGTTGGAATAGAATCGAGAGAAACTAAACCTGAAATCACGTCTCCAGCTGGCTCGGCCTTCTCAATCGTCATGGCGTATGCACGTTCCTATGGTGCCCATCTCTGCTGCTGCTGGTGCTGAGCAAACCTCTGCTGCTGTGGTGGAAGTGGAGGTCCCCTCTGCTGGCCTTCGGGTACAGTAGGTACTCTGGCTGGTCCTCTCTGAGCGGCTGTTCCACCCTGATGAGCCTGAATAGATGCTGACGATCCACAGGACAAGTATGTACCCAACCTCTTCCTGCAGATGTCTCTGGTATGTCCCATCTTTCTGCAATACGCACACTGGGCAACAGGCTGATTCTGTCTCTGTGGTTGTTGCTCCTAGACGTGTCCTCGAACTGGTGCCTGGTGCTGCTGATGCTGCTGCTGGTACGGTGATAAAAACATAAAATATTATATTTTTATTCTTAATATATACTCCTTTATGCTTATTTAATGTCTAAAGATACTCATTACTTTTATATTTTGATCTAAGATGAAATTGGAGTCACTAAAAGCAAAATGGAGCTAATTATCAATTCTGGATAGTTCTGACACCTTGTAGAAAAATGATCATAACTTGCTCATCCGAAGTCCAATTGAGCTGATCCAAATTGATTCGGAAAGCTAAGTGATATAGGCACAATTTTTCTGTTTTGATTTTCCCGAGATTCTAGCTACATCATGGACCAAATCACGCTTGAAGTTGAGTCAACTATGTTGTGCACAAAAAGTAGAGTTGAAATAACCATTTCCCAACTTCTTCAAAGATTTTATTTTATTGTTTGGGTTGTTGTAACTATTAGAGGATTTGTGGGAAGATATTGTGATCTTCAAACACTAATTTAGAGTCTATAAAAGGGATAGAGATCAGGAGGAAAAAAAGAACAACACACAACTCTTCTTCCTATTCTCCAATATTCTTTTGAAGTTTTCATGAACGTGCGGAGCTAAAAGTCTTGTTGGTCGAAGGAAACAGAAGCCTTGGAATCAATAAAATTGTGAGATCTAAATTATTTTATATGTTTGATTTATGCTTTGAGTATTGAATGTTTTTCTATGCCTACTTTCATGATTGTTTTATTTAATTACTAGGAGGCCTACTAGTCTATTATCCATCTCGATCTACTGCTAAATTAGACATCAAATCCGTAATTGTTTGATTTTTCTAATTTATGAAGCAACCAAGATTTAATAAACTGCTTTTTTTTATTAGATCTTAGGAAAAAAAACTTTTGACAAAATTAAATTCAACCGCTTGTGCTTGTGTTATTTTGCTTCATCGATCTCTTTGTTCTTTAAGAAATTACTAGATTAAATCTTCAGAGCTTGTCTTGGATTATTTAGTAATTAAAGATAATTAGATCGCTTGTTTCTAATTATCTAAGCCTAAGATAGATAGGAAATACTTCCAACGGTGAATATTTAAAGTATGATAATTTATGTTTTTATCAATGATCAATTTTAAGATTCCAATTGTGGATGTTGACTGAGACCAACATTTTTTTTCCTTTGATAATTTTAATACTTTAATTATTTTTAGCTCTTTTTAATTTGCTTTGGTCCAAAACTCTCCCCCATCTTATTTTATATAGCATAAAGATTAAACTAATTACTCTTCGTGGGAACGATCCTTACTCTCACTACTACATATTATTTCAAGAGTAAAGGTTTTATTTTTGGGTTCCTACGACAGCACACCAAATTTTGGCGCCGTTGCCGGGGAGTAATTTTAGTTAATTTTTGTGCCTTTTGTGATCTTTTCTTATTATTAAATTATTTTTGTTTATTAGCAAATAAAAAACAAAAAAAACAAAAAAATAAAAATCAGAATTTATTCTTATATACTTTTCTGGATTGCTTGCTATCATTTTATTACTTGTTTATGATTGCAACTCGATCTTCTAATCAAAGTGATTTTCAGAGTGATCCAGAAATAGAAAGAACTCTGCACAGGTTAGGGAAGGAAGCTCAAAGAAACTCTAACGAGAACGACCCTGCTACGGATTCCTTACTCTCTTGCAAATCTAATCCTGAAGAACAGGAAGTCATGGCTGCAAATAGAACTTTGAAAGAACTTGCAGCCCCTGATTTGAACCAACACCCTTTATGCATTACATTTCCTACTTTAGATGCTACTACTAGTTTTGAATTAAAATCTGGACTAATACATTTATTACCCACTTTTCATGGCCTTGTAGGTGAAGATCCTCATAAGCATCTAAAGGAGCTTCATGTGGTATGCACAACTATGAAACCTATGGGAGTATCCAAAGAGCAAATCAAATTAAGAGCCTTTTCGTTTTTTTTAAAGGATTCGGCTAAGGATTGGCTCTATTATCTACCCTCTGGGAGCATTGTAACATGGAACGAAATGAAGAGACTATTCTTGGAGAAGTACTTTCCCGCTTCAAGGGCGGCCAAAATCCGAAAAAAAAATTGTGGGGTAAGGCAACACAATGCAGAGTCTCTCCACGAGTACTGGGAACGTTTTAAAAAATTATGTGCAAGTTGCCCCCATCATCAAATTAGCGAGCAACTACTTATCCAGTACTTCTACGAAGGCCTTCTACCAACTGATAGAAGCATGATAGATGCTGCTAGTGGAGGAGCTTTGGTAGATAAAACTCCTGAGGCCGCAAGAAATTTAATTGCAAATATGGCGGCAAATTCTCAACAATTTGGCACTAGGCTAGATCTTCCATCTAGGCATGCTAACGAGGTAAATATTTCTTCCCTAGAACAACAAATTGCTAGTTTAACGTCTCTTGTTCGTCAAATGGCTGTAGATAACATACAAATAGCAAAAGCTTGTGGGATTTGTTCAGTAGCAGAACATCCAACTGACATGTGTCCAACTCTTTAAGAGGAGTCCAATGAATAAGTGAATGTGGTAGGTGCTTTCCCTGGACAACCACAAAGGAAGTACGATCCATATTCAAACACTTACAATCCAGGATGGAGAGATCATCCCAATTTCAACTATAGGAATCCACAAACAAATCATCCTGTCAATCAAAATTGCCAAAGTTACCAACAGTACAAGCAGCCATATCCTAAACAACAACCAAACCAAACTTCTAACTCTGGTATGTCTTTAGAAGATATTGTTAAGTCTCTTGCCACTAATAATTTATAATTTCAACAGGAGACAAGGGCTAGCATTCAAAGCTTGGACAATCAAATGAGCCAAATGGCTACAACAATTAATAAGCTAGAGGCACAAAGTTCTGGAAAACTACCATCTCAAACGATAGTAAATCCAAAAGAAAATACAAGTGCAATCGTTTTGAGAAGCGGTAAAGAGGTTGACATTCCAGTAAAAGAAGTACCTGCAACGTCAAAATAAGAAGAAGAGAAAAGTACCATGGCAGACACGAACGTCCCCAATGATGATGAGGTATCCAATTGTAAGTTTCCACCCCTTTGTGATTATAAGCCAGTACATCCTTTTCCTGAAGCTTTAACAGAATCTTGAAAAATTGAACAAAATAATGAGTTATATGAGACTTTTCGTAAATGTGAGATAAATATTCTACTTTTAGATGCTATTAAACAAGTACCTCGCTATGCTAAATTTTTAAAAGAATTGTCTACAATAAAGAGGAAACAAAAGCTTAAAGGATATAAAAAGGTAAAAGTTGGGGAGAGTGTTTCTGCAGTAATTCAACGAAAACTCCCTACGAAATGCAAAGATTCTGGAATGTTTACTATCCCTTGTAAGATAGGTAACAATAAATATGAGAAAGCCATGTTAGATTTAGGAGCTTCTATCAATGTCATGCCATATTCTATATATGAATCTTTAAATCTTGGACCTCTGAATAAAACTGGTGTTGTGATTCAATTGGCTGATAGATCTAATGCCTATCCTAAGGGAGTAGTCGAGGATGTTCTTGTACAAATTGATAATTTAGTTTTTCTTGCTGATTTTTATGTGCTTGATATAGAAAATGGCAATCAAACTGCTCCAATTTTATTAGAAAGACCATTTTTAAAGACATCCAAAACTAAGATAGATGTTCATAGTGGCATACTTACTATAGAATTTGATGGTAAAATTATTAAATTTAATATTTATGATGCCATAAAATATCCTGATGATGATAATACTGTTTATTCCATTGATGTGGTTGATTCTTTAGTACAGGATATTTATGAACTTGATGGCAAAGATGTATTGGAAGTGGCCGTTAGTGAGCATCTTGAAAAAGAGCATAAGGAGTTAGTTTTGAGTTCTGATTTGCAGGAAACTGCTGCAGCATTGAATGATTTTCCAAAAATACAACAATCAGGTAATGTTTCTTATATTTTATTACCAATTTCTAACAAGAGGCCTTTACCCTCTATTTTGCAGGCCCCAATTCCAGAATTGAAGCCTCTCCCTAGTCACCTCAAGTATTTATTCCTTGGAGATGGAGGAACATTACCAGTGATTATATCCAATAAACTTAGTGCACCACAGGAAGAAAAGCTTGTTCAGATCCTTAAGGAGCATAAGACGGCTATTGGTTGGACAATTACGAATATAAAAGGAATTAGCCTGTCTACATGCATGCATCACATCTTACTTGAGGAAGGAGCAAAACCTTCCCGTCAACCGCAAAGAAGATTGAACCCACCCATGATGGAGGTAGTAAAAAAGGAGATCCTAAAACTTCTTGAAGTTGGAGTGATCTATCCTATTTCGGATAGCCAGTGGGTTAGCCCAGTGCAAGTGGTTCCTAAAAAGACCGGGATAACTGTCATGAAGAATCAAAATGATGAGTTAGTTCCCACTCGTGTCCAGAATGGGTGGAGGGTTTGTATAGATTATAGAAAATTAAATGCTGAAACCCGAAAGGACCACTTTCCTTTACCTTTTATTGATCAAATGCTTGAAAGGTTAGCTGGACATTCTTACTATTATTTTCTTGATGGTTATTCAGGTTATTTTTAAATTGCAATTGCTCCGGAGGATCAAGAAAAGACAACTTTTACATGCCCATTTGGAACTTTTGCATATCGTCGCATGCCATTCGGTCTTTGCAATGCCCCAGCTACTTTCCAAAGGTGTATGGTCAGCATATTTTTAGACTATGTTGAGCATATTATAGAAGTATTTATGGATAATTTCACAGTTTATGGAGACTCTTTTGATAAATGCTTGCATAACCTTACACTTGTTCTTCAAAGATGCATAGAAACTAATCTTGTGTTAAACTCTGAAAAATGCCATTTTATGGTTGACCAAGGTATAGTTTTGGGTCATATTATTTCAAATAAGGGAATTGAGGTAGATAAAGCCAAAATCGATATTATTCAATCTTTACCTTATCCCTCTAGTGTGCGGAAAGTTCGTTCTTTTCTTGGACATGCAGGTTTTTACCGAAGATTCATCAAAGACTTCTCTAAAATAGCGTTACCCCTTTGCAAGTTGCTACAAAAGGATATAGAATTTGAATTTGATGAAGCATGTAAAAAGGCATTTGATACACTAAAGAAACTATTAACTTCTACCCCAGTTATCCAGCCCCCTGACTGGAACATGCCTTTCGAGATAATGTATGATGCAAGTGATTATGCAGTAGGTGCTATTTTGGGTCAAAGGATTGGAAGAGTATCTCACGCCATTTATTATTCTTCAAGAACTTTGAATGAGGCACAAAAAAATTATTCTACTACTGAAAAAGAACTTTTAGCTGTTGTTTTTGCTTTAGAAATTTTTTGATCTTATTTGCTTGGTACTAAAGTCATTGTTTATTCTGATCATGCAGCTCTTCGCTATTTGATGACAAAGAAAGAGGCAAAACCAAGGTTAATTCGATGGATACTTCTCTTAAGTGAATTTGATTTGGAGATCAAAGACAAAAGAGGGATAGAAAATCGTGTTGCAGATCATTTAAGTCATTTAGTTCATATGGAGGATGAACTTTGTCTACAAGAAACGTTCCCTGATGAGCAATTGTTTGCTTCAAGTGTGACATTGCCTTGGTATGCAAATATTGTAAATTATTTGGTTACTAATATGTTTCCTTCTGGCTTGTCAAAGGCTCAAAGAGATAAGATCAAAAGTGATTCCAAATACTATGTATGGGATGACCCATACTTGTGGAAGCACTGTGCAGATCAAGTGATAAGAAGGTGCGTTCATGAAAATGAAATTATTTCAATTCTCACCTTTTGTCATTCTTATGCATGTGGAGGACATTTTGGAGCGAAAAGGACGGCAAGAAAAGTATTAGAATATGGTTTCTATTGGCCGTCTTTATTTCGTGATTCATATTCTTTTTGTAAAACATGCAACAATTACCAAAAGACAGGTAATATATCTCAAAGGAATGAAATGCCACAAAATCCTATACTATTTTGTGAAATTTTTGATGTTTGGGGCATCGATTTTATGGGACCGTTTCCTGTATCTTTTGGTTATGTTTATATTTTGCTTGCTGTTGATTACGTATCAAAATGGGTAGAAGCTAAAGCTACTAGGACTGATGATTCTAAAGTTGTTTCAGATTTTATCAAATCCAACATATTCTCCAGGTTTGGGATTCCAAGAGCCTTAATAAGTGATCGAGGCACTCACTTTTACAATCGAACCGTGGAGACATTGCTGAGAAAGTACCATGTGACCCACAAGGTGTCAACTGCCTATCATCCACAAACAAGTGGACAAGCGGAAGTGCCAAATAGAGAGATCAAGTCCATAATTGAAAAGACGGTCAATCCAAGTAGAAAAGATTAGAGTTTGCGCTTGGATGATGCTTTGTGGGCGTATAGAACTGCATACAAGACGCCTATCGGTATGTCACCTTACCGGTTGGTATTTGGGAAACCATGCCATCTTCCTGTTGAGTTAGAACACAAGGCTTATTGGGCTATCAAGAGTTTCAATATGAAGGCATATGAAAATGGAGAACATAGGAAGTTACAACTACAAGAGTTGGAGGAAATTCGCAATGACGCCTATGAGAATGCTAGAATGTATAAAGAGAAGACGAAGAATTTTCATGACAAGATGATCTCTAGGAAGGTGTTTCAAGTTGGTCAAAAAGTCCTTCTATACCAGTCACGACTTCGTCTGTTTTCGGGTATATTGCGTTCTCGTTGGATTGGACATTTTATTGTTACTAATGTTTTTTATCATGGTGTAGTTGAAATTCAATGTTTAGCAACTTCCAAAGTGTTCAAGGTAAATGGCCAAAGGCTCAAGCTTTTCTATGAAGGTTTCAAAGTAGAGAATGTGGATTAATTGAACCTTGAAGATCCAATTTGTATCAATTGAAGGAGGAAACATCCACGACAATAAACAGAGACAGGCAACCCAAGGGGAGTTTGTTCTTATTCTTATTCTTTCATTTTTATTTTATTTTTTTAATTTTGCCTTTTCCTTGCATTTCACCTTACATTGGGGACAATGTCAGTTTTAAGTGTGGGGGAGGGGATTTACTTTATTTTAAGCATTTTTAGTTCGCTATTTTTCTATAAAAAAATTTAATAATAATAATAATTTTTTTTAAAGAATTTTGGTTTTTGGTTTTTAATGATTTTTGGTTGTGTATGTCATGAGTAAGATTCAACTAGATTTGAAAAATTCATAACATGTTTGAATAAATAATTTTTTTTCAACTTAGAATTAATTAGTCTAGTTATTTTTTATTGAAAATGGTAGTATCTAAATTGGTAGACAAAAGCCAGTGAGGATTTGAGCCTTTAGACTGACACATCAGTCTCATTATTCTTTCATGAGAGATATTCTTCTACTGATTTGTTTCTCTAGAACTTGCTTTGATTTTCTTCGAGGTCACATTGACACGTGCATGCATGAACATGATTAAGGCCATCTTTGTTATGTGTTACATAAGCCAAATAACCCACCTTGTAATTAATTTTCTTTTTGTTGAACCCCTTTGAGCTTTATTGCCTTTTTCTTGGTATACCCACATTACAAGCTTTCAACCAATAATATTTATACCTTTACCCAAGTCGCAAAGCTAGTGGAGCATTGTTGATCATTATGATATGTATGGGTGTACGAAAAAATAAGAGTGGGGGTGTCTAAATTTGTGGTTTGGTTACAACCCACAAAATGGAACATATTTTCATCCTCAAATTTCCTAAGTTCCATTATTGTTATAAAAAAAAGAAGAGAGAAAAAAAAAGAAAAAAGAAAAAAGAAAAAAAAAGAAAAAAAAGAAAAGAAAAAAGGATGGAAGTTGTTTTACGTTATTTAAATGCTTTAAAAGCCAAATTAAAGATGTTGCAAAATGGAGTGATTGATTTTACATGTTTTATATCGAGATTGAGTTAATTCAATTTTACTCCACTAGTTTTGATGGCTTTTGAGCTACACTCCCAAATATATTCCACCTTAATCCTAAGCCACGTTACAACCCATAAAAAGTTCTTATGATTTATGTTATGCATGTGATCCCAGTGGTGGAGAATGAGAAGATATGCAAGCTTATGGTAGATCATTTCTTTTGGAATGAATTTGAGTGAAATATATACCTTTAAACACATGAGAGTTGAGTATTTATTCCGTAAGGGTCTACCTATTTAGTTTACTCTATTTTTTAAGTAAAAATATCTACTAAGTAATTAGAAGTTGTTTAAAAATATATGTTCATGATATGTTATGAGTTTTGAAGAGCTTGGTTTTTTTTTTTTATGATATTGCAACCTTGTTTTTTTTTTTGAAAAAATAAATTAGAGTTTCGCCCGAGGACGAACAAAGGTTAAGTGTGGGGGTATTTGATGAGAACATAAAATATTATATTTTTATTCTTTAATATATAATCTTTTATGCTCATTTAATGTCTAAAGATAATCATTACTTTTATATTTTGATCTAGTATGCAATTGGAGTCACTAAAAGCAAAATGGAGCTAATTATCAATTCTGGACAATTCTGACACCTTGTAGCAATATGGTCATAACTTGCTCATCTGAAGTCCAATTGAGCTGATCCAAATTGATTCGGAAAGCTAAGTGATCGAAGCACAATTTTTCTGTTTTGATTTTCCCGAGATTCTGGCTACATTATGGACCAAATCATGCTTGAAGTTGAGTCAATAATGTTATGAACAAAAAGTGGAGTTGAAATAACCATTTCCCAACTTCTTCAAAGATTTTATTTTATTGTTTGGTTTGTTGTAACTATTAGAGGATTTGTGGGAAGATATTGTGATCTTCAAACACTAATTTAGAGTCTATAAAAGGGATAGAGATCAGGAGGAAAAAAAGAACAACACACAACTCTTTTTCCTCTTCTCCAATATTCTTTTGAAGTTTTCATGAACGTACGGAGCTAAAAGTCTTGTTGGTCGAAGGAAACAGAAGCCTTGGAATCAATAAAATTGTGAGATCTAAATTATTTTATATGTTTGATTTATGCTTTGAGTATTGAATGTTTTTCTATGCCTACTTTCATGATTGTTTTGTTTAATTACTAGGAGGCCTACTAGTCTATTATCCATCTCGATCTACTGCTAAATTAGACATCAAATCCGTAATTGTTTGATTTTTCTAATTTATGAAGCAACCAAGATTTAATAAACTGCTTTGTTTTATTAGATCTTAGGAGAAAAACTTTTGACAAAATTAAATTTAACCGCTTGTGCTTGTGTTATTTTTCTTCATCGATCTCTTTGTTCTTTAAGAAATTACTAGATTAAATCTTCAGCGCTTGTCTTGGATTATTTAGTAATTAAAGATAATTAGATCGCTTGTTTCTAATTATCTAAGCCAAAGAGAGATAGAAAATACTTCCAACGGTGAATATTTAAAGTATGATAATTTATGTTTGTATCAATGATCAATTTTAAGATTCCAATGGTGGATGTTGACTGAGACCAACATTTTTTTTTCTTTGATAATTTTAATACTTTAATTATTTTTAGCTGTCACGACCCGCACCCGGAATTTGGGCATGAGTCGTGGGTACGTCCAGCCTACGCCGCAGCATCGGCGGTAGAACGCTGTCTAGGTCACAAATATAGTACATCCTGTCAATAGTCTCAACTCCGTACGGAGGACATTGATAAATAAATCACAGTTCTATAATATACTCAATCATAACTATCAACATGATGGCACGATGAGAATTGAAAAGAGTTCTATTTAAAACTAACCACAAGAAGTTCAACTCAAAACCTGGGTCTAAATGACCTCACAAAGTCACAAATAAAAATAAATACATCTCAGTCTCAGTCTCAGTCTAAAACAATAAATGCAGAAAAATAATCTAAGCATGGGCAGGCAAGTTCTCCTCTAGGATAGGCACCTCCTCTAGGATATCTGGAGTGAAATCTCCCTCTATTCCTGGGCCGTAATGAGTAGGGCAAAAGTCCTCCAGGTCCTCTGAAAATGTTGTTATCCAGTCAGGATTGGAGCGAAGCACAAGCACTAACAGCAGTTTCATTAAATTGACAAAATCTATAAACAGTGTAAGAGATACAAGATGGAAATAAATGCTGAAAATGAGAAGTACAGGATAAAATGAAATAGACAACAGAGCATCTAGCAATGAGCAATAAATAGTGAATGCTAGAACAAGTAATCTGAATATAGATAAAACATCTAACTAAGTGGTTGAAATATTAGTTTATTATGTGATCGGCTTGGGTCTGGATCAGGCTGGTTATATATGATTAGCTATGATTCTTGAAGGTCAGGCTAACCATATGGTTAGCTATGATGCATGATAATGGTCAGGCTAATCATATATAACAGCTATGAGGCATGATGAGGGTCAGGCCGCACCCGACGTGAGATGTGGGGTGAGCTATGATGCATGGTAAGTATGGATATGATCACATAATCTACTAACAGTTCCCCATCCCCCAGCTAGCACGATGGATTCCAATCACGACTCCTCATGATGGGGATCTAGGGTGCTAACCCGTGTATCCATAGTGTCGGAATCAAGTATGTAATACACTACAATTTATAGAAATAATCAACAATGAAAACTGTCAGAGAATGTACTCGCCTGTGGTCCTGAGCAAAATGTGAGGATCGAGGTCCAAAATGGAATCACAATGACCTATTTATGGAAATTCAATGTTAATTAATGAATTAAAAGAATAACATGCTTAACAATTCAAAAACGAGGTTTCTAGGTCACGTCTAAGGTTTACTGGTCAATACTAGGTCCAACTGAGTCAATTGGTCTAATTTCTGCTACTAACCAGCTATTCTAGGTCTTAGCTAGGTCCAACTAGGTTAACTAGGTCTCTAAATTATTCTAGGTCAAACAAGGTCCAAATTACCCTTAAAGTTGGTTTTTGTGGTCAAACTAGTCAATACTAGACAAAGCTAGGTTGTACCTAGGTTTCTAAGTCCATACTAGCAAGTTCAAGCTTATCTCACCCATACATAACCTATTACCTAAAATATCTTGACCTATAGTGAATATCTCACCCTGAACCACAATATCTTAGTATTGGTCAATACCTAGATTAGATCTCCTTAAAATTAAGGATACTAAGTATCGTACAATATATATAGTTAGGTATACTTATAATCAATATCTTAACTACTAGTATCACATTACCTTAAAACCACTCTGAACTCAGACCTACACTTCTAATACACACTGCCCACACACACTGATACAATACATAGCTCACTCAGTCACTTCACACACCCCCACTCCTAGACACTCTGCTATTACACTAATCCTGCACACCCAGAATTACTCACAGGCACATATGCCCACACACTGCCTTCTCACATGGACCCTGGTTCTATGGCACACACACACTCACAGAGTTCTACACACATACTCACCACAGAATTCTGTACTCAGGCATATACTGCCTCTTAATTACCTACACACAGGTATCATACTGACCTGCCCATCCTTCTACACTATGGACTGCACACAGGTAACAATTCACATAGGTTCTAATTTACTCACACAGCTACATGTAAACCTACACACAGTGCTGAATTCTACACTGCCTGATACTCCACACACAGTTAACCTTTCACACAGTGCACAATACAGGTACACCTACACTGGACTCTCACAGCCACACACCTATCCACTGTCCATACACAAGAAAAATCCCTCACAAACACATGTACACATACCTACTGATACTCACTGAACTGGCCTCACAAACACACACATATATTCCTATCTACTGATACATAAACACAGCCACATATAACAATGCTGCCACAGTACACAAACTGAAACAAGACACACTTACACAGATACATTTCCTGCACACAACATACACTAAAACACCCTCACACACTATGAACACAGCCACACACTGACAGTATACACATAACTCAGCAAAACTGATACACACAGTTGTGAAATCCAAAACTACACTGAACACACATAAACATATGCACAGACACATTTATCAAAATCCTCATCAAACCTGGGAATTATCTCTCCCTCACACCCATGTGCAGTTTGCATTTACTGAGTTCACAGTCACACTCTAACATCTAACACCATACCTACTGCTCCATAGGGAATTTCCCCAACACACAGCCACATAGATGCAGAGGTATCTAGCACACACACACACTGAAAATTAAATACCTACACACTGGTTTATATTGACACATAGGATTTGAATACACTGAACACAAACTAAAACACACAGGTAATAGCTAATTGCTGATACACTAGTTCCCTGCACCTACACTACTATTGACACATAACCCTTACAAATATCAACTGCTCCTACAAATCAAGTTCAAAACCCCCAAATACACAGCCACAAACCCTTATGCTCAGAAAATTAACTCATGAACACCCTACAGAAATACACCCACACAGTGCTCTAAACCCGACTGCACCCTGTACTGGAACTACAAGTTCAGCATATTGTATGCTGTAGTTCACTGCTACTATGCTGATACTTAAATATCAGTCCCCATAATACCTTGTTGCTGACACAGGGACACAGTCAATCTATACGCCTATGAAATTCATCTGGGTATACCCAAACATGCAGAAATTAGAATACCTAGATAAGCAAACCCTAATAGACATTCCATCAACCACAGGAAGGGCATGAACGAATCCCACATCAAGAACTCCAAAAACCCAAACCTAAACCCTAAAATCATAATCAAATCTATTCGTATGAGATAAAATCAGTCCACCTACAAATCCTAGGGTTAGGGTTCCTAGAAAATTGGGGAAAACCCCATGCGGGTCACCAACCTAATCCAAAACCCTAAATCTGAATTACACAGTAAAGGGGTGGGTTCCTAATAACCATCAACATCTGAAAACAGGAATTTAATGAAGAAAAACTAGGGTTTTACCTGCAGGGAAGGTTTCTTCAATGAAGTTCTTCTTTTCCAAGGCTTCCTGACCCTCGTTCCTTGCTTTGGAGAAGGAGAAAATGGAACCCTAGGTTTAATCTCGAAAATGGGGTGGGGAATAGGTTTCTCTCTCTGGAGGCTAGGGTTTCCTTTTCTCTACATGAAGGATGGCTTTGAGAAAGCTTCCTATTTATATTAAACCTAGTTTTAGGGTTTCTATGCCTAGTCTTTTTAGGTTAAACCCCCTTCCTCTCATGTAGAACCTAATAGACTCAGGTTAAGTCATTCTAGGGTTTTGAGGGTTCATCCAAAATTAGAATTCTAGGTTTTTGCTAGAATAGGGTTTTCTAACTAGGGTTTACTCATTAGGGTTGTCCTAATGGATTTCTAGGGTTAGACCTAAAACTAAATATTATTAACAATATATAATAGTTATAAAACTCAGCAAATAATTAAATTCATAATCATTTAAAATAGCTAAATTACAGAAAGACCCTTATATGGAAAAGTGGTAGTGACAAGTCTACCCTCCTAAAAGAAATTTCGTCCTCGAAATTTGGACTGAACTGCAACAAGGATGAAATCAGAAAAGGAAATATACCTCAAGTCTGGAAGAGATACGGGTATTGCTCGCGCATTTCGTCTTCTCTCTCCCAGGTCGACTCCCCTGGAGAGTGATGTCTCCACGCTACGCGAACCAAGGGAATAGTTTGGTTCCGCAACACCTTCTCTCTGCGGTCCAAGATCTCTACGGGCTGCTCAGGGTAGCTGAGCGTCGGACCAACCTCAATCTCCGAGTGATCAAGTACGTGACTAGGGTCGGCCACGTACCGTCTCAGCTGCGACACGTGAAACACATTATGCACTCCCTCCAATGCAGGCGGCAAGTCCAGTCTATATGCCACTGCACCTACCCTCGCCAGAATACCGAAGGGTCCGATGTAGCGTGGGCTAAGCTTCCCGCCTCTGCCAAAACGAATCGTTCCACGCGTCGGAGAAATCCGTAGGAATACTAGATCGCCAACCTAACACAAAAACAGTCTCAACACGCAGTCTAAACAAACAAACAAACACAACCAGAAAACAACAATCTATACCTGAAACTCAAGGGGTCTACGGTGGCTGTCGGCCCAATGCCGCTGTCTGTCCTGCGCCACTCGCAGTCTGTCTCTGATGAGTTTCACCTTTTCTGCTGCATCCACGACCATTTCTGGTCCTAGCAAGGCTCTCTCTCCAACGTCGTCCCACGATAGCGGTGTACGACACCTCCGTCCATAAAGAGCCTCAAACGGTGACATCTCGATGCTGGCCTGGTAGCTGTTGTTGTAGGCGAACTCTACCAGGTGCAGATGATCCTCCCAAGAACCTCCGAGATCTAGAACGCAAGTGCGTAGCATATCCTCGAGAGTCTGAATAGTCCTCTCAGAGTGCCCGTCTGTTTGGGGGTGATATGCGGTACTGAACTTGAGATGAGTGCCCAAGCTAGCCTGCAGACTCCTCCAGAAGTGGGAAGTGAAACGACTATCCCGATCTGAGACGATGCTCACAGGAACTCCATGAAGCCTAACAATCTGTCGCACGTACATCTCTGCTAACTTCTCTGTCGACGTGCCCACCTTGAAAGGTAAGAAATGGGCTGATTTGGTCAACCTGTCCACGATGACCCAAATCGCGTCTTTCCCTCCTGGAGAACGTGGAAGCCCTGAAACGAAATCCATGGTCACGTGCTCCCATTTCCATTCTGGAATCGGTAAAGGTTGAAGCAAACCTCCTGGCCTCTGCCGGTCTGCCTTTACCTGCTGGCACACTAGACACCGAGACACGAAGCGTGCTACCTCGCGCTTCATTCCATACCACCATACGTGCTCTCTCAAGTCCCGATACATCTTGTTGGCACCGGGATGCATCGAGTACTGAGAGCGGTGTGCCTCCTGCAAAACCTCCTCGCGCAGCTCCCCGCTGGGCACACACATCCTTGTGCCGTGCCGTAGAGAACCGTCATCTGCGATAGTGAAATCGTCCGACAATCCCATCTGAACTTGTGCCCTGATACTCCTCAGAGTCTCATCATCGTACTGCGTAGCTCTGATCCTGTCCATCAGTTCGGACTGTATCTGTAATCCCCACATCTGGATCTCAGTACCGGGAACTAACACCTCAATCTCCAAGCTCTCTAAATCAGCCAACAAATGCCTATCTGTTGTCAAGTACATAGCCATCGGATACCTGCTCAAGGCATCGGCGACTACGTTAGCCTTCCCTGGATGGTACTGCAATGAGATGTCAAAGTCCTTCATCAACTCTAACCACCTCCTCTGTCTCATGTTCAGCTCCTTCTGTGTGAACACGTACTTCAAGCTCTTGTGGTCTGTGAAGATTTCCACACGCTCTCCGTACAGGTAATGTCTCCACAGCTTTAGAGCGAAGATAACTGCTGCCAACTCTAAGTCGTGGGTAGGATAGTTTTTTTCATGAGGGCGTAACTGCCTGGAAGCATAGGCAATTACCTTCCCGTGCTGTTGAAGAACACATCCCAGACCCTTCCCTGAAGCATCACTGTAGATGGTAAAACCACCTGTCCCTGATGGCAACGTCAAAATTGGAGCTATCGTCAACCTCTTCTTCAGCTCATCAAATGCAGCCTGACACTCCTCCGTCCACACAAAATCCACATCCTTCCTAGTCAGTCTGGTCATTGGCGCTGCAATCTTGGAGAAGTCTTGTACAAACCTCCTGTAATATCCTGCAAGCCCGAGGAAAATCCTGATCTCAGCTACCGAACTGGGGGTAGCCCACGACTCTACTGCCTCGATCTTCTTTGGGTTTACCGAGATTCCGTCACCCGATACCACATGCCCAAGAAATTCGACCTTGTCAAGGAAGAATTCACACTTAGAGAGTTTCCCGTACAGCTTCTCCCTCCTGAGAGTCTCTAAGACCAATCTCAGATGCTCTTCGTGCTCCTCCGGTGTCTTGGAATACACAAGAATATCATCGATGAACACCACCATGAACTTGTCAAGGTACTGGTGGAACACCATGTTCATCAAGTTTATGAATACTGCCGGTGCATTGGTTAAACCAAATGGCATTACCATGAACTCAAACTGGCCGTATCTGGTCCGAAAAGCTGTCTTTGGCGTGTCTTCTTTCTTCACCTTCACCTGGTGATAGCCTGACCTCAAATCAATCTTCGAAAACACCCTCGCCCCGCTCAACTGGTCAAAAAGATCATCTATCCTCGGCAGCGGGTACTTGTTCTTGATAGTGATATTGTTCAAAGCTCTATAATCAATGCACATGCGCACCGTGCCGTCCTTCTTCGGTACGAACAATACCGGAGCTCTCCATGGTGATGAACTGGATTTGATGAAGCCTTTGTCCTGCAGCTCCTCAACTTGCTTCTTCAGTTCTGCCAGCTCGCTGTTGTTGACTCTATAGACGTGTTATGAAATGGGCTCCGCTCCTGGAACCAAGTCTATAGAGAATTCAACATCTCTGTCTGGCGGCAAGCCTGGCAACTCTTCTGGAAATACATCCAGGAACTCTGCTATCAGAGGATGTGGCAACTCCTCTTCTTCCGTCCTGGCTCCGCAAAATGTGCTCCTCCTCTGTTCCGCTGCTTCTCTGATGACCTCAAATTTCGGCTCTCCTGGTGGTCTAAACAATACTCTGCCTCTATAACAATCTATAGTAGCATGATGCCTACTCAACCAGTCCATTCCGAGTACAATATCGTACCCCGGAAGTGGCATGACAAGTAAGCTCACGCTCAAGTCTCGGCCTCCTACTGATACTCTTCTGTCCTTGCAGTGATCACGGACTAGGATAATACCTCCACCAGTCATGATCTTGCAAGTCCTAGCTAATGGTTCTGTGTCTAAATGATGTCGAAGTGCATATGATACAGACACAAAACTATGGGAAGCGCCAGAGTCGAATAAGGTAAATGCAGGAATACAATCGAGAAGAACCGAACCTGTGATCAAGTCTCCTGCTGGCTCGATCTCCTCGACTGCCATGGCGTATGCTCGCCCCTGGGGTGCACCTCTCTGCTGCTGATGCTGGGCGAACTTCTGATTTTGCGGTGGAAGTGGTCCCCTCTGTTGTTGGCCTTCTGGTACGGTAGGTACCCTGCCTGGTCCTCGCTGGGCGGCTGCTCCACCCTGACCTGGACGAGTCCGAATGGTAGGGCAATCCTTCAGCTGGTGTGTCGTCGATCCGCAGTACAAACATGAGCCTAATCTCTTCCTGCAGTTCTCTCTGGTATGTCCTGTCTTCCCGCAGTACGCACACTGGATGGCGGGCTGGTTCTGTCTCTGTTGCTGCTGGACCTGCCCTCGGGCTGGTGCCTGATGCTGCTGCTGAAAGGGCCTCTGCTGCTGCTGAAAGTGTGGACGCTTGCCTGGTCCCGCACTACTGTTTGCTCCCCCGAAAACATCGCGTCCCCTCTTGGGTCTGAGGTCCAAGTCATCCTCGGCTACTTGGGCATCCATCAATATGCCCTCATAGGTAGCTGTGCGACGTCCCGACGTGCGAGACTTGATCTCTCTTGTCAGCCCCTTTCTGAATTTCCGGGCCCTGTCCCCCGGATCTCTAATCATCGATGGCGCGAAGCGGCTCAGGCGGGAAAACTCCGCGGCATACTCGTCGACGGACGAGCTCCCCTGGGCTAAGTCATGGAACTGACTCTCCAAAGCTCCCAGGGCGACATCAGGAAAGAACTTTTCTTTGAAGAGCTCCTTGAAAGCTTCCCAAGTGAGTCCCCCGCGCAAGAGTCTCGGCTCCGTGCGAAACCATGTCAAGGCAATGTCGAACATCTGGCTGCCAGCGGCCTCGATCTGGAGCGCCTCTGGAATCTGCGCCAAACGCAAGTTCCTCTCGATGTCCTCTAGCCAATCATCGGCGTAGAGTATCCCTTCTGTCCCCTTGAACTCTCGAGGCATCATCCTCTTGAAGTCCACAATGGTGCCCGGCCTCTGTTGTTGCTGACCAGGATGTTGCTGCTGCTGAGTGACTCTCTCCACAGCCTGGAGAGCCACTTGGTAAGCATTTTCCATGTTCACCCTCATCATCTCTGTCTGGGCCTGATGTGCCTCAGCCTGCACTCTCTGGGCCTCTGCCGACGTCCTCTGGGCATCGACCATGCCCTGTATCAAAGCGAACATCTGTGCCCCATCGACGGGCACACCTCCTGGATGCTGAGCTGGTGGTGGTTGTGCCGTCGTAGCTGTGGGGACCCTCTGAACTGGTGGTGGAGGACCCCCGAATGCTGCAGACACTCCCACCTGTCCTGGAGATGTAGGAGGTGCTGCTGATGTCTGTCCGGCAGCGCGAGAGGTGGCAGACCTCTCTGAATCTGCTGCTCCGAGTCTCTGGGACCTTCTTGGCGGCATCCTGGAGACAGATCGAAAGATTCAATTAAGGCAATAGATATGATATCAAGGAAGGACAGAAAATTTTCTAAAGGAATTAATCATTAAGAATAGTATCATAAGAATCAGAATTCCCTAATTGTGATTGAGCATATTCTTGGCCTAATTCCTATTTCCTAAAACAGTCTAAGACTAAGACTCGACCTGCATGGGCCACCAATAAAACGTGTCACGACCCGCACCCGGAATTTGGGCATGAGTCGTGGGTACGTCCAGCCTACGCCGCAGCATCGGCGGTAGAACGCTGTCTAGGTCACAAATATAGTACATCCTGTCAATAGTCTCAACTCCGTACGGAGGACATTGATAAATAAATCACAGTTCTATAATATACTCAATCACAACTATCAACATGATGGCACGATGAGAATTGAAAAGAGTTCTATTTAAAACCAACCACAAGAAGTTCAACTCAAAACCTGGGTCTAAATGACCTCACAAAGTCACAAATAAAAATAAATACATCTCAGTCTCAGTCTCAGTCTAAAACAATAAATGCAGAAAAATAATCTAAGCATGGGCAGGCAAGTTCTCCTCTAGGATAGGCACCTCCTCTAGGATATCTGGAGTGAAATCTCCCTCTATTCCTGGGCCGTAATGAGTAGGGCAAAAGTCCTCCAGGTCCTCTGAAAATGTTGTTATCCAGTCAGGATTGGAGCGAAGCACAAGCACTAACAGCAGTTTCATTAAATTGACAAAATCTATAAACAGTGTAAGAGATACAAGATGGAAATAAATGCTGAAAATGAGAAGTACAGGATAAAATGAAATAGACAACAGAGCATCTAGCAATGAGCAATAAATAGTGAATGCTAGAACAAGTAATCTGAATAAAGATAAAACATCTAACTAAGTGGTTGAAATATTAGTTTATTATGTGATCGGCTTGGGTCTGGATCAGGCTGGTTATATATGATTAGCTATGATTCTTGAAGGTCAGGCTAACCATATGGTTAGCTATGATGCATGATAATGGTCAGGCTAATCATATATAACAGCTATGAGGCATGATGAGGGTCAGGCCGCACCCGACGTGAGATGTGGGGTGAGCTATGATGCATGGTAAGTGTGGATATGATCACATAATCTACTAATAGTTCCCCATCCCCCAGCTAGCACGATGGATTCCAATCACGACTCCTCATGATGGGGATCTAGGGTGCTAACCCGTGTATCCATAGTGTCGGAATCAAGTATGTAATACACTACAATTTATAGAAATAATCAACAATGAAAACTGTCAGAGAATGTACTCGCCTGTGGTCCTGAGCAAAATGTGAGGATCGAGGTCCAAAATGGAATCACAATGACCTATTTATGGAAATTCAATGTTAATTAATGAATTAAAAGAATAACATGCTTAACAATTCAAAAACGAGGTTTCTAGGTCACGTCTAAGGTTTACTGGTCAATACTAGGTCCAACTGAGTCAATTGGTCTAATTTCTGCTACTAACCAGCTATTCTAGGTCTTAGCTAGGTCCAACTAGGTTAACTAGGTCTCTAAATTATTCTAGGTCAAATAAGGTCCAAATTACCCTTAAAGTTGGTTTTTGTGGTCAAACTAGTCAATACTAGACAAAGCTAGGTTGTACCTAGGTTTCTAAGTCCATACTAGCAAGTTCAAGCTTATCTCACCCATACATAACCTATTACCTAAAATATCTTGACCTATAGTGAATATCTCACCCTGAACCACAATATCTTAGTATTGGTCAATACCTAGATTAGATCTCCTTAAAATTAAGGATACTAAGTATCGTACAATATATATAGTTAGGTATACTTATAATCAATATCTTAACTACTAGTATCACATTACCTTAAAACCACTCTGAACTCAGACCTACACTTCTAATACACACTGCCCACACACACTGATACAATACATAGCTCACTCAGTCACTTCACACACCCCCACTCCTAGACACTCTGCTATTACACTAATCCTGCACACCCAGAATTACTCACAGGCACATATGCCCACACACTGCCTTCTCACATGGACCCTGGTTCTATGGCACACACACACTCACAGAGTTCTACACACATACTCACCACAGAATTCTGTACTCAGGCATATACTGCCTCTTAATTACCTACACACAGGTATCATACTGACCTGCCCATCCTTCTACACTATGGACTGCACACAGGTAACAATTCACATAGGTTCTAATTTACTCACACAGCTACATGTAAACCTACACACAGTGCTGAATTCTACACTGCCTGATACTCCACACACAGTTAACCTTTCACACAGTGCACAATACAGGTACACCTACACTGGACTCTCACAGCCACACACCTATCCACTGTCCATACACAAGAAAAATCCCTCACAAACACATGTACACATACCTACTGATACTCACTGAACTGTCCTCACAAACACACACATATATTCCTATCTACTGATACATAAACACAGCCACATATAACAATGCTGCCACAGTACACAAACTGAAACAAGACACACTTACACAGATACATTTCCTGCACACAACATACACTAAAACACCCTCACACACTATGAACACAGCCACACACTGACAGTATACACATAACTCAGCAAAACTGATACACACAGTTGTGAAATCCAAAACTACACTGAACACACATAAACATATGCACAGACACATTTATCAAAATCCTCATCAAACCTGGGAATTATCTCTCCCTCACACCCATGTGCAGTTTGCATTTACTGAGTTCACAGTCACACTCTAACATCTAACACCATACCTACTGCTCCATAGGGAATTTCCCCAACACACAGCCACATAGATGCAGAGGTATCTAGCACACACACACACTGAAAATTAAATACCTACACACTGGTTTATATTGACACATAGGATTTGAATACACTGAACACAAACTGAAACACACAGGTAATAGCTAATTGCTGATACACTAGTTCCCTGCACCTACACTCCTATTGACACATAACCCTTACAAATATCAACTGCTCCTACAAATCAAGTTCAAAACCCCCAAATACACAGCCACAAACCCTTATGCTCAGAAAATTAACTCATGAACACCCTACAGAAATACACCCACACAGTGCTCTAAACCCGACTGCACCCTGTACTGGAACTACAAGTTCAGCATATTGTATGCTGTAGTTCACTGCTACTATGCTGATACTTAAATATCAGTCCCCATAATACCTTGTTGCTGACACAGGGACACAGTCAATCTATACGCCTATGAAATTCATCTGGGTATACCCAAACATGCAGAAATTAGAATACCTAGATAAGCAAACCCTAATAGACATTCCATCAACCACAGGAAGGGCATGAACGAATCCCACATCAAGAACTCCAAAAACCCAAACCTAAACCCTAAAATCATAATCAAATCTATTCGTATGAGATAAAATCAGTCCACCTACAAATCCTAGGGTTAGGGTTCCTAGAAAATTGGGGAAAACCCCATGCGGGTCACCAACCTAATCCAAAACCCTAAATCTGAATTACACAGTAAAGGGGTGGGTTCCTAATAACCATCAACATCTGAAAACAGGAATTTAATGAAGAAAAACTAGGGTTTTACCTGCAGGGAAGGTTTCTTCAATGAAGTTCTTCTTTTCCAAGGCTTCCTGACCCTCGTTCCTTGCTTTGGAGAAGGAGAAAATGGAACCCTAGGTTTAATCTCGAAAATGGGGTGGGGAATAGGTTTCTCTCTCTGGAGGCTAGGGTTTCCTTTTCTCTACATGAAGGATGGCTTTGAGAAAGCTTCCTATTTATATTAAACCTAGTTTTAGGGTTTCTATGCCTAGTCTTTTTAGGTTAAACCCCCTTCCTCTCATGTAGAACCTAATAGACTCAGGTTAAGTCATTCTAGGGTTTTGAGGGTTCATCCAAAATTAGAATTCTAGGTTTTTGCTAGAATAGGGTTTTCTAACTAGGGTTTACTCATTAGGGTTGTCCTAATGGATTTCTAGGGTTAGACCTAAAACTAAATATTATTAACAATATATAATAGTTATAAAACTCAGCAAATAATTAAATTCATAATCATTTAAAATAGCTAAATTACAGAAAGACCCTTATATGGAAAAGTGGTAGTGACATTAGCTCTTTTTAATTTGCTTTGATCCAAAACTCTCCCCCCATCTTATTTCACATAGCATAAAGATTAAACTAATTACTCTTCGTGGGAACGATCCTTACTCTCACTACTATATATTATTTCAAGAGTAAAAATTTTATTTTTGGGTGCCTACGACAGCACACCATACGGACTTTGTTGTTGTTGAAAGTGTGGGCGCTTGGCCGGTCATATGTTTCCACTTGTTCCTCCAGAAGTGTCACGTCCACTTTTAGGCCTAAGGTCCAAGTCATTTTAGCAATCTGGGCATCCATCAGAATACCCTCAAATGTAGCAGTGTGTCATCCTGAAGTACGAGACTTGATCTCTCTATTTAACCCCTTCTTGAATTTCTGTGCTCGGTCTCCTGGGTCTCAAATCATCGATGACACAAATTGACTCAAACGACAAAACTCTGCGGCGCATTCGTCAACTAACATGCTTTCTTGGACCAAGTCATGGAACTGACTTTCCAATGCTCCCAAAGCTACGCCAGGAAAGAACTTCTCCTTGAAGAGCTCCTTAAAGTCCTCCCAAGTAAGTCCTTTGTCAGTGAGTCTCAGTTCTGTACGATACCATGTCAGCATAATATCAAACATCTGATTGCCAGCGGCCTCGATCTGAAGAATCTCCGGAATCTGTGCCAAATGCAAGTTCCCCTCTATATCGTCTAGCCAGTCGTCTGCGTAGAGTATTCCTTCGGTGACTTTGAACTCTCGATGCATCATCCTCTTGAAGTCCACTATAGTACCTGGCCTCTGGTGCTGTTGGCCAGGATGCTGCTATAGTCGTGCTACTCTCTCCACAGCCTGGAGAGCCACCTGATGAGCATTCTCCATGCTCTCTCTCATTATCTCTGTCTGTGCCTGGTACGCCTCTGCTTGCACCCTCTGAGCCTCAGCTGAAATACGCTAAGCTTCTGTTGTTACTCTCTGGACATCTAACATGCCTTGGATAAGTGTGAACATCTGTGCCCCATCAGTGGGCACACCTCCGGGAATCGAAGTCGGTGGTGGTGGAAGGTTGTCCGTCACAACTAGGACAATCCTCTGAACAGGTGGAAGAGGAATCCCAACAGCTACAGGTACTCCCACATGAACAAGAGATGTAGGAGGAACTCCAGATGTCTGTTCGTCAGGTCAAAAGGTGGCAGACCTCTCTGAAGCTGCTGCTCCCAATCTCAAGGACCCAGTCTTCGGCGGCATCCTGGAGACAGATCGAAAAGAATCAATTATGGTAATAGATACGATATCATCAAGGAATAAAATTAAAATTCCAAAGGAAGTAATCACTCAGAATAGCATTGTAAAGATCAAAATTCCTAGTTGTGACTGAGCATACTCTCATCCTAAATCCTATTTCCTATATCCTATCGCAGGCTCGCAGTAGTACCACTAAGTTGTCGCAATACCACGATATCGCACAACTTGCCAAGCTAGACCTGTATGGGCCACCACTAAAAATGTGTCACGACCCGCACAGAGAAATTGGGCATGAGTCGTGGGTACGTCCAGCCTACGCCGCAGCATCGACGGTAGAACTCTATCTAGGTCTCAATAATATACTAAACATAACTCACAACCTGTCAATGATATCAACTCTATAAGGAGAACAATAAAATAACATCTCTCAACATCGCAAAATGTATACTCAATCATAAAAGCTATAAGAATATAATGGCATAATAAAAGATAAGAAAGAATGACATAGTCAAACACAATGTCTCAAAATAGAGATAAACCATAGTCCAGCTGTCCAACATAATAAGTCTTCACAAGTCTCAAATTAAACTCCACATAAGTCTCAACATAACTAAAATAACCTTAAAATAGTCTCAAATGCATAAGATAAATGTTGACTAAACAGTTGCAGGTAGTGTCTCCTCTAATGGAATAGACTTCTCTAATATCTCTGGTGTGTAGTCTACGTCTATACCTGGTCCATAATGTGTATGACAGAAGTCCTCAAGATCCTCTGGAAAAATATATCCAGTCAGGATTGGAGCGAAATACAAGCACTAGCAGCAGTTCCATGTATATTGACAAAAACTATAATATAGTATAAAGAAATACAAGATGGATATAAATACTAGCAATAAACAATACTGGAATAATGAAATACTGGAATAAGAAATAATGGAGCATATCATCATCAATGGTACAACTAGCAATGAACAGAAATACAGGTGCATGCTAGAACAATAAAATGGAATATAAGTGAATACTAGAACAAGAACTAGAATATAAGGAAATGCTAGATCAATAAACTAGAGATACATGTATAGACTATCTAACTAAGTGTGTGAAACATCAGCATATCATGTGCGGCTTGGGACTGATCAGGATTGTTATATATGATTAGCTATGATTCATGTAAGGTCAGGCAAACCATTCGGATAGCTATGATGCGAGCAATAGTTAGGCTAATCACATGTAACAGGCTATGAGGCATGTAATGGTCAGGCTGCCCCGATGTGAGGTATGGGTGAGCTATGATGCATATAGAGTTTGGTATGATCACATAAGCTACTAATATCTCTCCGTCCCGAGCTAGCATAATGGATTCCAATAACAACTCCTCGTGATTGGTCTCGATGATGCCAACACGTTGTATACATAGTGTCAGAATCATGTACGCTATGCAACTAGAATCATAGAGATGATCAACATAATAAAAACTGTCAAAGAATATACTCGTCTGTGGTCCTCTGGTGGCAATACTAATATCCTGTTTCTGAGGTCTTGTCTTAATAATCCAACAGTCCTATAGACATTATTTAATAATAATACAGAATCAATTGATACACTAACACACAATCATAATTATACTGAACTCAGAGACTATGCTAGGGGTGCTACTTGTCATCTAACAGGGTCAAGTATGCGTCTAGCTGCATGATGTCACGTCCCTCAAATGTTGTGCATAGTCAGACAGTCAATCAATAACATATGTCTTGTCAGTACGTCAGTGTACATAAGGCAGTCAACTCACAATTATCAGGGTCACATGGTCAATACAAATATGGGATCTCCATAATTAACACTAGAGGCATACAGTACATATATAAATATATTCATAAATAGTATTAGTATTTAATTACTTATATATATATATATATATATATATCCATATATATATATATATATATATATCAATATGATTATAATACTCATACGCGTACGTATATGCATACGAGTTTGGTTTACTTGCATAACATCTAGAAATTAATATCTAATGAACACACTAAACCCTAACATTTTACACGTACATATACACAAACATGAAAAGAACAACCCGAACTTGCGCGGATATGAACTAGTGGGTGTTCGACATCGAGGTGGGCTGTTGTCGTTGAGTCGTCGAGTCATCGATGGGGGTCGGGTTCAGCGGACTATCGTGTTGTCGATGGCAGCGTTTAGTCGATCAATCGGGAGAAGGTTTGTCCGTCGAGGAGGAGAAGGAGGTTCAGCAACGTTCAGTCGGGCGGAGGACTGCTCGATGTAGTCGGGTTCAGGCTGGTCATCGACGGAAGGAGGGTGCTGCTGTCAAGTTAAAGGAGGGGACGTTCAAGCGAATGGCAGCGCTCAGTCAGGCGGAGGGGGATGATTCAGTCATCCATGCGAGGGATGCTCAGCTCCGGTCGTTGGTGAAGTGCAAGCGATCGGGTTATGTCGATGGGTTGAGGGGGAATGGTGGTGTTGATGATAATGATCGGAGACATCGGGGTCAGGCGTCCAGCGGTTCAGCGTTGCCGGGTCTCGGTGGTGATGGCTGTCATGCCCCGATCTGCCGTAGACTATTTCGGCCGTCCCCGCTAGGCGGGAATCACCCTCGCCAGCGCTCCCGCGGGACGATCGCTTTGACCCATCCGGGCGTGATGCCGTACGAGCGTGAGCCACGCCCGTGCAAGGTCGTGGTTCATTGGCTGGCGGTAAGAGTTCTAAGCCACAGAGTCGCATAGTTTGTCCGAGTGCAGCGGAATCATAAACGCATAGCGATTTGATAACAGGTTCACTGAGTCGACAATATATAGCGGAAGCATTGAAACACAAGTTGAAGTAAAGCAAGCTCTTTTATTTATATGAACAAGTGTTACAGGCGGCGTATAGCCGAGATTACAAGTCGCTCAAGCCTCTCTCTCTGAAACAGTAAAAGTGTGCCATGTCACTGCCCAATTCTAAAAAATAGGGTTTTTATTTATTTTATTTTGTAAATTATGAATTGTATTTAATTAATTATATTTATATCTATTTAGTGGTTGTATTATTTTTTAATTAATTGTTTTAGGGTTTTGGCTAGCCTGGACCCATGTCAGACCCTAGTGGACCCATGTCTGACCCAGCCCACACCCTTGTGAGGATTATTTTGGGGCTTAAAAATATTTATTATATTTTTAGTGGGTTAGTTGGAGAGATTTGGAGTTAGTTTGAGTGCTTTTGGAACCCAAAATCCAAAACCAATTTAGGGGAGGGCATTTTGGGCATTTGGAGAATTAGTGAACCCTTATTAGGAGTGGCCGGCCCATAAACAGCAGCCCCTACCCGCATAACAGCAGCACAACTGCCCTCTTCTTCAGATTCTTCTTCTTCTTCTCCACTTCTTCTTTCTTCTTCTTTCTTCTCCCTAAGTAAGTGTTCTTCATTTTTCTTCCTTCCTTCTTCCATTCCTTCTTCTTTATGTAAACCCTAACCTTGCATTTTCCCTAACCTAGGTGTGTGGAGCCTAGATTTAGTGTGGAGGCTAGATTTGGTGGCTTGGAGCTTGAGGGAGGTGATTTCTAGTGATTGGGAGACTTTGGCCTTGGGATTCCAACTCCCAAGAGGCAAACCCTAACTTTCTTCTTGCTAATTACTTTTATGTAGTGTAATTAGTGGTTTAGAACCTTCCTAGACCCTAAGCCTACCCGTGGGAGGAAGTTGGAACTAGTTTGGTTGAGTTTGGAGACTTTAACATTAGATTTTGTGTCAATTTAGGGTGAAATCCGAATTTGGCCCAATTTTGGATGATGCCCTAGGTTAGATTGACCTAGGTAGACTTTGTCGCATGTCTTGAGGGTGAGTGCGTGTCTCTGTTCAGACACGGGAAGTCGTGTCGCGGAGAAATGGGCGTTTCGGGCAAATTTGGAGTATTCGTTGTCGCGGATTCTAAGTGCGTGCGCATTTCTGCCACGGGCCTAGAATCGATGCGATAGCATTTTTCTAGGATCTAGACACCGTTTAGAACCCGTGGATAAATTTTGGACCGATTCCGAGTTGGTTTGGTGTGCGTTTCAGGAGGTTTTCCGAACCGCACACCGCGTGTACGTCGAAATGACCGAACGGCAATTTTGACTTGGTTTTCTAGTTTCGGGCTTGTGCGCGCGTTGGGTTAGCATCGGGGTGTGTGTGCTAGAATTCTCGGGTTATATTTTATATATTTATAGGTGTTTGTGCGTGTCGGGGTCGTTGGGCGTGAGTGGGGCGTGTTGGTTGTGTGTTGTGGTTGAGTTGTGTTTAGTGTCTATATATATATATATATATTTATATGTATGTGTGTCTATATATATATATATATATTTATATATATATATGTGTGTGTATTTATATATATGTGCTTGTGTATGTATATGTCTATGTGTGTATATATATATATATATATATATATATATATATATATATATATATATATATATATATATATATATATATATAGCTATGTATATATATTTATAAGTGTGTTTAAGTGTGTGCGTGTATTAGTGTTTGTGAGTGTGTTAGTGTGTGTGTTAGATTATATATATGAGTGTGTGTATATATATATATATATATCTTGTTGTATATATATATAGATATATATATATGTATATATGTGTGTGTGTGTGTCTGTGTGTGATTGTGAGAAGGGGGGAGATGCACAGCCAGCAGCAGCAGCAGCCATATGCAGTAACAGTAGCAGCAATAACCGCAAAAGCAGCAGCAGCAAGTGCAGTAAGGGCAGCAGCAGCAGCAGATTATGCAGCAGCAGTACAAGCTCCAACAGTAGCAGCGAGGCTAGTAGCGAGGGTGAGTGAGTTATGAGGGTTTAATAGATAAATAGATTATTGGATAGTTAGTATAATAGATAGCTAGATAGATGGATTGATAGTTAGATAGGTAAATAGATAGATAGTTACTTAGATAGATAGATAGATAGATAGATAGATAGATAGATAGATAGATTGGTAAGTTTGATAGATAGATATATCTATGGATAGATAGGTAGTTATCTATCTAAGGTATAGATATCTATATACATATAGTTATATACATATCTATAGATATCAAGATAGTTATATACATATATATATTTATGAGTTGGGTAAGGTGTATATGGGTATGTGTATATGTGTGTGGATATCTATATATATATGTATATAGATACTTAGATATGTATATATATGATAGATATATATATATATATATTTTCTAGCTTAGATAGCTACTAGATAACTAGTTAGAGGGGTTTGTGAGCGGTATCTCAATACCTTGGGATACTGAGGTATCTCAATACCTTGAGATATCCAAGGTATTAAGTTTCGAGCGGGGTATTTGAGCAATAGCCTAGGAATAGTATTGGAGTGATTTTTATATGCTTATGTGTATATATTTACGTGTGCTAGCATAGGTTTTAGGCGGGATGCATGGCCTAGGGCGAGGTATCGGATACCGAGGGTATCCCGGTATCTCGAGGAGGCGAGTTTGTGAGTTTTCTAGCTTAATGAGCTCGGTTTGACCTAAAATTTTAGGGGCACCCTAGTTTGACCTAGCTTTGACCATAATTGTCCCCGTTGACCGTAAAAGTCAACGTTTGACCTAGTTTTGACCTAGAGTTGACTTTTTAGACCACGGGTTAACTTTTTGACCCGAATTTCACCAGTTTGACCCGTTCGACCTAGAATAGCCCTAGAAGCCTATTTTTAATTATTTTATATCAGTTTAAATCCTTAGAACCCTATTTAATTCTGTATTTCGTATTAGGTTCTTGCGACACCGGTACGGATCTCGATCTTCAGCAGTTGCTCAGGACATCAGGCGAGTACCTACCTCTGATAGTTTTCATTTCATGATAGCATTTATATCACTTGTTCTAGAACTGTGATACTTAATTCTGATACATTGTTACATGAGCTGGTACTAGTGGATCCCGTCATGAGATGCTGTCCCCCTTACCGTGTTCAGCGGGTACTCTATCACGTGTATTTCATTATGTGCTTCGGGTA
Organism: Iris macrosiphon; assembly: GCA_036927795.1. NCBI lineage: Eukaryota > Viridiplantae > Streptophyta > Magnoliopsida > Asparagales > Iridaceae > Iris > Iris macrosiphon. The sequence continues at coordinate 132,480,519 of JAYESA010000019.1, read as the reverse complement.
TTAATTCTCATGTACTATCATGTGCTTCTTGTGCTCTCGCCTTCGTGTGCGCGAGCTATTATCATGTACGTAGTGTGTTGTGGTTGGATCCAAGAGTATTAGTGGGGGAGGGGAGTAGGAGTTGGTTATATGATCAAAGCCAAACAGTATTCATGTGTATGTCGGTTATGCAACTCAAGCATAACCGAGTTATCTTAGTAGTTTTTATGTGCAACCTAAGCCGATCACATAACGAACTTGTGCTCAAGGCACTTAGCTAATATTCATGTTTTCTCACCTGTAGTTACTTTTCCACTACTTGTATTATTCTCCAGTTTATATTGCAGCTACTTATTGTGCTCCAGCATATATTTATTTCCTGTGCATCTTGTATACTTTTCTATTGCTTGTCATATACACCTTACCATGTATTTGGAGTTGCTTTCAGAGTTATGTACTTTGCTCCAGTCCTGACTGGGCATATTTTTTTCTAGAGGATCCTGAGGATTATTGCCCGACGTTCTACGGGCCGGGTATTGACGAGGGTTGTGACCCCGAGACTGAGAAGGATTGCGCCGAGGAGACGCCTTTAGCGCCCTAGTTAGCTAGGTGGGTTTCCTGGGTTGTTCCCAGTGGTTTATTTCTGGATGATTGTACTTATTCTTTTGTTGCCTGTGAGATATTGTAGACTATTATAGACTTGGACTGTATTTTGGATATTGTCTTGCTCTGTGTTTCTTTGTTTCCTTTTGCTATCATATCGTGCTTTTACTCTTTCCCTAGATATTATGATTGAGAGTTCATATATATATTGTGTGGTTGTCCTCCTTTTGGAGAGGATTATTCATATATATATTGCGTGGTTGCCCTCCTTTTTGGAGATATCATGGCAGATTTTTCTGTGAGTTATATAGATAGTTGGTTGACCTAGAACGGACATTTACAGCGTTCTACCGTCGATTCTGCGGTGTAGGCTGGATGTACCCACGACTCATGCCCGATTTTTCGGGTGCGGGTCGTGACACATTTTTGGTGGCGGCCCATGCAGGTCTAGTTTTTAGGTTTACCTGAAATAGAAAATAGGATATAGGATATAGGCTGAGAGAGAGTGTGCTCAATCATAACTAGGACCCTTCCTGATTCCTTTTGCTATCTTTAATTTTCCTAAAATTATTTTCTTTTGCAATATTATTGGCCTTCTTTGATGATATCGTATCTTGCACCGTATTGACTTCTTTTGCTCTGTGTTCTTCTTGATTCCATTCCAGCAATTGCTTTATTTGATTCCGGGGCTTCCCATAGCTTTGTGTCTGTATCTTTTGCTGTTAGACACCATCTTGTTGCTGAACCTTTAGCTAGACTCTGCAAGATCACGACCGGGGGTGGCATCATCCTAGTTAGTGATGTTTGCAGAGACCAGAGAGTTATCTTGGGAGGCCAGGAGTTGAGTGTGTGCCTACTCGTAATGCCACTTTCGAGCTACGATATTATACTCGGGATGGATTGGTTGAGTATGCATTGTGCTAGTATAGATTTTTATGGAGACAGAGTTTTGTTTAGTCTACCAGGTGAGCCAGAGTTTTAGTTTACCAGAGGAGCAGCGGAGCAGAGCGAGGGAGTCTTCTGCGGAGCCCTGGTGGTAGAGCCGAGGTCGCTACATCCACTGATAGAGGAGTATATGGATGTCTTTCCGGAGGAGTTACCAGGGTTACCTCCGGACAGAGATGTGGAGTTCTCTACAGAGTTGGTGCCAGGCGCGGAGCCGATATCCCAGCACATCTATAGAGTCAGTAACAATGAGCTGATAGAGTTGAAGAAGTAGGTGGATGAGCTTCAGGACAAGGGATTTATCAGATCTAGTTCTTCCCCGTGGGGTACTCCGATACTTTTTGTGCCGAAGAAGGATGGGTCGATACGGATGTGTATCGACTACAGGGCTCTGAACAACCTCACAATCAAGAACAAGTATCCGCTACCATGTATTGATAATCTTTTTGACCAGTTGAGTAGAGCGAGGGTGTTTTCCAGGATTGATCTGTGGACAGGCTACCACCAGGTGAAGGTCAGGAAGGAGGATATTCCGAAGACAGCTTTTTGGACCAGATATGGACAGTATGAGTTTATGGTGATGTCGTTTGGGTTGACTAATGCCCCGGTAGTGTTCATGAATCTGATGAACAAAGTATTCCATCAGCATCTGGACAGGTTTGTGGTGGTGTTTATAGATGATATCTTGGTATATTCAAAGACCCCAGAGGAGCATGAGGAGCATCTGAGGATAGTGCTGGAGACTCACAGGAAGGAGAAGCTTTATGGAAAGCTCTCAAAGTGTGAGTTCTTCCTTGACAAGGTTGAATTCCTTGGTCATGTGGTGACTGGAGAGGGTATCTCGGTGGATCCGAGAAAGATCATGGTAGTTGAGGCATGGAGTGCTCCGAGTTCAGTAGCCGAGGTCAGGAGTTTCTTGGGACTCGCAGGTTACTACAGGAGATTTGTTCAGGATTTTTCCCGGATTACAGAGCCGTTGTCCAGGTTGACTCGGAAGGACGTGGAGTTTGTTTGGTCAAAGAAGTGCCAGATCGCCTTTGATGAGCTGAAGAGGAGGTTGACAACAGCTCCAGTGTTAACGTTGCTATCAGGTTCTGGAGGATTCACTATCTATAGTGATGCATCGGGGAAGGGATTGGGTTGTGTGTTGCAGCAGAATAGAGGGTGATTGCCTATGCTTCCAGGCAATTACGTCCTCATGAGAAGAACTACCCTACCCACGATTTGGAGTTGGCAGCGGTCATCTTAGCTCTGAAGTTATGGAAACACTATTTATACGGAGAGCGTGTGGAGATCTTCACAGACCACAAGAGCTTGAAGTATGTGTTTACCCAAAAAGAGATGAACCTAAGGCAGAGGAGATGGTTGGAGTTGATGAAAGACTTCGACATATCGTTACAGTACCATCTAGGAAAGGCGAACGTAGTTGCGGATGCGTTGAGCAGGTATCCGGTAGCTATGTGCCTGACTACAGATCGTTATCTTCTGGCAAATCTAGAGAGGTTGGGCATTGAGGTGATAGTGCTTGGAGTTGAGATACAGATGTGGGGACTGCAGATTCAATCAGAGTTGGTAGACCGGATCAGGGCTACACAGTTTGATGATGAGTCCCTGAGGAGCATCAGGGCGCAGGATCAGACGGGATTAGCAGATGACTTCACCATTGCTGATGATGGTTCTTTGCGGTACGGTACCAGGTTGTGCATGCAGAGTGGATCGTTATGCGAGGAGGTTCTTCAGGAGGCGCATCGATCCCAGTATTCTATGCATCCAGGTGCCAACAAGATGTATAGAGATCTGAGAGAGCATGTATGGTGGTACGGGATGAAGCAGGAGGTAGCGTGCTTCGTATCACGATGCTTAGTGTGCCAGCAGGTGAAGGCGAAGAGGCAGAGACCAGGAGGATTGCTCCAGCCGTTACCTATTCTAGAGTGGAAATGGGAGCATGTGACCATGGATTTTGTTTCTGGACTTCCCCATTCTCCAGGCGGGAAGGATGCGATTTGGGTCATCGTGGACAGGTTGACCAAATCGGCCCACTTTATACCATTCAAAGTGGGTACGTCTACAGAGAGACTAGCAGAGATATATGTGCGCCAGATAGACAGACTGCATGGAGTTCCTGTGAGCATAGTATCAGATCGAGACAGTCGCTTTACTTCGCATTTCTGGAGGAGTCTGCAGGATAGCTTGGGCACCAAGCTCAAGTTTAGTACTACATATCACCCACAGACAGATGGTTAGTCAAAGAGGACCATTCAGACACTTGAAGACATGCTTCGCACTTGTATTTTGGATTTCAGAGGCTCTTGGGAGGATCACTTGCACTTAGTAGAGTTTGCTTACAACAACAACTACCAAGCCAGTATCGAGATGTCACCTTTTGAGGCATTGTATGGACGGAGGTGTCGCACTCCGTTATCATGGGATGATGTAGGCAAGAGAGCTTTGCTTGGCCCGAAGATGGTGGTTGATGCAGCGGAGAAGGTCAAGCTCATTAGAGATAGACTTCGGGTGGCGCAGGACAGGCAGCGGCATTGGGCCGATAGCCACCGGAGACCTTTGGAGTTCGAGGTATAGCTTAGAATCTAGATTTTGTTCTTGTGTTTGCTTGTGATTGCTTGTTTTAGACTAAGTGCATAGACCTTGTTTGTGCTAGGTTGGAGATCTGGTGTTCCTGAGGATTTCTCTGATGCGGGGCACTATTCACTTCGGTGGAGGCGGGAAGCTTAGCCCACGTTTCGTCGGACCCTTCCGTATTCTTGAGAGGGTTGGCACCGTGGCGTATAGGCTTGAGTTGCCGCCTACTCTTGAGGGAGTTCATGATGTGTTCCATGTGTCACAGTTGAGAAGGGTACGTGGCGGATCCCAGTCACGTATTAGATCACTCAGAGATCATGGTGGGTCCTACTCTTAGCTATCCAGAGCAGCCAGTGGAGATTCTGGATCGGCGAAAAAAGGTGTTGAGGAACCAGACTATTCCCTTGGTTCGCGTCGCGTGGAGGCGTCACCCTCCAGGTGAGTCGACCTGGGAGAGGGAGGATGAAATGCGCGAGCGATACCCCTATCTTTTCGAGCCCTGAGGTATGGTTCTTTCATTGCATTCCTGTCCTAGTTTCGTCTTTTTAATTTCGAGGACGAAATTATTTTAAGGAGGGTAGGCTTGTCACTACCTAATTCTAAAAAATAGGATTTTTTTTTTATTTTATAAATTTTTAATTATATTTAATTACTTATATTTATATTTATTTAGTGGTTGTATTATTTTTTAATTGATTGTTTTAGGGTTTTGGCTAGCCTGGACCCATGTCAGACCCTAGTGGACCCATGTTCGACCCAGCCCACACCCTTGTGAGGATTATTATGGGGCTTAGAAATATTTATTATATTTTTAGTGGGTTAGTTGGAGAGATTTGGAATTATTTGAGTTCTTTTGGAACCCAAAACCCAAAACCAATTTAGGGGAGGACATTTTGGGCATTTGGAGAATTAGTGAACCCTTATTAGGAGTGGCCGGCCCCTAAACAGCAGCCCCTACCCGCATAAGAGCAGCACAACCCCCCTCTTCTTCATATTCTTCTTCTTCTTCACTTCTTCTTCTTCTTCTTCTTCTTCTTCTTCTCCACTTCTTCTTTCTTCTCCCCAAGTAAGTGTTCTTTATTTTTCTTCCTTCCTTCTTCCATTCCTTCTTCTTTATGTAAACCCTAACCTTGCATTTTCCCTAACCTAGGTGTATGGAGCCTAGATTTAGTGTGGAGGCTAGATTTGGTGGCTTGGAGCTTGAGGGAGGTGATTTCTAGTGATTGGGAGACTTTGGCCTTGGGATTCCAACTCCCAAGAGGTAAATCCTAACTTTCCCCTTGTTAATTACTTTTATGTAGTATAATTAGTGGTTTAGAACCTTCCTAGACCCTAAGCCTACCCGTAGGAGGAAGTTGGAACTAGTTTGGTTGAGTTTGGAGACTTTAACATTAGATTTTATGTCAATTTTGGGTGGAATTCGAATTTGGCCCAATTTTGGGTAATGCCCTAGGTTAGACAGACCTAAGTAGATATTGTCACGTGTTTTGAGGTTGAGTGTGTGTCTCCGTTCGGACACGGGAAGTCGTGTCGCGGAGAAACGGGCATTTCGGGCGAATTTGGGGTTTTCGTCGTCGCCGATTCTAAGTGCGTGTGCATTTCCGCCACGGACATAAAATTGATGCGGCATCATTTTTTCTAGGATCTAGACATCGTTTAGAACCCGTGGGTAAATTTTGGGCCGATTCCGAGTTGGTTTTGTGTGCGTTTCAGGAGGTTTTTCGAACCGCACACCGCATGTTCGTCGAAATGACCGAACGGCCATTTCGACTTGGTTTCCTAGTTTCGGGCTTGTGCGCGCGTTGGGTTAGCATCGGGGAGTGTGTGCTAGAATTCTCGGATTATATTTTATATATTTATAGGTGTTTGTGCGTGTCGGGGTCGTTGGGCGTGAGTGGGACGTGTTGGTTGTGTGTTGTGGTTGAGTTGTGTTTAGTGTCTATATATATATATATATTTATATATATGTGTGTCTATATATATGTATATATATTTATATATATATATATATATATATATATATATATATATATATATATGTGTGTGTGTATTTATATATATGTGCTTGTGTATGTATATGTCTATGTCTATGTGTATATAAATATGTATATGTATAAGTGTGCTTGCGTATGTATATGTATATGTATATGTATATGTATATGTATATGTATATGTATATGTATATATATATATATATATATATATATAAACTTGAGTGTGTGAGTATATGTATATATATATATATCTGTGTGTGTGTGTATATATATATAAATAGGTGTTTATATATATATATATATATATATATATATATATATATATATATATATATATATATATATATATAGCTATGTATATATATTTATAAGTGTGTTTAAGTGTGTGTGTGTGTATTAGTGTTTGTGAGTGTGTTAGTGTGTGTGTTAGATTATATATATGAGTGTGTGTATATATTTATCTAGTTGTATATATATATAGATATATATATGTATATAGGTGTGTGTATGTGTGTGTGTGTGTGTGTGTGTGTGATTATGAGAAGGGGGGAGATGCACAGCCAGCAGCAGCACAGTAGCAGCCATATGCAGCAGTAGCAGCAGTAATAACATCAAAAGCAGCAGCAGCAAGTGCAGTAAGGGCAGCAGCAGCAGCAGATTATGCAGCAGCAGCAGCAGTACAAGCTCCAGCAGTAGCAGCGAGGCTAGTAGCGAGGGTGAGTGAGTTATGAGGGTTTAATAGATAAATAGCTTATTAGATATTTAGTATAATAGATAGCTAGATAGATGGATTTATAGTTAGATAGGTAAATAGATAGATAGTTACTTAGATAGATAGATAGATAGATAGATAGATAGATAGATAGATAGATAGATAGATAGATAGATAGATAGATAGATCTATGGATAGATAAGTAGTTATCTATCTAAGGTATAGATATCTATATACATATAGTTATATACATATCTATAGATATCTAGAAAGTTATATACATATATATTTATGAGTTGGTTAAGGTGTATATGGGTATGTGTATATGTGTGTGGATATCTATATATATATGTATATAGATACTTAGATATGTATATATATGATAGATATATATATATTTTCTAGCTTAGATAGCTACTAGATAACTAGTTATAGGGGTTTGGGAGCGGTATCTCAATACCTTGGGATACCGAGGTATCTCAATACCTTAAGATATACAAGGTATTGAGTTTCGTGCGGGGTATTTGAGCAATAGCCTAGGAATAGTATTGGAGTGATTTTTATATGCTTATATGTATATATTTATGCGTGCTAGCATAGGTTTTAGCGGGTTTAGGTGGGGTGCGTGGCCTAAGGCGAGGTATCGGATACCGAGGGTATCCCGGTATCTCGAGGAGGCGAGTTTGTGAGTTTTCTAGCTTAATGAGCTCGGTTTGACCTAGAATTTTAGGAGCACCCTAGTTTGACCTAGCTTTAATTGTCTTCGTTGACCGTAAAAGTCAACACTTGACCTAGTTTTGACCTAGAGTTGACTTTTTGGACCCCGGGTTGACTTTTTGACCCGAATTTTATCGGTTTGACCCTTTCGACCTAGAATAGCCCTAGAAGCCTATTTTTAATTATTTTATATCAGTTTAAATCCTTAGAACCCTGTTTAATTCTTCTTTTCGTATTAGGTTCTTGCGACACCGGTTCGGATCTTGATCCTCATCAGTTGCTCAGGACATCAGGCGAGTGCCTACCTCTGATAGTTTCCATTTCATGATAGCGTTTATATCACCTGTTCTAGAACTGTGATACTTGATTCTGACACATTGTTACACAAGATGGTACTAGTGGATCTCGTCATGAGATGCTATCCCCCTTACCGTATTCAACGGGTACTCTATCACGTGTATTTTATCATGTGCTTCGGGTATTGATTCTCATGTTCTATCATGTGCTTCTTGTGCTCTAGCCTTCGTGTGCACGAGCTATTATCATGTACGTAGCGTGTTGTGGTTGGATCCAAGAGTATTAGTGGGGGAGGGGAGTAGGAGTTGGTTATATGATCAAAGCCAAACAGTATTCATGTGTATGTCGGTTATGCAACTCACGCATAACGGAGTTATCGTAGTATTTTTCATGTGCAACCTAAGACGATCACATAACGAACTTGTACTCAAGGTACTTAGCTAGTATTCATGTTTTCTCACCTGTAGTTACTTTTTCACTACTTGTATTATTCTCCAGTTTATATTGTAGCTACTTATTGTGCTCCAGCATATATTTATTTCCTGTGCATCTTATATACTTTTCTATTGCTCGTCATATACACCTTACCATGTATTTGGAGTTGCTTTCAGAGTTATGTACTTCGCTCCAGTCCTGACTGGGCATATTTTTTCCAGAGGATCCTGAGGATTATTGTCCGACGTTCTACGGGCCGGATGTGGACGAGGGTTGTGACCCCGAGATTGAGGAGGAGTGCGCCAAGGAGACGCCTTTAGCTCCCTAATTAGCTAGGTGGGTTTCCTGGGTTATTCCCAGTGGTTTATTTCTGGATGATTGTACTTATTCTTTTTTGCATGTGAGATGTTGTAGACTATTATAGACTTGGACTGTATTTTGGATATTGTCTTGCTATGTGTTTCTTTGTTTTCTTTTGCTATCATATCGTGCTTTTACTCTTCACCTAGATTTTGTGATTGAGAGTTCATATATATATTGCGTGGTTGCCCTCCTTTTGGAGAGGATTATTTATATATATATTGCGTGGTTGCCCTCTTTTTTGGAGAGGTCATGGCAGATTTTTTTGTGAGTTATATAGATAGTTGGTTGACCTTGAACAGACCTTTACAACATTCTACCGCAGATTCTGCGGCGTAGTCTGGACGTACCCACGACTCATGCCCGATTTTTTGGGTGCTGGTCGTGACATGCCAAGTGGCTACAATTGTGGAATGATTGTACAGGCGATGATCAGGCGATGTTCATAACATTATGTCTTGTATATATGCTTCAGTTCCGAATGCACCGCAGCTTCGGAGTGATCTTCACACCTTAGCACGTACGAAGGAGACGTCCGCACCGAATGAGGTTCTCCCGCACCCTGCATACAAACTGGTGGATTATCAGTATATTGAATGCACTGGTGGGGAGACTACTCGCCCGCTCGACAAATCCACATACGTAATACAGGTTCCGTGCGCAACTATTAAGTTGTCTTTCTAGTTGCCTTAGGATCAGTTTCATGCAAGATTTGAATAGCCTAGTTCGTGTGGCAGTGCGCCGTACGACATGAGAGAAAATACGGCGAGACTTACCAACTTACCATTTCTTCTTCCCTGTCCGAGGCAAACAATATAATCAAGCACGGGCAAGTATAACATTCAGGGCATAGCATATGCAACACGATGAGTCATTTTATCATGATCGTTCAGGTATTTAATTGTTTCTCGTTGTGATTCAATGAGCCTCTAAGCGAGAATGACTTATCTATATGAACGTTAGTCACTGGCATAGGCATAAAGGACCATTTATAGTCTTTGAACAAGGATGGTATGCAACGAAGCACGTGAGGCGCTACACGCCATCCTATCCGCAAGTGAGACTATCGTGCAGTTCCATCCGGATCGGATCGGTCCCAGTGCCCCGGTGACCGCCCGTGGAACCGAATGACCTTGTTTCCAAGTTGTCTGTGACATGCAGGTCAGGGTCAGTTTCAAATCCACAACATGAATGATAATCCATGATTAGTGATCTGAACGAGCGTTTGCTCCAAGAGCTGAGATTCGTTCATTACATGACGTGATTCTCGTTCAGATATAAACTTGATGTGATTATCATTCAATTGTCATGTTATAGGATTCACGTTCAGTATTCATTACCCTGATGCGTGCCCCTGGTTCGGGGATTACCTTGGAGACCCAACGATCCCGGATACTTGCAGGTTCATTCAGGCACGGAACGACTACGTAGTAGTTTCCCGGGGTTTGGATGAAAATATGGCAACGTACCAGCAGACAAGCATGCATTTCTAAGGAACATAAGTAAACACGTTTGCTCGGACCCGAAGGTAAGCCGAGAGATAAAGCCGTTAGGGACTTAGCATGTGAGGGTCTGAATATAAGCAGTATTTCAATTTCCATGTTCTAGCATAAGCAATAGAAGTTGGGATTATTCCCTTAGCTAGGTACGTTGGATTCTTTTTAGCATGCAGGGGTGAATCACCTAGCGACTAGCATGAATATTCCAGATTTTATGTGTGCTGGCTAAGCAAAGACAAGTTTACCGTAGCCACCCACCTTAGCGATGATTCACCTCGGTAGAGCGATACGTCAAGCGAGCCTCTGAAAGCCTAAGTCGGATTCCTGTAGGGACAAGTCTGGATATCCTTTGCTTCTTGTTTGAGGCAAAGCGGATCGGGACAGTTGCACTTTTGCCAATTGAGTCGGCAGTCCGCTAGAACGGAACGGGGTGTTACATCCTACCCAACTCAGAAAAAGTCTTGTCCTCGAGACTTACTGAGGACAAGCAGTAATCTAGGGTTGAGGCAACCCTAGACAAGTCGTTGTACTTGTTTTATTTGGATATTCACTTGCACAAGCATCAAAATCGGCATATCACTTAGTCTGGATCGTGCACACTTTCGAAGTGCACTTCTAGCGTGAGCACGTCAACCAGCTTAGTGATAGCGAACTCTTAGCACTCGAGTTTCACGTTTTTTAATTCTTGGATGGTGCACTAGTTCAAGGCGTCCCTCGAATAGATGTATTCAACCAAACTTAGAGTTAGTGAAATCGGACAAGCTACTAGCGATACTCTCAAGGGTTCGCACAGGTTGGCACAAAGGCCACTCGCAGCACAACAACATACAAGAAAGCATATCATTCAAAATGTATTTTAAAAGTATTTAGACTTATTGTTGGAATATCCCATCGAGGCATTGAGAGAGAGCGTGCATATAACTCACGAACGAGCTTTCAAAACTGAGACATCGAATTAAAATTCAAAGGCATAGAAGCCAGGCTCTGATACCAACATGTTACACCCCGATCTCCTGCAGGCTATTTCGGCCATCCCCGCTAGGCGAGAATCACCTTCGCCAGCGCTCCCGCGGGATGATCGCTTTGACCCATCTGGGCGTGATGCCGCACGAGCGTGAGCCACGCCCGTGCAAGGCCGTGGTTCATTGGCTGACGGTAAGAGTTCTAAGCCACAGAGTCGCACAGTTTGTCCGAGTCCAGCGGAATCATAAACGCATAGCAATTTGATAACAGGTTCACTGAGTCGACAATATATAGCGGAAGCATTGAAACACAAGTTGAAGTAAAGCAAGCTCTTTTATTTATATGAACAAGTGTTATAGGTGACCTATAGCCGAGATTATAAGTCGCTCAAGCCTCTCTCTCTCTGAAACAGTAAAAGCGTGCCAAGTGGCTATAATTGTGAAATGATTGTACAGGCGATGATCAAGCGATGTTCACAACATTATGTATTATATATGTGCTTCAGTTTCGGACGCACCGCTACTTCGGAGTGATCTTCACGCCTTAGCACGTACGAAGGAGGTGTCCGCACCGAACGAGGTTCTCCCGCACCCTGCATACAAACTGGTGGATTATTAGTACATTGAATGCGCTGGTGGAGAGGCTACTCGCCCGCACGACAAATCAAAACATGTAATACAGGTTCCGTGCACAACTATTAAGTTGTCTTTCTAGTTGCCTTAGGATCAGTTTCATGCAAGATTTGAATAGCCTAGTTTATGTGGCAGTGCGCCAGGCGACATGAGAGAAAACACGGTGAGACTAACCAACTTACCATTTCTTCTTCCCTGTCCGAGGCAAACAATATAATCAAGCACGGGCAAGTATAACATTCAGGGCATAGCATATGCAACACGATGAGTCATTTTATCATGATCGTTCAGGTGTTCAATTATTTCTCGTTGCGATACAATAACTCGCACGCGGATAGCCGCTAAGCGATAATGACTTATCTATATGAACATTAGTCGCTAGCATAGCCATAAAGGACCGTTTATAGTCTTTGAACAAGGATGGTATACAACGAAGCACGTGAGGCGCTACACACCATCCTGTCCGCACGTGAGACTATCGTGCAGTTCCATCCGGATCGGAATGGTCCCAGTGCCCCGGTGACCGCCCGTGGAGCCGAATGACCTTGATTCCAAGTTGTCCGCGACATGCAGGTCAGGGTCAGTTTCAAATCCACAACTTGACTGATAATCCATGATTCGTGATCAGAACGAGCGTTTGCTCCAAGAGCTAAGATTCGTTCGTTACATGACGTGATTCTCGTTCAGATATAAACTTGATGTGATTATCATTCAGTTGTCACGTTATAGGATTCACGTTCAGTATTCATTACCCTGATGCGTGCCCCTGGTTCGGGGATTGCCTTGGAGGCCCAATGGTCCCGGATACTTGCAGGTTCATTCAGGCACGGAACGACTACGTAGTAGTCTCCCGGGATTTGGATGAAAATATGGCAACGTACCAGCAGACAAGCATACGTTTCTAAGGAACATAAGTAAACACGTTTGCTCGGAGCCGAAGGTAAGCCGAGAGATGAAGTCGTTAGGGACTTAGCATGCGAGGGTCTGAATATAAGTAGTATTTCAATTTCAATGTTCTATCATAAGCAATACAAGTTGGGATTATTCCCTTAGCTAGGTGCGTTGGATTCTTTTTAGCATGCAGGGGTAAATCACCTAGCGACTAGCATGAATATTCCAGATTTTATTTCTGCTGGCTAAGCAAAGACAAGTTCACCGTAGCCACCCACCTTAGCGATGATTCGCCTCGGTAGAGCGATACGTCAAGCGAGCCTCTGAAATCCTAAGCCGGATTCCTGTAGGGACAAGTCTGGATATCCTTTGCTTCTTGTTTGAGGCAAAGCGGGTCGGGACAGTTGCACTTTTGCCGATTGAGTCGGTAGTCCGCTAGAACGGAACGGGGTGTTATAATGGCGTGCAGGAAATCGGCGCTGTCGGTCTCCGGTGGTCTTCTCCGGCGAGTATAGAGGAAGGGGGTGGCGGACACGGGCTGCTCCAGTCAGTGGCGAACAGGGAAGAAGGAGAGGGAGATGTCGGCTGCTACTTGGTTTTAGGGTGATGGGTTGAGGAAAAAGTAAGGAAAAAAATTATATATATATGTGAAGGATGGTTTGGAGGTTGACCTAGAAAGTTGGGCCTGGTCAACATCCTTCTTGAAAAAGGGTTTGGCTTCTTCATATAGATATTTGGAGGGCTAGGATTGCATTGTTTCAAAATGGAGGGCTAAGGTTTAATGAGGGTTGATGTTGTGTGCTACACATTCCAAAAATTATGGAGAAAATTTACATGACAATCAATGAAGGAAAATTAGGGTTTCTTCATTTGTTGGGCCAATAGGGTATGAACACCTCAATGCACTTTTGCATAAAAGTGGCCAACAATTTGAAAATTGCACAAGGTGGGGTTTTTGGATTAATTTAATTAAAATTAATATAATTGGTGTTCTAAAATTAATTAGAAGTATATAGGGCTAGAATTAGGTGGGGCACAAGTGTCATGGATGTGGAAGACTCAAAGTAGAATATTATCATAATTTGGGTTGCACTAAATGGGTCGAGATTGTGTCTCCAATTTTGATTAAAACGCACAAAGATGTAAAGTTAGATTTATACAGAATCAATATAATCGTTTGCGACGAATGTTATGCGACTAAAATGAAGCACAAAAGGGCATAGTTATAAGTTACACAAGGATCAAAAATAGAAGGCTGGCACGTCTAGGACAAGGGTAAAATTTGTTGGAAGGCAAAAGCTAGCGTAGCGCTCCAATTAATGAAGCAACCATAAGGTACAACAGTCAAATAAAATTATAGTAATTAAATATAAATTATCATGCAATATTAACACATTAAATTAAATAAATAAAAAGACAAAAATACTCCTATTCTGGAATGTGGTAGTGATAAATCTGCTTGTGAATTCGTGGAGCATTTTAGACAGGCAACCCTGAAGCTACCCCCCGGTATTCCAGACCCTGCATTCATCGACACATACAAAAATAATCCTACTACCTATAGTAGGGCTCTAGACAGGTCTAACTCAATTTCAAGACTAAACGACATTCATCATCGGGGGCCGAAGCTGCTGAAGGCAACGCAAAATTGGCACACAATCTGGGGTTACAAATTACCAATGCTAAAGGGAAGCGTCCCTCCAATAGTTCAAATAATCGCAATAGCAAAGGAAATGAGGCCTTGGCGATAAATCTGTCAAAGTGACCCACCTCTCCTATAGCACAAAATCCTCTGGAGTCCTCCATGCCTAAGGAAGAATATTTCTTCCACGAGAGTGATATCCCCAGCATTTTCGAATGCTTGATAAAAAGTAACAAGTTACAGTTTTTTGAAGTCAAGCGACCAAAGATAATCACTGCCAACATGGTGTCTCTTTAATTCACAACGAATGTGTCTCTTTAATTTACAACGAATGCTTGATTAAAAAATAGTCACTGCCAACACGGTGTCTCTTTAAGGTTGTCAAAACAGATGACCCGAGTTACTACTTTTACTACCGATATGTAAGTCACCGTACCAAGGCTTGTTATGTCTTGAAGAAGAAGATACAACAGTTGATAGATGCAAAAGCTTTCAGACTTTACAACGAAGAAAAGATAGTCACTGCCAATATGGTGTCTCTTTAATTCAGTGACTTTCCAGCACAAGAAGTCTCGCATGGCGTCGTCCCAATACCTCGAGCTACGATAAAAGTTGTAAATTTTCCGTCCTCTAGAAGCCAAATAGGGGAATTGGTGCCCCTTACCACAGATCATGGCGAGATTATATTGATTCATCCTGATCTGCTGTCAGACTGGAACCTGGGAGCAGCATCTTCCAACTCAAAATCTAAGAAAGGTAAGAAGTGTAAATCATGCAATATGATTTCTACAACTCCTTATTCAAACAGAGATCAAGATCTCCATCAAGAAGATGTATCTTTCGAGATCAAATTTCAAAATCTGAACATTACCCCACTAAGCTCCGCTCGCAAGCTTTGCTTGACACACCGACAATGGTCCATAATTGGCAATGTTCCGCTATACAAGGCACAACTGATCTTCAGTGCTTATGAAGGTGTTCCTATACAAATTCCTTCTCATTCTTCTGTAACCAGTTGAGCATTAACCTCAACCCTAGTGCATGAGGAAGATCGTCCCCAATTTTATCAATACAGCTAGAAATCTGTACGCTTGATACAAAATATGGGGTATAATTTCCAGAAAGCTGAAGGTTTGAACTTTGGCAAGGGACGACGTATTTCTCTACAACTCCAAGGAAAATTCAATAAATCCCATAGTGGATTGGGATATGATGAAACCAGCCCCCATATTCACTCTAAGAAAGGGCAGGATAAAAAGAAACTCAAGTCTTGTAACATGGTACTTCTTTCTCCAATATCCGAAGAAGAAGCTATGACTGGTACCAGATCCAGCAAAGATTATCATAAGACTTATGAATATTTCCCGGAAGATGCTATTAACACTCTTCCTACTTCGCTAACTCATGTTATTCCGTTCACAACCGAACTTGGTCCTTTGAAGCCTATTACGGTAGAGAAAAGAAAGCAAAAGGAAGTACGCTTCAACAAATCATTGAAGAAGAATGTACCCCAGGGACTTAAAAAGCCCTATAACTTTGACATATTGGCACAACTAGCGAATACCCCAGCTAGACTCTCCATATTCGAGTTGCTTCATTTGTCGAAGGAGACTCATGAATCTTTGAGTGAAGCTCTGATACAGGCGGACTCATGCCTACCTCAACTCAAGACTCTTGATGAAGAGACATTAGCATGTCCTCAATTCTACAACATGATCGAGAAGATTTCAAACATCACCTTACGTAAGATGATATGCTACTCAAAGATAATCGGCATGACAGACCTCTGTACTATACCAGTTACAACAGATCTATCAAGGTGAACCAGATTCACATCGACCCTATTTTTTCACTCAGTAACATGCCTAAAAGTTTGCTGAGAGGATTGAAGATACCAATGCACAACCTGTCTGCTACCAGTACTACTTTCTAGGCTTTAATGCTGGAAGGAGTAAACCGCTGGGAAAGAGACGCCTAAAGATTTAGATAGGCAATCTATGCACTAAAGTTACATGATATATGATTGACTCTGACGTATCCTATAATATTTTGCTGGGAGGGCGATGGATACATGAGCATAAAATTATTCCATCCACCCTACATTAATGTTTTAAGTACGTGAATAGTAGAGGAGAGGTCAAGACAGAGGTAGCTGACCTCAAACCTATTTCATTGACTTTGTACTCTATACACCGGAGTACATGAAAGAAGAAGCTAATTAAGCTAGCGATAAAGCTAAAAATAGTCCAAAAGAGGAGCCTCTGATAATCAGAGTCAAAGGACGTTTACTCGTCCAACTCCTTCGAAGCCTTTTGACATCAACCTGCACAAATCATCTCTATTGGTCATCAACCTTCGAGGTAATGAACAACCAACACCGGGGAATGAGCCCCTTGTTATCGACCTTCATCGTAACAAGCAATCAATGTCAGCGAATCAACCCCTAGTCATCAATCTGTCTAAGCCTCCTGTCAACGCTGAAGACTTTGCCGACTATGTGGAAGATGAAGAAATTTTATATTTCATGAATAAAGAGGGCTCGACTTTATACTACATTAATGTGGAACCCTTTGCTGAAAAATTCTTAGAGGCTCTTCACCTCTACGAACCTCTGTCCATACCCGTGGCATCTCCATTATAATACAATTCATCATATGAACTATATGAGGATGCATACTTCATAGTCCCGATAAGACAGAACAAACAACGTCAGATAATCTTTGACAAAGCTAAAATAAAAGAGTCGCATAGACTAATGATTCTAACGAAGATATGGGAAAGATACAACCATATCATTATAGTTAACCATCCAAGAACATCATACAAAGGATGGGATATGACTTAAAATCTGGCTTGGACTAAATTATGGAAAAGGCATGCAGACTCCTATATGTCACATTTCTCTTAAAGGCAAGCCGGAAATATACTACCAACGGACTGGTCGTGGTTTGAGATACGTTATACCACCAACAAGTCCTGAAAGTTCAGAATCAGAAGAAGAAGAAACATATTCTCACTCTTCTGACTCATCATTGTGGAATTCTGAAGAAAGCATGGGTGACGTATTCAAACAGGCATTCTCTGTAAAGATGGTGTCAACTACCCCAGATGAGAAAGATGTTGAACTATCAGAACCATTCGAGAACGATCCAAGGGCACAACACATGGATACTCAATGGGAGCTTCTATTTAAGCAACATGAACCGTCTACAGAGGATGAAATAATCTAAATTAATATAGGAGAAGAATCCTCCCCAAGACCAATCATCATCAGCAAGAGTCTTCTAGAAGAAGATCAACACGCTTTACTCCAGCTAATAAAGGAGTATATCGATATCTTTTCCTGGAGTTACAAGGATATGACTGGCCTAGATCCTGAAATAGCCACACACAAGCTCAATATTCTTCAGAATGCTAAGCCAGTGAAGCAGCAACAACGACAATTCCATCCGGATATAATGGATGCAATTGAAGCAGAAGTAAAAAAACTCATAGCATGTGGCTGTCCGAGAAGAACAATATCCTGAATGGGTAGCCAATGTCATTCCAGTCATGAAAAAAAATAAAAAAGTTTGGGCCTGCATAGATTATCGAGATCTGAACTCGACCTGTCTAAAAGACAAATTTTATCTTCCTATCACAGATGTCATGATTGACAATACTTGTGGCTTTGAACGTATATACTTCATGGATGGATTCTCAAGCTACAATTAAATAAAGATATCACCTAAGGACAACAAATATACATATTTTCGTACACTATTGGGAGTTTATTGTTATACGGTCATGCACTTCGGCTTAAAAAATGCGGGTGCAACGTATCAACGAACCATGAGTACAATTTTTAGAATCATTTACGAAAAGTAGTAGAATATGGATGACATCGCTGTCAAGAGTCCCTCCAAAGGTGATCACCTTCAAGATTTGAAGATTGTATTCCAATTGATGCGTTAGCACCATTTGAAGATGAATCCAACCAAATCCTTTATGGGAGTCTCTAGTGGTAATTTCCTTGAATTTGTTAAAACTTTCAAAGGTATTCACATTGACCCTTATAAAATTAAAGCTATCCTCGAAATACAGTCTCCACATAATCTCAGAGAACTTCGTGGTCTGCAAGGCCGTCTGGCGTACATTAGGAGGATCATCTCCAATCTCTCGGGACGATGCCGACCCTTCACTCAGTTAATGAAGAAAGGAATATCATTTGTCTGGAATAAAGTATGTCAACAAGCATTCGATGACATCAAATAATATTTAACAAATCCGTCAGTTCTGGTATCTCCGATCATAGAAAAATCTTTTTGTTGTATGTTCGAGCAATGGATCACCCCTAGGAGCTCTTCTTGCAAAAAATAGTGATGAAGTCCATGAACAGGCGATCTATTATCTCAGTCGCATGACGGTAGGCACCGAAAATCGATATAATCAGGTGAAAAAAGAATACCTCGCCTTGATGTTTGCTATTCAAAAAATACGATATTACGTGTCGGATCAAACCATTTACCTTATATCTAGAGTAAATCCTCTCAGGGTATTGATGACCAAGCCGAGCACATTTATTCCTGGTTAGCTACATGGGCAATGCTGCTATCGCCTTATGACATGGTATATGTCCCACAAAAAGTAATGAAGGGTCAAGCACTAGCTGATTTCCTGGCAGCTCATCCTGTACCGAAAACTTTCAAACTATACGATGACATCCTAGATGAAATATTAGAGTCTAATATGGCAATAGAAGATGACACCTGTCAACTATTCTTTGACGGTGCATCAAGAATTGGACCCAAAGACAACATAGCAGCTGGAGTTGGCATAGTCCTAATATCTCCTGACCAACTACTCATTCATCGAGCATATTCTCTCAGTGAACCATGTTCTAATAATGTAGTAGAATACAATACTCTACTCATTGGTCTCCAATTAGCTAAAGAAATGGACATAGAATATCTGGAAGCCTACGGAGATTCCAAACTGATAGTCAATCAGATCAGGGAAGAGTATGAGGTTCGACATAAAGACCTCATCCCTTATCATCAAGCGGCAATCGAACTAGGTTTTACCTTCAAAGGATTCTTCATCGAGCATGTACCTCGGTTACAGAATATGGAAGCGGATGCTTTGGCCGGCCTAGCAGCTTCATTGGTTGTTACCCTAAAGAGACGACACTCAATTATGATAACATGATGAGAGTTATTTTGTAGAAAGAATAACTTGCACATTAAACATAGTTACGTAATAACCTTAACTTTAATGGATAAAGATTGGAGAGACCCTTTTATAGACAATGGTGCTTATAGGATTCTTCCAGAAGATACGAAGAAAGCCCCTCTATTATCGCTCGTTCCATTTCTACTATAAAGTTTTATCCAAAATGTTATATCATCATTCTTATAATGGATTGCTACTACGTCGTCTCTCTAAGAAAGAAGAAAGAAGCAAAATAATCACTCCATGAGGCTAATGATGACATTTGTGGAGCACATCGGTCGGGTCCCAAATTACAAGACTGTCTAAGGAGAATGGGTTATTATTGGCCCATCATGGTGGAAGATGTTGTAGACTACGCCCATAGATGCGAATCATATCAAATTCATGCTAATTTTATCCACCAACCAGCAGAATTCTTACACCCTATAGCTTCTTCCTAGCCGTTTAAAGCTTAAGGAATGGACATTAATGGCCCAATCAACCAATCTTCTTCCAGGGGACATTAGTTTATACTTGCAATAATTAATTACTTCTCCAAATGGACAGAAGCAGTCCCACTCATTGAAGTTAAGACGTCCAACGTAATTAACTTCGTCAAACACCATATTATCTATCATTTCGGTATTCTCCGAAGGATAATACATAACAATAGGCCACAATTTTCCTGTCAAGAATTTTATCGGTTCTGTAACAAGAACCAAATCCAGAATATAGCATCAACAGCCTACAATCTAGCAGCCAACGGCTTAGCAGAAGCCTTCAACAAGACAATAATCAAAATCCTTAAAAAGTTTGTCTCATCCAACAAACACGATTGGAATAAAAAACTCAAAAAATATTTATGGGCTTATCGTACGACAGTTCGGGCTCCAACTGGTTGTACACCATTCTCTATGGTATACGGATATGAAGTGGTCCTTCCACTCCAAATCTAGATACCTTCTCTCAGAATAGCTATTGCTAATGAGCTAGTAGTGGAGAATAATGATCAATTACGTCTACAAGAATTAGAAGCATTGGATGAAAAGTGTCTACACGCTCAATAATGCATTCAGTTATACAAAGCACGCATTTTAAGAGCTTTTAATCGAAAGGTCAAGAAAAAATATTTCAGGTCAGTGAATTGGTCCTTTCAGTGAGAAGTCCTATGATCACAAGCAATAAAATCAAAGGCAAATTCTATGCCAAATGGGAAGGTCCTTATATGGTAGACACCATATTCTCCAACGGAGCCTATAGGCTTGCTAAGCCCAACAGAGATTTAATAATGATGCCTATCAACAAAAAATTTCTCAAGAAGTATTATGTCTAAGCACGACATATTCTTCTCCATCTCTGCCAGATTAAAATAAGATGTATAGCAAGATACATTTTGTTTAATCCCCAACAACTCATATCCTATACGGCCTCTCGAACTATTACCTTTATTCATTTTTGAATAAGAAATTGGTAATGGGCCTCAAAGTTTCCCTGTAGAACAATAGTCAAATCCAATGGAACACTCTCGTTGAGATCATCTAAATGATTCTTTCTAACAAAAATGATCCATTCTTAAAACCCAGTTGTTTTGAGGATATCCTATTCCAAATCCCTAGTTGGGTTGGGAATAATCTCACATGTTTATTCACCAGTCAATAAATATAATATGATTCATGTCCATATTACCTCTGAATCATATTTCGTTTATTTCTCTAAAAAGAAGATAACAGTTCACCCTTGAACTACTCTTTCTTCTCCTCCCTGTAAAGTAAACTAATATAATTCACGTCTATATTACCTCTGAATCATATTTTATTTATTTTCCTAAAGAGAAGATAATTGTTCACCCTTGAACTACGATTTTTTCTCCTTCCTTGGTGAATTAAACTAGTGATCTATTATATCACCTCTGATAAGTATTGCATCCTATAAAAATTTTGTGCTCAACAAGAGTATGCCTTGAGTGATACATCTATCAAATCCCCCCTAGAGTTATTCTTCCATGTCCATAATACCTCTGAGCAGATATATATTTAATGGGTCTCGATTTGAAAGTATCGCTAAGGTGAAACAAAATTTCTTTATCGATAGATGGGTTCCTCGAAACCCCAACCAAATCTCACAAATTAAATATTTGGTTATGATTGGGTACTACGTCAGCCCACTATTCTCGAAAGACGGACAGTCAGCAAATTCGAAGAGTTATTCGTGCAAAAGCAGGTCAGCGGTTCCTATGCTAAAGAGCTTTTTACACTCGACAGCAACAGATCTACAGTTTTACGCTCGCAAGTTACAAGTCTATGGTTTTATGTCCGGATGCCTTTGTGCTCGGTAGCTTTTATGCTCGAGAGGCTACAAACCTATGACTTTACGCTCAGCAGATACCAAATCGATGATCTCGCGCTCGATGGCATTTGAAAGTTCGCTCGGAGGCAACAGATCCGCAACATTACGCTCGGAAGATTTCTTTTATTCACAGGCTACAAATCTACAGTTCTACGCTAAGGAGCTTTCTACGCTCGACAGCAACAGATCTACGGTTTTACGCTCGTAAGCTATCAGTCTATGGTTTTATGCCCGGATGCCTTTGTGCTCGGTAGCTTTTACGCTCGAGAGGCTACAAACCTATGACTTCATGCTCAGCAGCTCCGAATCTACGATCTCACGCTCGGTGGCTTTCTACGCTCAATAGACTACGAACTCAGGATTCTCAGCTCATCTACACTACGGATCTCTGACTTTCCGCATATCCGAACAGCAAGGCGGTCGATTACAGGAGTTCATACAGAAGATACTCCTTCTTGACCTCAACATATCCTAAGTACCCGAAGCATACAGAGTTCAAGCTTTGAGAAATAACTCTTTTCGGGTCAAATTAGAGGATCATCCAGACTCCAGTCTGAATATCTCGTCTATCAAGATGGCAACTCAGTTTGACAGCCATTTCTCGATCCTGTTCTAAGGGATTTTTGAGAAATCATTCTTGAAGACGAAGTCTGAACAAAAATTATGTTCATCAGAAGTAAAAACAACAGTTCAGAGCTCTACGCGATTCCTCAGTCCTAGCAACAGGACAGTTCTAAATGTTCAAAATGCTCAACAGCGTTCTATGGACTATTGGTTATGCGCAAGAGGACAGGACCTAGCACTCTTTCTACAGAGTCGGCATAAAGAATCAGACGTGTCGAAGCTACACATATTCAGACTTCTACACATATTCAGACTTCACAGCAACGTATGGCAAGATGATCATATGAAGGAAGCAAGACGATTTTATTAAAGATTAAAGTCATGATTACATATGAGGGAAATCCAATCTACAAGGATTTTTTCTTTATTTTCATGATTATAACTGAGGGAAACCCCGTCTACAATGGGCTTCCTCATCATCGTCTGAAGTTCGCACCGAGAAGCTGTTCTGACAGGTTCTCACGTTGGTGACGGTCTTCCTCTTCTTCCAAGAAGATGATCAGTGGCAGGAGGATACAAAACTGGGCATATGACCCATCCTCCAACAGAAGGAAAGCAGGGTAATTTTGCTTTCCTACAGACCACTGCCACTCTAGCCGGTCTGTCTGCCTCTCGTCACCAGAGGTAACTGGAGAAGGCGCCACTTGCAAGCAGCATGGTGAAATACGATTCTTTGTCTCTCCCGAAGAACCACCATATACAGTTGCTGATTATCCCGAGCAAGGGAGGCTAAGATATCCTTCCATGATCCATCATTGCAGTGGACACTTGCTCGAAGATGCCATCTTTTTTGGCTCCTTATACATTGGAAGAACATGGTCTCCTTCTTCCTCAGATCGACCCGACGAACTTCGACGATCATCTCTGCGTGGTGATGGAAATGTGGGGAGAACAGGTTAACTCCCCTAGCCTTTTTATAGGCGAAAGAGGTCACATCGGTCCCCAATAAATCCGCCATAAAGTCAGCATCGACCGTTTCAACGCTCCATTCAGAAACGTTTCGAGTCACGAGGAGCGGTTCATGCTTCATTCAAAGTGTTCCAAATTCCGAGGAATTTGGAAGCTTTGAAGGGGGTCTTGTAGAAGCATAAAAAATACGTCGGATAACTATACGTGGCATGTTGGTGCAGAGCAGCGTAAGCAGAGGCCTTCAGAGCCGTCAAGCGTGTAACAGAGCTCTTTCCGCTAAAACGCAGTATGAGATATAAAAACTCAAAGGACCATCCGCGTAAGGCAGTACGTCCAAGCCGCTTCAGCGTAAACAGGGTGCTTCATCGCCTCCAGGGCGTAAAACTCATCCTCTTTCAGACGCAGCATTAAGGTGTACAAGAGACGCTTCGTATTCTTCGAAGTGAACCTGTCAGACCCTGTAATAAAGATCCTGCAATGAACCTGACGTCTGGACTTCTGACAAAGGGATACGGCTCGACTACCCAGACGACGGCTATAATGATGGCACAGCACTATGACCCAGGCTGTCAAATACCGCCATACCCTTTGGGTAAACTGCTTTTACAAGCACGAAGGGATACGCTGCCTTGTTTTACACAGGCAGACACGAGCTGTTTATGTTCTGCAGTAGACAAACCGCCTGCCACATCAAAAGCTGCACTCCGTATGGGGTCGAGGCACGTCTCTACGTCTAATGCACAGAGCGGTGACAGTTTCTCAAGGCACGTCTCTGCGACTGATGCGCAGAAGGAGTCACAGACCTTCAAAGACACGCCTCCATATTTAATGCACAGGATGGTGGCAAATCTCGGCATTTAATGCAGGAGATTTGATTATATCTTCAAAAGCCGTAATTCCGGCTGAGACGTCCCCATCAGCACTCTGGCAAGGTACGCAACGGCTTTTACGCCCATCCAGCTCCTACGCCTACTCGGTCCTGTGCTCACTCGGTCTCTATGACCACTCGGCTTCTACGCCTACTCGGCTTCTACGCCTGCTCGACTTCAACGCCCATTCGGCTTCTACACCTGCTCGGCCTCTATGACCACTCGACTTCTACGCCTATTCGGCTTCTATGCCTATTCGGATTCTATGCCGGTTTGATAACTATTTGGCTTCTATGCCATGGTGACAGACATTTGGCTTCTATGCCAACCTCTTCTACACAATGGATACCTACCTACGTGGCTTCTACGTCGTAATCTTCGTAGCAATTATACGCATTTTGTCCCTTAGTTGGACCCGCGTCACACGCTCATTCAAAGGATCATCTATACGCAGGCATTGGTTACTTTAACCGTTGTGTAAAAGGGTGCTGTACTTTCCATTCCTCGGTTTTGTCATGCCCCAGTCCCAAAATATTATGGAACTAGGCCACGTGGCATTGGCCAGCTGACATGTCTTCGAGGATATCCCAATTTAATGGATCCTGGCGAAGTGTGCTACGCTGTCCTAAATCTAACAAGTCTATTATATCAACAGGCAGTGTCTAATCTCATCTCATCCACAAACAACAAGTATAATACTGAAAGAAAGACTAGAATATAAGGACATAGACGAAGACATAGTACAACTGAAATAAGTCTGGTGGGAACAAACCCACTACAATGTACTGATAGACTGAAATAAAGTACTGAATGTCTGAAATGAAAGTACAGATAAGGAGAGACTGGAACAACATCTAACTAGGTAAGGAGCTCCAGTCATAGGCGGAAGGCCTACCAATCTGATCAGGGGTACTCTGATGGAAGTACCTCTAGCTCCTCGTCAAGAGCAAACCTCGCCTCTACACCTGGCCCGTAAACTGTGGGATAAAAGGCCTCGTCCAGATCTGGAAGATAACCAGGTCCTCAGAGGGACGTAACAAGATACAATATGCATGCTGGATATAGTACTGAAATAAAAGTAAAGAGGAGGGGTGTGCTAACCATCTAAGTGAATGCAATATAAGGACAACCTAGGAACGTATAAGTAGGTATTGGCATAACGTCCAACGTCCTCTAGAGTGTGGTATCTGTAATCGTCCATCATTCCGAAGAATGAGATATCTGTATATAAGTATAACGTCCCCACTCTAAGGCGTGGTGTCTGCTATGTATACATACGTCCGTAACACTCCGTAGAGCACGGTGTCTGAATATAGGGAGTCACCGGGTCTATGGTTCCTCTGGATACCACGGAATCCGGTGGGGGTATCCCATACGTTTGTCAGTTGTCCTTCCCGCCCAATGTAGATACGCAAGTCGAATGCACGACTTGAGTGTACCGTATCTAGATGCCAAGTCTCAATTAACTATATTATTCTAGAATACAAGCTAGTCCGTGATGCATGTCGTACGTACCGATAGCGAATCGGGTACGCGGACCCGCATCCCAATATGAGTGTACCATTACGATACGTGTATAGTGCCATGGTCAAGGAAGATATCAAAATATCCTCACAGTGGGTGAGTCAGCTAGCAACTAGGACATGTACACTACTCATCGACGCAATGTCGACCGCACCCGAGTCATTCTCGGACACGCACAGTTCATGTATAATTGAAATATTTAACATTTAAATTTAAAACAGTAATCCAGCAAGGTATACTTGCCTGTCCCGGGTAGCTGCAAAATCCAAAGCCCTGCTCCTGATGCCTCGGCAGTAGTGTCCAGCAATCCTATATAGGATATAGTAATGTCCAAATTAGTCGCTACAATAGCACGACTAGGACACACTGTCCGTATCTACAACTGACACGGGGTCGGGGCTGTATGTATATATAGCTAACACTATTATTTATATATACACTAAAACATATTTAAATATATTAAAAATATATTTGTTTATTAGTACAAAAATAATATTTATGTATTATTTACCAATACACTGGTAATTATGTTATATTCAATAAATACATATATATGTATATAATAGATAATATCCATAACATCATTTATTTATACATATTCCTATATAGTATGGTAACTTGAAATATATACATTTATATACATATATATTAATATATATACATATTAGGTATTCAAATAAAAATAGGGTATTTAAAACTCATGTATATATATACTATGTATATACATACATTTGTTATTTATAAAAATACGTACTTAGATATTTATTTTATATACAAAATATACCAAAAATAAAAATACAGTATATACACAAAAATAATACTTGATTTCCAAAATATATTTAATATTATAGATATTAGATTATTTATATTCTTTGTATTTAAAAATAACATTCATACATACATACATACATACATATATAATATAAATTAAAAAGAAATGATTATAATATATAATATGAAATTTATACAGGAATATAATAAATACATATACTATTAAATACCTAAAATATAGTATATAATATAGAATACGTATTTAAAATATGGGATATACGAAATTCCTATGTATTAGAACTTGTAACAGAAAATACATGTATAAATATTAATAATTATGCATAAAATATTGTACCTTATTGCTCGACAGGTCGAAGGGGTCGAGCTGGTCGATCGTCGCCGGTGGGAGTGGCCGGTCGGCGCTCCGGCGAGGCTCGGGGAGGTCGCGGGCAGCAGCAGCGGTCTCGAATAGTTCCCAGTTGCGGGCCCGATTTCTCCTCGATGCGGCGGCGGCGGCGGCTGAGATTTTGTGGGGTGGTGGAGGACAGGCTAGGGGAGGCTCCGGTGAAGTATGGTGGCCGGAGGTGCGGGGGTGGAGGAGTACGAGGTCGGGGGGTGTTCGGCTCGGCTGTGCGGGCAGGGAGAGTTTGGATCGGTGCGGGCGGCTGGGGGAGCTACTCCGGCGTCGTGGGGGCCGGAGACTCCGGTAGCAGGTGGGGGGGAGACTGGCGAGGGTGGTCGAGTTGGTATGGCGACGGTCGGTGGAGGCTGGTGGCGGTGGTGGAGCTCGAGGATGAGGGAGTTGGGGTCGGCTGGTGATGGGTTTGGTTGGGATTTTAGTCTTTAGGTTTTGGGTTTTCTCATTTAATGAGTGAATAGTATGTATATGTAGGAGAGAGAGTAAGGGGGGGCTGCCTAGGGATTAGGGCCTGCTGGACAACCATCTTTGGGGAGTGGGGTTGTCCATCAAGATGAGTGGAGGGCTAGGAATAGGCCATTCAAATTTGTAGGGTCAAGATAGGTTACCCTAAAGGTGATGTAAGGACATGAAATAGGGGGGAATTTTAATGCTCATGATTGGTCATGACTATTACTTTTCTCCATGATGGTTTGGGCCAATGAGAGGGGGACACCTCATTGCAATTTTGCAATTAGGCCCCTAACAATTTGGTATTTGCACAATTAATTTGTATTAGGGATTTAATATGACCAAACACCATGTTTGGTGTTCCTTATTGGTCTATGATGGTGTTTGGTGTTTTGTATGAGGCTTGTGGGTGTGGATGTGGGTTTGGGTTGGATTTGGGTCCAATTTCATTTAGGTTAGGTCTCCACATTAATTAATTCATAATTAATGCAACGGTGTTTCTAATTTAATTTAATTAAAAACCGGGTGTCTAAATTGGGTTGGACAAGGGTCATTGTGTAGTAGGCTCAGTGTACAATATTATCGTGATCTGGGTTGATCAAAACTGGTTGAGGTGGGGTCTCAATTTCGATTGGAACGGACAACGAACGTAATAACGCAAATTTAATAATTTGCGCACGGACGTTTGTAACGACTTTTGTGCGTCTAAAATCAGGCACGAAAATCGGTATCCGGGGTTTGTTCCTGGTTCAATATGATGGGTTTACAGGTCTAGGTCAAATATGTGGAATTCATTTTAGGGCAACAGCTAAGGTAGTATCCTAAAATAATAAATCATTGCACAAGTATTATAATACTATATATTAAATCTTAATTAATTTAGGTTAACCCTAATTAGGCTAATTAAACTAGTAAACCCTAATTTCTGGTCGAGGGAGTTTACAACATACCCTCCTTAGAGCATTTCGTCCTCGAAATTAAAACAAATATATAGAATAACTGTTGAATGAAAGAAGTACTATCACATACCTAGGCCTTCGAAGAGATGGGAAAAACGTTGTCGAATATCGTCCTCTCGTTCCCAGGTTGATTCACCTGGTGCCTGATGCCTCCATACGACACGAACTAGAGGGATAGTCTGGCCTCGCAGTACCTTCTCGCTTCGGTCTAGGATCTCTACCGGCTCCTCCTGGTATGATAAGCTTGGACCAACGGTGATCTCCGAGTGGTCAAGCACATGGCTCGGATCTGGTATGTATCTCCTCAGCTGGGATACATGGAAGACGTCGTGAACTCCTTCTAGTGTCTGTGGCAAGGCCAATCTGTAAGCAACTTCTCCGACGCGCTCTAGCACATCGAAGGGTCCGATGTACCTCGGACTCAGCTTTCCTCTGCCTCCAAATCTGATGGTTCCTCTGGTAGGTGAAATCTTCAGGAACACATGTTCTCCCACCTGGAACTCTAGGGGTCGCCGATGCACATTAGCCCAATGCTTCTGCCTGTCCTGTGCTGCTCGTAGATGCCCCTGGATCTTCTTCACCTTCTCCACTGTATGGACGATCAACTCTGGCCCTAGAATCTGCCTCTCGCCTACATCGCTCCAACATACGGGGGAACGACACTTCCTACCATACAATGCCTCATAGTGAGCCATCTGAATGCTCGCCTGATAGCTATTGTTGTAGAAAAATTTGACCAAGTAAAAGTGGTCCTTCCAAGAACCGCTGAAGTCAAGCATGCAAGATCTCAATATATCCTCCAGCGTCTGAATGGTGCGCTCGGATTGTCCATCTGTCTGCGGGTGGTACAAAGTACTGAACTTAAGGCGGGTACCAAGACTCTCTTGCATACTCCTCCAAAAGTACGATATAAACCTCGTATCCCGGTCAGACACGATACTGACTGGCACTCCATGCAATCGTACAATCTCCCTCATGTACATGTCTGCCAAGACTTCCGTAGATTGCCCTACTCTGAAGGGTAAAAAGTGGGCAGACTTGGTGAGTCTATCTACGATTATCCATACGGTATTGCGACCACTAGGACTCCTCGGGAAACCCGTGACGAAGTCCATGGTGATGTGCTCCCATTTCCACTCCGGTATCGGGAGCGGTTGAAGTAATCCGGCAGACCTCTGATGCTCAGCCTTGACTTGCTGACACACCAGACACTTAGCCACGAAGCGGGCTATCTCTCTCTTCATCCCGTGCCACCAGTAGTACTGCCTCAGGTCTCTGTACATCTTCGTGCCTCCTGGATGTATAGAATAGGTCAAACTGTGTGCCTCCGTCATCAGCTCCTGGCGTAGCTCTCCATTCGGAACATAGAGACGATCTACACATCTCAAAGTCCCGTCCTCGTGTATACGCAGTCCCGTCTGTATTCCAGCCTCTGTCCTCTGTCGAAGCCTCTGAAATCTGGCGTCTGTCGGCAAATCAGCCTTGATTCTCTCTACCAATGTCGATTGCACCTGGAAACTCGACATTTGGCCGTCTATTCCGGGCATGACAACTTTGATACCCAACTGTTCTAAATCTCTCAACAGATATTGTTGGGTAGTCAGGAAAAATGCTATGGGCTTCCTGCTTAAAGCATCGGCTACCATATTAGCCTTTCCCGAATGGTACTGTAGCTCAATCTCAAAGTCTGCCATCACTTCGAGCCAACGTCTCTGCCTCTGGTTCAGATCCTTCTGTGTGTAGACGTACTTCAGGCTCTTGTGATCTGTGAATATCTCCACGCGCTCTCCGTAAAGGTAGTGCCTCCAAAGCTTCAAAGCAAAGATCACTGCGGCAAGCTCCAAGTCGTGAGTAGGA
Source organism: Iris macrosiphon (assembly GCA_036927795.1). NCBI lineage: Eukaryota > Viridiplantae > Streptophyta > Magnoliopsida > Asparagales > Iridaceae > Iris > Iris macrosiphon. The sequence goes on along the minus strand of JAYESA010000019.1, from coordinate 132,450,353 downwards.
TAGTTCTTCTCATGGGCCCTCAGCTGTCTAGAGGCATAGGCCACAACCTTCCCAAGCTGCATCAAAACGCATCCTAATCCTTTCCCGGACACATCGCTATAGATCACGAATCCTCCGGGTCCAGAAGGTATGGTCAAGATGGGTGTTGTAGTCAGACGCTTCTTCAGCTCATCGAACGCCGTCTGACACTCCTCTGTCCAGGTGAACTCCTGATCCTTGCAGGTCAAGCGGGTCATCGGCTCTGCGATCCTTGCGAAGTTCTCTACGAACCTCCGGTAATATCCGGCAAGTCCTAGGAAACTTCTCACCTCCGTGACGTTGGTAGGGGTCGGCCACGTCTCTACAGATGATATCTTCGTGGGGTCTACTGAAATGCCATCTTCCGAGATAACGTGTCCAAGGAATGCGACACGATCTAGAAGAAACTCGCACTTGCTCAGCTTGGCATAAAGCCTCTCTCGTCTCAGCGTCTCTAGCACTAGCCTCAAATGCTCCCCGTGCTCCTCGTGGCTCTTCGAATACACTAAGATGTCGTCGATGAAGACTACCACGAACTGGTCCAGATACTCATGGAAAACTCGGTTTATCAGGTTCATAAACACAGCAGGCACATTTGTCAATCCGAAAGGCATCACTAAGAACTCGTAGTGACCGTAACGAGTCCTAAATGCTGTCTTTGGAATGTCCTCCCTTCGTACCTTCACCTGATGGTAGCCCGATCTCAAGTCGATCTTCGTGAACACCACTGCTCCTGTCAGCTGGTCGAACAGATCGTCGATTCGCGGTAGAGGGTACTTGTTCTTGATAGTCAGAGCATTAAGGGCTCTGTAATCAATGCACATCCGGAATGTCCCGTCCTTCTTCGGCACAAACAACACTGGTGCCCCCCAGGGTGATGCACTAGGACGAACGAATCCCTTGATTTACAACTCCTCTAGATGTAGCTTCAGCTCGTCTAGCTCCTTCTTCGCCAACCGGTACACATTTGATGATACCGGTGCTGCTCCAAGTATTAGCTCGATGGTGAACTCCACCTCTCTATCAGGCGGTAGGCCTAGCAACTCCTCCGGGAAAACATCCTCGAACTCTGCAACGATTTCTGGGGGTGCCGTCTCCATCGCCATGTAAGCTCCAGCTGCATGTCCTACTCCTCGCTCGATTGTGCCTCGCATGAATTCGAACTCCGGTTGTCCTGGCAGTCTAAAAGTAACGCTACCCTTCCGGCAATCTAGCACGGTATTGTACTGGCTTAACCAGTCCATACCCAGAACTACGTCGAAAGCTGGCATTGGGAGTACCAACAATCGCGCTCTCATCTCCCTACCATAAACTACTACTGAGCATGTTCTAATGGTGTTGGTAACCAGTACGATGCCTCCTCCGGTAAGTATTCTCCAACTCTTAGGTAAGGGGGAGGTTGCTACTCTATGCATTGCTACGAATCTACTAGATATAAATGACAGTGTAGCTCTAGAATCAAACAGTGCAGTTGCAGGTAATGATGCAACTAAAATTATACCTGCTATAGCCTCTCCTTCTGGTTCATCCTCAATAGATGCTAAAGTAAAGGCTTGCCCGCGCCTCTGCCCTCCTGCCTGCTGGCGGGCCTGGTTGAAGTGTGCCTCCTGTGGAACCAAGGGTAGTCCTCTCTGCTGTCCTCCGATAGCTGGTGGACGCTGTCCTCCCGCTGGGGGTGGAATCCTCAGTGGTGTTGCTGGTGGCCTCTGTCCAGTCTGGGGTGCTGCGTCTCTGCGCTGGGGGCAGTCTCTAGCAAGGTGCTGGCTGGCTCCATAGACCATACAGAGCCCGAGCTTCTTCCTGCAGTCTCGGTTGACGTGTCCCCTCTTGCCACAAAAGTGACAGGTCGGAAGCTCCCTCTGCTGGTATGGCACTGTCCTCTGTTGCGCCTGTGCTCCTGGACGGCGGATCGGTCCTCCGGCTCCTTGCTGGGTCCTGGCTGGTACGTTCATGCTGGAACGTCTCGCTCCTCCTCCTCCTATAGCCTCCTGGATCCTCGCCTCTGATAGGACCTCTTCATAAGAGATCCTCGCCTGGGTAGTAGTGTACCTCTGCAGCTCGTTAGAGAGCCCATGGTGGAATCTCCTGGCTTTTTCTAGGTCATTGGGGATCAGGGCTGCACCAAATCGGCTGAGTCTGCTGAACTCTCCGTCGTAGGCGTCCACAGTCAGGTTTCCTTGCTCCAGGTGCAGGAACTGAGAGTACAGGGCGTTCCTCACCGTAGCTGGGAAGTACTTCATGTTGAAGTGCTCTAAGAATTCCTCCCAAGTCTGCTGTCGGCCAATGCTGTGCTCCATAGAGTCCCACCAGTGATGGGCGTTGCCTGTGAGTTAGGCCCTCACCGCGGTCATCCAGAGATCGGGGTGTAGCTGCGAACCCTCAAGAAGCATCTCGGTGTTGGAGACCCAGTCTGAGATCTCCTCTGCCGTCTCCTTGCCTGAGAAGGTATCCGGGCCCATCGTTCTGAAGCCTCGTACAGTGCCTGCTCGCTGGACAGGTGCAAGTGCTGGTGCTGGTGCTGGTGCTTGGGCAGGTGCCCTCTCCAGTACTGCCATCAATCCCTGTCTAAGGGTCTCCGTCTGCTGCATCTGGGCCTGCATCATCATCTGGAAGAACTGGATCATCTGGGGCTGTCCTTCCGCTGTTGGCATCTGAGGTAGAAACGGTGGAGGGGGTGGAAGCGGTACTTCCTGCTGTCTCCCTTGTGTCTCCTCGGGTGCCGACCTCTCGTACTGCGGCATCGGTGTTGCCCTCGAGGTCTGCCCCTCATAGTACTGCCTCGGAATCGTCTGTGATGCCTGGCCCTCTGGCTGCTGCGTCTCCTCGTCGGGAGAGACCTGATGCCAGTGCATCATCGGGGCCTGGGGGATCACCTCTGCCTCTGGCTGAGGCTGCTCTCTGGGTGGTCCCTGAGTCATATCCTCTCTCGGTGCTGCAGGTGGTGCTATGGCACCGAGTATCTCACGTCGGCTCTGAAGGTTCATCTCGCTGTAAGAGATAGATCTTCATTAGAGAGAGTACGGGATAAATCAAACATGATGCAATTAAAAGTACGGAAGAGGTTCAAAGGCGTAATCAAGTGGATAAGACCTAGTAATTTTTATCCTATTGCAGGCTCGCTGGGCACGTTTCCATACCACAAGCGATTAACATTTAATGTTCTGACCTGCATGGGCCACCACTAAAACCATGTCATGCCCCAGTCCTAAAATATTATGGAACTATGCCACGTGGCATTGGCCAGCTGACACGTCTTCGAGGATATCCCAATTTAATGGATCCTGGCGAAGTATGCTACACTGTCCAAAATCTAACAAGTCTAATATATCAACAGGCAGTGTCTAATATCATCTCATCCACAAACAACAAGTATAATACTAAAAGAAAGACTGGAATATAAGGACATAGACGAAGACATAGTACAACTGAAATAAGTCTGGTGGAAACAAACCCACTACAATGTACTGATAGACTGAAATAAAGTACTGAATGTCTGAAATGAAAGTACAGATAAGGAGAGACTGGAACAACATCTAACTAGGTAAGGAGCTCCAGTCATAGGCGGAAGGCCTACCAATCTGATCAGGGGTACTCTGATGGAAGTACCTCTAGCTCCTCGTCAAGAGCAAACCTCGCCTCTACACCTGGCCCGTAAACTGTGGGATAAAAGGCCTCGTCCAGATCTGGAAGATAACCAGGTCCTCAGAGGGACGTAACAAGATACAATATGCATGCTGGATATAGTACTAAAATAAAAGTAAAGAGGAGGGGTGTGCTAACCATCTAAGTGAATGCAATATAAGGACAACCTAGGAACGTATAAGTAGGTGTAGGCATAACGTCCAACGTCCTCTAGAGTGTGGTATCTGTAATCGTCCATCATTCCAAAGAATGAGGTATCTGTATATAAGTATAACGTCCCCACTCTAAGGCGTGGTGTCTACTATGTATACATACGTCCGTAACACTCCGTAGAGCGCGGTGTCTGAATATAGGGAGTCACCGGGTCTATGGTTCCTCTGGATACCACGGAATCCGGTGGGGGTATCCCATACGTTTGTCAGTTGTCCTTTCCGCCCAATGTAGATACGCAAGTCGAATGCACGACTTGAGTGTACCGTATCTAGATGCCAAGTCTCAATTAACTATATTATTCTAGAATACAAGCTAGTCCGTGATACATGTCGTACGTACCGATAGCGAATCGGGTACGCGGACCCGCATCCCAATATGAGTGTACCATCACGATACGTGTATAGTGCCATGGTCAAGGAAGATATCAAAATATCCTCACAGTGGGTGAGTCAGCTAGCAACTAGGACATGTACACTACTCATCGACGCAATGTCGACCGCACCCGAGTCATTCTCGGACACGCACAGTTCATGTATAATTGAAATATTTAACATTTAAATTTAAAGCAGTAATCCAGCAAGGTATACTTGCCTGTCCCGGGTAGCTATGAAATCCAAAGCCCTGCTCCTGATGCCTCAGCAGTAGTGTCCAGCAATCCTATATAGGATATAGTAATGTCCAAATTAGTCGCTACAATAGCACGACTAGGACACACTGTCCGTATCTACAACTGACACGGGGTCGGGGCTGTATGTATATATATAGCTAACACTATTATTTATATATACACTAAAACATATTTAAATATATTAAAAATATATTTCTTTATTAATACAAAAATAATATTTATGTATTATTTAGCAATACACTGGTAATTATGTTATATTCAATAAATACATATATATGTATATAATAGATAATATCCATAACATCATTTATTTATACATATTCCTATATAGTATGGTAACTTGAAATATATACATTTATATACATATATATTAATATATATACATATTAGGTATTCAAATAAAAATAGGGTATTTAAAACTCATGTATATATATACTATGTATATACATACATTTGTTATTTATAAAAATACGTACTTAGATATTTATTTTATATACAAAATATACCAAAAATAAAAATACAGTATATACACAAAAATAATACTTGATTTCCAAAATATATTTAATATTATAGATATTAGATTATTTATATTCTTTGTATTTAAAAATAACATACATACATACATACATACATACATACATACATACATATATAATATAAATTAAAAAGAAAAGATTATAATATATAATATGAAATTTATACAGGAATATAATAAATACATATACTGTTAAATACCTAAAATATAGTATATAATATAGAATACGTATTTAAAATACGGGATATACGACATTCCTATGTATTAGAACTTGTAACAGAAAATACATGTATAAATATTAATAATTACACATAAAATATTGTACCTTATTGCTCGACAGGTCGAAGGGGTCGAGCAGGTCGATCGTCGCCGGCGGGGGTGGCCGGTCGGCGCTCCGGCGAGGTTCGGGGAGGTTGCGGGCAGCAGCAGCGGTCTCGAATAGTTCCCAGCTGCGGGCCCGATTTCTCCTCGATGCGGCTGCGGCGGCGGCTGAGATTTTGTGGGGTGGTGGAGGACAGGCTAGGGGAGGCTCCGGTGAAGTATGGTGGCCGGAGGTGCGGGGGTGGAGGAGTACGAGGTCGTTGGGTGTTCGGCTGGGCTGTGCGGGCAGGGAGAGTTTGGATCGGTGCGGGCGGCTGGGGGAGCTACTCCGGCGTCGTGGGGGCCGGAGACTCCGGTGGCAGGTGGGGGTGAGACTGGCGAGGGTGGTCGAGTTGGTATGGCGGCGGTCGGTGGAGGCTGGTGGCGGTGGTGGAGCTCGGGGATGAGGGAGTTGGGGTCGGCTGGTGATGGGTTTGGTTGGGATTTTAGTCTTTAGGTTTTGGGTTTTCTCATTTAATGAGTGAATAGTATGTATATGTAGGAGAGAGAGTGAGGGGGGGCTGCCTAGGGATTAGGGCCTGCTGGACAACCATCTTTGGGGAGTGGGGTTGTCCATCAAGATGAGTGGAGGGCTAGGAATAGGCCATTCAAATTTGTAGGGTCAAGATGGGTTACCCTAAAGGTGATGTAAGGACATAAAATGGGGGGGAATTTAAATGCTCATGATTGGTCATGACCATTACTTTTCTCCATGATGGTTTGGGCCAATGAGAGGGGGACACCTCATTGTAATTTTGTAATTAGGCCCCTAATAATTTGGTATTTGCACAATTAATTTGTATTAGGGATTTAATGTGACCAAACACCATGTTTGGTGTTCCTCATTGGTCTATGATGATGTTTGGTGTTTTGTATGAGGCTTGTGGGTGTGGATGTAGGTTTGGGTTGGATTTGGGTTCAATTTACTTTAGGTTAGGTCTCCACATTAATTAATTCATAATTAATGCAACGGTGTTTCTAATTTAATTTAATTAAAAACTGGGAGTCTAAATTGGGTTGGACAAGGGTCATTGGTGCAGTAGGCTCAGTGTACAATATTATCGTGACCTGGGTTGGTCAAAACTGGTTGAGGTGGGGTCTCAATTTCGATTGGAATGGACAACGAACGTAATTACGCAAATTTAATAATTTGCGCACGGACGTTTGTAACGACTTTTGTGCGTCTAAAATCAGGCACAAAAATCGGTATCCGGGGTTTGTTCCTGGTTCAATATGATGGGTTTACAAGTCAAGGTCAAATATATGGAATTCGTTTTAGGGCAACAGCTAAGGTAGTATCCTAAAACAATAAATCATTGCACAAGTATTATAATACTATATATTAAATCTTAATTAATTTAGGTTAACCCTAATTAGGCTAATTAAACTAGTAAACCCTAATTTCTGGTCGAGGGGGTTTATAGGTTTCTACATCGACGGAGTGGTCACTGTCACTAAAACTCTATAAATAGAGACCTCTATCAATGAGGAACAAGGTCGACAAAAGGAAAGATTGAACTAGAGGTCTAGAGAGAGAGAGAGAGAGAATCCGGAGCTCAGGCAGAGAGCAGGGATCGACGACTTTGGCATCGTGCATCCACCCTCTTTTGCAACCTTCGAAGCTGCTTCCTGTCTTCTACGGCACTTCTTCAACATCGTGTGGTCCAAGGGCTAAAGTGATCGACTGCAGATCAGACACCTATAGCAATATTTACCCAGATTAAATAAATTGTACTCCCATATCCTCGTATAGGATCAAATTATACAAGTTTGTTTGTAAACCAAATAAGGCGGGTTTCGTATAAACCCTATCCTGAATACATTTTTCATTCTTTCGTTTAATACCACAAACAGCTGTATCCCGACAATTTGGCGATACGGGTTGATTTGAGGGATTTTCTTCCAATACGGGGGGTTTGAGCATGTCACATTTTGACACGGGCACGTAGTTGAGTAGATAACACTTCGTGTTGATTCTAATTATGATTTTAGACTTGCTCGTATCCTTTGGGGTACCTTTGGTGGTGTGGTGGAGCCATATCACAAGCGTATCATAGAATGAGTGTGATACGGGTGCGGTACACTCCATGTGTTTGATCCTTTGTATTATAATTTAATTTACCTTAGTTATAGCTTTTAGAGTATTATAATTATATTTTTTATATGATATATATTTATATGTTTGTACTATTTACAATTCTGATGTGTTGGTGGTCATTGGAGAGTAGGAGAGTTCATGTGCATCACTAGTGTGGTTATGTGTATATGTGTGTGTGTGTATATATATATATATATATATATGTATGTATGTATGTATGTATGTATGTATTTGTGTATAGATGTGTGCATGTGAGCTAGGGGGGCAATTAGCAGGCCGGATAAGCAGAAGCAAGAAGCAGCAGCAGCAGTGAGAAGCTGCAGAAGTAGTAGAAGCAAGAAGCAGCAGCAGAAGCAGCAAGAAGGAGCAGTAGAAGCAGTAAGCTGCGGCAGCAGCAAGCAGTAAGCAACAGCAGCAGTAGAAGCAGTAAGCTGCAGCAGCGATAAGTAGAAGCAGCAGAAATAAGCAGCAATAGCAATAGTGTGGTAGCAGTGCTTAGAGATTAAGTTATAGATAAGCTAAGTTAATCTTATTAATTATATATATATATATATATATATATATATATATATATAAGCACTAGTTAGCATTAGCATTGGTTAATATTATTTCTAGTTTACCTTGAGTTATACCAAGGTAATGAGAGTTGAGGTATCTTGGGTATAGGTATTGAATATCCGATGGGTATGTTAGTTATGTTAGTTGGTATAGTATTGTTATAAGTTTAAGTGCATGTTAGTGTATAGTGAGGTATGTATTGTTAGTTAGTTAATGTTAGATATTGGATTACCTTGTGATACCAAGGTAATTTTAAGGTATTGGTTTATACTCAAGGTATTAGATTTATGTATCAAGATGGGTGTGTAGGAGGTTTGATACCGCATTTGGTTCAAAACTAAGGTATACACTTAGCATTAGTTTTGTTAGGAGTACTATATATTTTTATCTTGTATATATATTATTGTATTTTCATATCTAATAACTTATGTATCTTATGATACGATATTTTATTGGTATTCGAGTATCCTAGTATAGCCTAAATAGATAATGTATGGACACAATACCCTAGATATAGACTCAAATAACCTAGAAATAGCTAGTTTGACCAAGTTTGACTAGTTTGACCTAGAGTTGACCTAGTTTGACTATTTTGACTTTGAAATGGCTTTATGACCTAGAATTTGACTAGTTTAACTTATTTTTATTCCAAAATCTTATATTATTGTAATATTCCATATTTAGGTCTCCGAGGTACTGTGTCAGACATCTTTTATACTGTTTACCAGATTTTAGGCGAGTACATTCTCTGATAGTTTCTCATTTATGATATCCTCTATGTCTCTTGTATCTAGTATACATATCCTTGATTTATTGACACGATGGTTACACGGATTGGTATATCCTGAACTCGTCATAAGATATTATTCTTTGGTATTTATGGTGTATGTTGTGCAAGCCTTGTTCCTTGTTCTTCTTGTACATGTACATACATTGATTCTTGGAGAGACTAGCTACCTACCCAGTGAGTCCCGTGTCACAACATACCATGGTTGGTTCCACTATACCAGTCGAGGGCGGGGAGTCTTAGTATAGATATGTGATCATACCCTCCTTGTGAATGTCTTGTTCCTTGAATAGTGTTAATCATATACTATACGTATGATTAACCAGGCTGTAATCCTTATGCAAGTTCCCAAGCCGATCACATGTTGAAGCTGGTACTCACTCGCTTAGTAGTAGTATTTTTTGTTCATTCCTATGATGCTCATTCTTGTATTTATTTCCAGTATACCTATATTTTATATCTCTTGTACCTATATATTACATCTTGTATATTCACTCTATTTATTGTTACATAGTTTATATTTTTATTGGAACTACTGTTAGAGATGTATTTTGCTCATTTCCTGAATGGATATTTTTTTTTCATATGACACTAAGGAGTGGTATCCCACTCACTACGGGTCTCAGGACATAGTTGGCTTAGAGCCAGAAACTTTGGCTCCGGAGGGTCTCATCCCGATTGAGACAGACGACCCAGGACTCGTAGCTCAGTAGATAGATCTTTTTATACTGGATTTGTCTCCAACTTTGTTATTAGTATATCTTTTAGATGACTCTTTAGATGTTATCTTGTCTTGTGAGTTGTATTTGACTCTTTAGTTCTTTTATCATATTCGTACGATTGTTCCATCTTATAGATCTGTGATTGAGTATTCATATTTCATTGGTGGCATTATTATATCTTGATTGCTAGATAGATAGTTTACCCAAACAGTGTTCTACCGTTGATGCTTCGGCATAGACAGGCAGTACCAATGTACTCGTGCCTCTACACCGGGTGCAGGTCGTAACACAATTTTAGTGGTGGCCCATGCAGGTCTTTGAGGTCACGATTAGTGCAATTCATAGTGGTGCTCTGATTTGAGTGCTATTAAGAACCCATTCCAAGATATATGATATAGGCTATAGGCTGAGAATACTCAATTACATTTAGGAAAAACTCTATTAATTTATTTCAACTGTTCTTCCTTGATATTAATATTTGATCATTAACTGTCCTTTTTTGAATGCATTATATTATGTGCCTTATTGATTCTTTCCTTTTGCTTTGCCTCAAGATGCCACCTAAGACTCGATCATAGCAGAGAAGAGCAGTTTCTGAGAGATCTGCGATTTTCTGAGGGCCTGAACTAGTCACTTCTCCGGTGATTGGTGTATAAGCTGCGTTCGGGGGTCCACCTCCAGTTTAAAGGATTTTTTCGGCTGTGTCTGAGGGACTTCCACCTCAACCTTCCGTGCCGACAGCTAGGTTTTTGTATTATTTTGCGAGATAATAAAGGCTCAGAGGGCCCAGCTTGAGGCTCACTAAAGGCAGAATGACGTATTATGGTAGGGTATTGATAGTACTCATCAGCTTTCCATTACTGCAGTATAGAGAGGAGTTTCAGTCCAACAGTAGGTTGTACCTCAGGTTGCCCAGCTTCGGCCGGGTAATATCTATGACTTCAAGAAGCTGGAACCTTGGGCCTTCAAGGGGATCGAGGACATCGTCTACTCTGATGATTGGCTCGAGGACATCGAACGTCTCATAAGGGTATCCCGTCTTGCTGAGGACCTAAAGGTTGAGGCAGTAGGACTTCAGCGGTTCGACATTGCCAGCACTTGGTTCAGGAAAGAGCCACTTCTTGCTGATGCAGAGCAGTCTTGGGAGGTATTCAAGGACCTCTTCAAGAGGAATTTCTTTTCTCGGAAGGACATATTAGACTTAGGGAGGCAGTTTGAGGGCCTTACTCAGGGGAGCATGTCCGTGGAGGAGTACGCCGCAGAGTTTGGTAGGCTGAGTCAATTTGTAGAGTATTTGGTGAGGGAGCCGGAGGTTCAGGCTATCCGCTTCCGTGAGGGTCTGAAATAGGAAGTAAAAATCCCCATTATTTCTTTCTATGAGACGTATTCGGAGATACTTGCGAAGGCACGCAAGGTTGAGCGGGAGTTGGGCTTGAAACCCAAGAGAGACCACGATTCTTTTCTGGGGGCTAGTAGCAGCACAGTAACTACTAAGCATCAATATTTACAGTCTAGGAATTTTCAGCAGCCACAACAGCATCAGACTCTAGCTAGGGCACCATTTTACCAGGCACAGCAGCAGTAGAGACAGTCACAACAAGCTTCCTGCCACTACAGCAAGAAGTTCGGCCATATCTAGAAAGTTTGCAGGAAGAGGTTGGGAGTTTGTCTGTATTATGGTATCGAGGGGCATCAGCTGATAGATTGACCTTCTTACTCTCGTCGTGAAGTTTAGGGAGCAGCTCCAGCTCCGAGAACATAGGCGAAGCTACCTACAGTATAGCCGAGGGGACCGTCGCTTCCGAACCAACAATAGCGTTACCCAGCACCAGCATTAGGGAGGTGCACATTAGGGATGAATATTTTCTATGACGGTCGAGGAGGCCGACCCCACCGAAGATGTCACCGCAGGATCTATTCTTCTTAATTTTATTCCATCTTTAGCTTTATTTGGTAGGGTATTTCCCATAGTTTTGTATCTGTTTTTTTTTTGCTCTGAAGCATCATTTGGTAGCTGAGTCTTTGCTTAGGACTTACAAGATCATGATCGGGGGAAGCATTCCTGGTTAGTGATATTTGCAAGGATCGAAGAGTTACTTTGGGAGGCCGAGAGCTGAGTATGTGTCTACTTGTAGTGCCACTTCTGATCTACGATATTGTACTCGGGATGTACTGGTTGAGTAGGCACCATGCTAGTATAGATTGCAGAGGAGATAGAATTTTATTTAGCCTGTCAGAAGAGCCAGAGTTTGAGTTTGCTAGAGGAGCTACAGAGCAGAGAGAAGGCATTATCTGTAGAGCTATAGTGGAAGACAAGGAGTTGTCGCATCCTTTGATAGCAAAGTTCTTGGATGTGTTTCTTTAGAAATTGCCAAGATTGCCGCCAGATCGAGATATTGAATTCTTTGTAAACTTGGCGCCAAGTACAGAACCATTTTCACAGCATGTCTATAGAGTGAACAATAGCGAGATGGTCGAGCTGAAGAAGCAAGTGGATGAATTGAAGGATAAGGGGTTATCAGATCCAGTTCTTTGTTGTAGGAAGCCCCATTATTGTTTGTACAGAAGAAGGATGGATCGGTGCACATGTGCATCGATTATAGGAGATTGAATAATTTTACTATCAAAAATAAATATCTATTGCCACGGATTGATGACATGTTCGATCAGTTGAGTGGTGCCAGGTATTTTCCAAGATAGACTTGAGATCAGGCTACCACCAGGTGAAAGTAAAGCCGGAGGATATTCCAAAAAATGCTTTTAGGACTCGGTATGGCCAGTATGAGTTCATGGTGATGTCATTTGGGTTGACTAAAGCCCCGACAATATTTATGAATTTGATAAACAAGGTATTCCACCAGTACCTTGACAAGTTTGTGGTGGTGTTCATCGATGACATACTCATATACTCGAAGACACCAGAGGAGCACGAGGAGCATATGTGGATTGTATTAGATTTGTTGAGGAAGGAAAAGTTGTATGGAAAGCTGTCCAAGTATGAGTTCTTTCTGGACAAGGTAAAGTTCTTAGGACATGTTGTGACTGGTGATAGAATTCCAGTAGATCCAAAGAAGATTGCAGCAGTGGATTCTTGGACGACCCTGAGTTCAGTAGAAGAGATATGAAGTTTCCTGGGTCTAGCAGGCTACTACAGGAAGTTTGTGCAAGATTTTTCAAGGATTGCCGAGCCGATGACTAGACTCACCAGAAAGGATGCAGAGTTTGTTTGGATAGAGGAGTGCCAGGTTGCTTTTGAGGAATTAAAGACGAGGTTGACGTCTGCTCTTATTTTGACGTTGCCATCAGGGTCTGAAGATTTTACTATTTATAGTGATGCATCGGGGAAAGGGATGGGTTGTGTTCTTCAGCAGAATAAGAAGTTATTGCCTATGCATCTAGAAAATTGTTTCCTCATGAGAAGAACTATCCTAGCTACGATTTGGAGTTGGCAGCAATCATCTTTGCCTTGAAGTTGTGGAAATACTATTTGTATGGAGAGCGGGTGGAGATCTTCACAGACCACAATAGCTTGAAGTAGGTTTTCACTCAGAAGGAATTGAACATGAGGCAGCGTCGGTGACTGAAACTGATAAAGGATTTTAACATATCTTTAAAGTATTATTCTAGGAAAGCCAATGTAGTTGTCGATGCCTTGAGTAGGTATCTGGTAGCTATGTTTTTGATGCATGATCGATATTTGTTGGAGGACTTGGAGAGATTGGGCATTGAGGTAATAGTTCCTAGTTTTGCTATGAAGATGTGGGGGTTGCAAATACACTTAGAGTTAATGGACATGATCAAGGCAGTCCAGTATGAGGATGTATCTTTGAGGAGCATCAGAGCTCAGGTAAGAGCAGGATTGGAGGGTGATTTTACCATTGCTGAGGATAGTTCTTTGCAGCATGGTGTTAGATTATGTGTGCCTAGTAGGGAGTTGTATGAGGAGGTATTACAGGAAGCGCATCGCTCTCAGTATTCCATGTATCCAGGTGCCAATAAGTTGGCATTTCTGAGGATTTTTCTGATACGAGGCACGATTCGTTTTGGTGGAGGCGGGAAGTTTAGTCCGCGATTCATTGGACCTTTCAGTATTCTTAAGAGGGTCGATGCAGTTGCTTACAGACTACACTTGCCAAATGCATTGGAGGGAGTACACAACATATTTCACGTGTCACAGTTGAGACGGTACGTGGCAGATCCTAGTCACGTGTTGGATCACTTGGAGATACAGGTAGGCCCTACACTTAGCTATCCAGAGCAGCTAGTTGAGATTTTAGATCAGAGAGAGAAGGTACTGAGGAACCAGACCATTTACTTGGTACGCATCGCAAGGAGGCATCACTCTCCGGGTGAGTCTACTTGGAAGAGGAAGGATAAAATGCGAGAGCGTTACTCATATTTGTTTGTGCCATGAGGTATGTTCTTTCCTGATTCTATTCTGTTTTATTTTTTGAAGGTAGTTTCGTCTTTGAATTTCTAGGACAAAATTAATTTAAGGGGGGGGGGGTAGACTTGTCACAACCATATTTTTTAGGAAAGGATATTTTGATCATTTCATAATTAATTAAATATTGGGCATGTTGTAAATATTATTTATTGTATTATTTATTTATTATTAGATGTTATTACATGGTTTTAGACTTGTGTTAGTGGAACTAACTAGTTCAGATTAGATCATGGACCAGCATTTCATTTGAGTTAGAATTGAGCCCAATAGTAAGCCCATTCATTAGGAGGATGAATTAATTAGTTAAACCAATTGGATTAGAATCTTCCTTCCTTAATTAATTCCTTCATGACAAGTCCCAAGGGTTATTATGGATATTTTATAGTAGCTTGGATAAGGGGGTAGAGGCCGGCCTAGTAGAGGGAGGAAAGAGACTGTCTCTATATTTTTTATTCTAAATCTAGATCTACAATTTCTTTCTTCCAAATTCCTTCATCCCTACCCAATTTCTACCCAAATTGCTTCTCAATTACTTCCATACTCATCATTGGAGGCTATTAGAACAAGGAGGAAGCAAGGATCTATGAGGAGTAAGGATCTACATGTTGAAGGCTCTTGACACTCATTTGGGATTTGTATTAGGTATCCATCTCCCAATAGGTACAATTCAGTTTTTTTCTCTCTAATTAGACTCTAAATATTTAATTTAATCATTAAGAACCCTACCATATACTAAGGCTACCCACAGGAAGTAGAATTAGGTTCATATGAGGCCTATAGAGAAAGTTATGTGGTATTTTGTGTCAATTATGGGGGAATTTCGAGATTGGCACATCTTGTATTTATCAATAGGTCAATTAGACCAAATTGACATGTGTTTAGTTGTGTGTGACTAGTGCCGTATCCAAAATTGGATACGTGTAGGCCTTATCCCGACAATGTGGTGATACTGATTGATTTGGGGGATTTTCTTCCGACACGGAGGTTTGAGCATGTCATATTTTAACACGGGCACGTAGATGAGTAGCTAACACTTCGTGTTATTTCTAATTGCGATTTTAGACTTGCTTGTATCCTTCGGGGTACGTTTGGAGGTATATTGGAGCCGTATCGCAAGCGTATCATATAATGAGTATGATACGGGTGTTGTGCACTCCACATGTTTGATCCTTTGCATTATAATTCAATTTATCTTAGTTATAGCTATTAACATATTATAATTATAATTGTTATATATATATATATATATATATATATATTTATATGTTTGTTCAATTTTTAATTTTGATGTGTTGGTCATTGGAGTGTAGAAGAGTTCATGTGCATCACTTGTGTGATTATGTGTAAGCATATATATATATATATATATGTGTGTGTGTGTGTGTGTGTGTGTGTGTGTGTGTGTGTGTGCATGTGATCTAGGGGGCAATAAGCAGGGTGGATAAGCAGAAGTAAGGCGCAGCAGCAGCAGTAGTGAGAAGCTGTAGAAGCAGCAACAACAAGAATCAGCAAGCAGTAAGATGTAGTAGCAGAAGTTGTAAGCAGCAGCAGCAGAAGCAGAAAGCTGCAGCAGCAGCAGCAGAAGTAGTAAGCTGCAGCAGCGATAAGCAAAAGCAGCAGAAATAAGCAGCAGTAGCAGTAACAATTGTGTGTAGCAGTGCTTAGAGATTAAGTTGTAGATAAGCTAAGTTAATATTATTAGTTAGTTATGTATATATGTTAGTTAGTATATATATATATATATGAGGTTATATATATATATATAAGCACTAGTTAGCATTAGCATTGCTTAAAATTATTTCTAGTTTACCTTGAGTTACACCAAGGTAATGAGAGTTGAGGTATCTTGGGTATGGGTATTGAATATCCGATAGGTATGTTAGTTATGTTAGTTGGTATAGTATTATTATAAGTTTAAGTGCATGTTAGTGCATAGTGAGGTATGTATTGTTAGTTAGTTAATGTTAGATATTGGATTACCTTGTGATACCAAGGTAATGTTAAGGTATTGGTTTATACTCAAGGTATTGGGTTTATGTATCAAGATGGGTGTGTAGGTGGTTTGATACCGCATTTGGTTCAAAACTAAGGTATCCACTTAGCATTAGTTTAGCTAGGAGTACTTATATTTTTATCTTGTATATATATTATTGTATTTTTATATCTAATAACTTATGTATCTTATGATACGATATTTTGTTGGTATCCGATTATTAGTTTAGCCTTGTTTATTGTTCTTCTTGTACATATATAGACATTGATTCTTGGGGAAACTAGCTACCTACCCAGTAAATTTTGTGTTATAATATACCATGGTTGGATCCACTATACCAATCGAGGACGGGGAGTGTTAGTGTAGATATGTGATGATACCCTTGTCATGACCCGCACCCGAAAAATCGGGCATGAGTCGTGGGTACGTCCTGCCTATGCCGCAGAATCGGCGGTAGAACGCTGTAAGGTCCGTTCTAGGTCAACCATCTTTCTATATAACTCACAAAAATCTGACAATAACCTCTCCAAAAGGAGGGCAACCATGCAATATATATATGAATAATCCTCTCCAAAAGAAGGACAACCACGCAATATATATAATCTCTCAATCACAATAACTAGGGGAAGAATAAAGCACGATATGATATCAAAAGGAAACAAAGAAATACATAGCAAGACAATATCCAAAATATACAGTCCAAGTCTACAATATCACACAGCATTAAAATAATAAGTACAATCATCCAGAAATAAACCACTGGGAACAACCCAGGAAACCCACCTAGCTAACTAGGGTGCTATAGGCGTCTCCTCACAGGGCTCCTCCTCAGTCTCGGGGTCGCAGCACTCGTCAACACCCGGCCCGTAAAACGTCGGGCAATAATCCTCAGGATCCTCTGGAAAAAATATGCCCAGTCAGGACTGGAGCGAAGTACATAACTCTGAAAGAAACTCCAAATACATGGTAAGGTGTATATGACGAGCAATAGAAAAGTATACAAGATGCACAGGAAATAAATATATGCTGGAGCAGAATAAGTAGCTGCAAGTAAACTGGAGAATAATACAAGTAGTGGAAAAGTAACTGCAGGTGAGAAAACATGAATACTAGCTAAGTGCCTTGAGCACAAGTTCGTTATGTGATTGGCTTAGGTTGCACATAAAAAATACTACGATAACTCTGTTATGCGTGAGTTGCATAACCGACATACACATGAATACTATTTGGCTTTGATCACATAACCAACTCCTACTCCCCTCCCCCACTAATACTCTTGGATCCAACTACAACATGCTACGTACATGATAATAGCTCGTGCACACGAAGGCGAGAGCACAAGAAGCACATGATAGCACATGAGAATCAATACCCGAAGCACATGATGAAATACACGTGATAGAGTACCCACTGAACACGGTAAGGGGGATAACATCTCATGACGGGATCCACTAGTACCAGCTCGTGTAACAATGTGTCAGAATCAAGTATTACAGTTCTAGAACAGGTGATATAAACGCTATCATGAAATAGAAACTATTAAAGGTAGGTACTCGCCTGACGTCCTGAGCAACCGATGAGGATCGAGATCCGGACCGGTGTCGCAAGAACCTATTACAAAAAGCAGAATTAAATAGGGTTCTAAGGAGTTAAACTGATATAAAATAATTAAAAACAAGCTTCTAGGGTTATTCTAGGTCGAACGGGTCAAACCGGTGAAATTTGGGTCAAAAAGTCAACCTGAGGTCCCAAAAGTCAACTCTAGGTCAAAACTAGGTCAAACATTGACTTTTATGGTCAACGAGGACAATTATGGTCAAAGCTAGGTCAAACTAGGGTACCCCTAAAATTCTAGGTCAAACTGAGCTCATTAAGCTAGAAAACTCTCAAACTCGCCTCCTCGAGATACCGGTATACCCTCAGTATCCGATACCTTGCCCTAGGCCACGCACCCCGCCTAAACCCGCTAAAACCTATGCTAGCACGCGTAAATATATACATGTAAGCATATAAAAATCACTCCAATACTATTCCTAGGCTATTGCTCAAATATCTCGCTCGAAACTCAATACTTTGGTGAGTTACCTTGATGTCTCAAGGTATTGGGATACTCTCCAATACCCCTCTAACTACCCCTCTAACTAGCTATCTTGGTATATAGACATACCCCTAGTTAATAATCTAGGCTAGAAAATATATATCTATCATATATTATACATATCTAAGTATCTATGTATATACCTATTCACACATACACACAAATACCCCTATATATATATACCCAACTCATAAATAAATATATATATATATCTATCTAGTATCTATACATATATATAACTATATGTACATAGATATCTATACACTTAGATAGATATATATCTAACACCTAGCTATCTATCTATCCATCACCTACCTATCTATAGATATATCTATCTAATCTATCCAACTATCTAACTATTAATCTACATATCTATCTAGTTACCTATCTAACTATAAATCCATCGATCTAGCTATCTATTTAATCTATCTATCCAACTATCTATCTAATCTCTCTCACACCCCGCTTCTAGCTGCTAACCTCGTTACGCGCCTCGCTGAACATCTGTTGCTGCTACCCTTGCATTGCTGCTGTGCTGCTGCTACTGCATTGCTGCATTGCTGCTGCTGCTTGCTGCTGAGCTGCTGCTGCTTGTTGCTGCATTGTTGCTGAGCTGCTGCTGCTTGTTGCTGCTGTGTAGCACAGCCTCCCCCCCTGCACACACAGCCCCACACACACACGAGAACGCACACACATAAACACAGACACACATATATATATACATATATCTATATATATATAATCATACATATATATATATACATACTCTTATATATATAATCTAACACACACACACACTAACATATATATTAACACACACACCTACACACAACCACGCACACAACACTCTCCAACGCTCGGCCAACGACCCCGACACTCACAAACACCTATAAATATATAAAATATAACCCAAAAATTCTAGCACACACTCCTCGATGCTAACCCAATGCGCGCACAAGCCCGGTTATTTCGACGAACACAAGGTGTGCGGTTCGAAAAATCTCCTGAAACGCATACCAAACCAACTCGGAATTGGCCCAAAATTTACCCACGGGTTCTAAACGATGCCTAGATCCTAGAAAAAAATACTACCATATCGATTCTAGGTCCGTGACAAAAACCCGCACGCACTTAGAATCGGCGACGACGAAAATCCTAAATTTGCCCGAAACGCCAGTTTCTTCGCGACACGACTTCCCATGTCCGAACGGAGACATGTACTCACCCTCAAGACACCCGACAATGTCTACCTAGGTCCGTCTAACCTAGGACATGACCCAAAATTGGGCCAAATTTGGATTCCACCCAAAATTGACACAAAACCTAGTGTCAAAGTCTCCAAACACAACCAAACTAGTTCCAACTTTCTCCCACGGGTAGGCTTAGGGTCTAGGAAGGTTCTAAACCACTAATTATACTACACAAGAGTAATTAGCAAGGAAAAAGTTAGGGTTTACCTCTTGGGAGTTGGAATCCCAAGGCCAAAGTCTCCGATCTACTAGGAATCACCTCCCTCAAGCTCCAAGCCACCAAATTTAGCCTCCACACCAAGTCTAGGCTCTACATAACTAGGTTAGGGAAAAATACAAGGTTAGGGTTAGCAACCATGGAGAATAGAAGATGAAAGAAGAGAAATAGGATGCTTACTTGAAGTTGGGAGGAGGAAATAAGAAGAAAGAGTGGAGAGAAGAAGAAGAATGAGGAAGAAGATGAAAATGGGGGCTGTGGCTGCTGTTGCACGGGAATGGGGCCGTAGGAAGGGCCGGCCACACCTAATAAAGAGTTTCCCTAATTCTCCAAATGCCCAAAATGCCCCCCTCTCACTTGGTTTTGGGTTTTGGGTTCCAAAAGTACTCAAACTAACTCCAAATCTCTCCAACTAACCCACTAAAAATATAATAAATATTCTAAACCCGAAAATAGGTCTCACAAGGGTATAGGTTGGGTCAGACATGGATCCACTAGGGTCTGACATGGGTCAAGGCTAGCCAAAATCCTAAAACAATCAAATAAAAATAATACAATCACTAATTAAATATAAATATAATTAATTAAATATAATACACAATTACCAAAAAAAAACCCTATTTTCTAGAATCAGGTAGTGACAAGCCTACCCTCCTTAAAATAATTTCGTCCTCGAAATTAAAAGACGAAACAAGGACAGGAATGCAAGGAAAGAAAGAACCATACCTCAGGGCTAAAAGAGATAGGGGTATCGCTCGCGCATTTCATCCTCCCTCTCCCAGATCGACTCACTCGGAGAGTGATGCCTCCACGCGACGTGAACCAAGGGAATAGTCTGGTTCCTCAACACCTTCTCCCATCGATCCAGAATCTCCACCAGCTGCTCTGGATAGCTAAGAGTAGGGCCCACCACGATCTCTGAGTGATCCAATACGTGACTGGGATCCGCCACGTACCGTCTCAACTGCGACATATGGAACACATCATAAACTCCCTCCAGCGTAGGCGGCAACTCAAGCCTATACGCCACGGCGCCGACCCTCTCAAGGATACGGAAGGGTCCGACGAAACGTGGGCTAAGCTTCCCACCTCCACCGAAGCGAATAGTTCCCCTAGTCGGAGAGATCCTCAGGAACACCAGATCTCCAACCTAGCACAAACAAGGTCTCTGCACTTAGTCTAAAACAAGCAATCACAAGCAAACACAAGAACAAAATCTAGATTCTAAGATATACCTCAAACTCCAAAGGTCTCTGGTGGCTATCGGCCCAATGTCGCTGCCTGTCCTGCGCCACCCGAAGTCTATCTCTACTGAGATTGACCTTCTACGCTGCATCAACTACCATCTTCGGGCCAAGCAAAGCTCTCTCGCATATATCATCCCATGATAACGGAGTGCGACACCTGCGTCCATACAATGCCTCGAATGGTGACATCTCGATACTGGCTTGGTAGCTGTTATTGTAAGCAAACTCTACCAAGTGCAAGTGATCCTCCTAAGAGCCTCTGAAATCTAAAACACAAGTGCGAAGCATGTCCTCAAGTGTCTGAATGGTCCTCTCTGACTGACCATCTGTCTGTGGGTGATATGCAGTAATAAACTTGAGCTGGGTGCCCAAGCTAGCCTGCGGACTCCTCCAAAAATACGAAGTAAAGCGACTGTCCCGATCTGATACTATGCTCACAGGAACTCCATGCATTCTGACTATCTGGCGCACATACATCTCTGCTAGCCTCTCTGTAGACGTACCCACTTTGAATGGTAAAAAGTGGGCCAATTTGGTCAACCTGTCCACGATGACCCAAATCGTATCCTTCCCGCCTGGAGAACGGAGAAGTCCAAAAACAAAATCCATGGTCACATGCTCTCATTTCCACTCCGGAATGGGTAATGGCTGGAGCAAACCTCCTGGCCTCTATCTCTCCGCCTTCACCTGCTGGCACCCTAAGCATCGGGATACGAAGCGTGCTCCCTCCCGCTTCATCCCGTACCACCAAATATGCTCTCTCAGATCTCTATACATCTTGTTGGCACCTGGATGCATAGAGTACTGGGATCAATGCGCCTCCTAAAGAACCTCTTCGCTCAATGACCCACTCAGCACACACAACCTGGTACCGTGCCGCAACGAACTATCATCAGCAATGGTGAAGTCATTTGATAATCCCATCTGAACCTGCGCCCTGATGCTCCTCAGGGACTCATCCTCAAACTGTGTAGCCCTGATCCGGTCTACCAACTCTGACTGAATCTGCAGTCCCCACATCTGCATCTCAACTCCAGGTACTATCACCTCAATGCCCAAGCTCTCTAGATATGCCAGAAGATAACGATATGTAGTCAGGCACATAGCCACCAGATACCTACTTAATGCATCCGCAACTATGTTCGCCTTCCCTGGAAGATACTGCAACAATATATTGAAGTCTTTCATCAACTTCTACCATCTCCTCTGCCTCATGTTCAGCTCTTTTTGGGTAAACACATACTTCAAGCACTTGTGGTTTGTGAAGATCTCCACACGCTCTCCGTATAAATAGTATTTCCACAACTTCAGAGCAAAGAAGACCGCTGCCAACTCCAAATCGTGGGTAGGGTAGTTCTTCTTATGAGGACGTAATTTTATGGAAGCATAGGCAATCACCCTTCCATTCTGCTGCAACACACAACCCAGTCCCTTCCCCGATGCATCACTATAGATAGTGAATCCTCCAGAACCTGATGGCAACGTCAACATTGGAGCTGTCGTCAACCTTCTTTTTAGCTCATCAAAGGAGATCTGGTACTCCTCTGACCAAACAAACTCCACGTCCTTCCGAGTTAGCCTGGACAACGGCTCTGCAATACGGGAAAAATCCTGAATAAATCTCATGTAGTAACCTGCCAGTCCCAGGAAACTCCTGACCTCGGCTACTGAACTCGGAGCACTCTATGCCTCAACTGCCATGATCTTTCTCGGATCCACCGAGATACCCTCTCCGGTCACTACATGACCAAGGAATTCAACCTTGTCAAGGAAGAACTCACACTTCGAAAGCTTTCCATAAAGCTTCTCCTTCCTGAGGGTCTCCAACACTATCCTCATATGCTCCTCATGCTCCTCTGGGGTCTTCGAATACACCAAGATGTCATCTATAAACACCACCACAAACCTGTCCAGATGCTGATGGAATACCTTGTTCATCAGATTTATGAACACTGCCGGGGCATTAGTCAACCCAAACGGCATCACCATGAACTCATACTGTCCATATCTGGTCTGAAAAGCTATCTTCGAAATATTTTCCTTCCTGACCTTCACCTGGTGGTATCCTGTCCTCAGATCAATCCTGGAAAACACCCTCGCTCCGCTCAACTGGTCAAAAAGATCATCAATACGTGGCAGCGGATAATTGTTCTTGATTGTGAGGTTGTTCAGAGCCCTGTAGTCGATACACATCCGTATCGACCCATCCTTCTTCGGCACAAAAAATACCGGAGCACCCCACGGGGAAGAACTAGATCTGATAAATCCCTTGTCCTGAAGCTCATCCACCTGCTTCTTCAACTCTATCAGCTCACTGTTGCTGACTCTATAGACGTGTTAGGATATCGGCTCCGCGCCTGGCACCAAGTCTATAGAGAACTCCACATCTCTGTCCGGAGGTAACCCTGGCAACTCCTCCGGAAAGACATTCATGTACTCCTCTATCAGTGGATGTAGCAACCTCGGCTCTACCACCAGGGCTTCGCAGAAGACTCCCTCGCTCTGCTCCGCTGCTCCTCTGGCAAACTAAAACTCTGGCTTACCCGGTGGACTAAACAACACTCTGCCTCCACGACAATCTATACTAGCACAATGCATACTCAACCAATCCATCCCGAGTACAATATCGTAGCTCGGAAGTGGCATTATGAGTAGGCAAACACTCAACTCCCGGCCTCCCAAAGTAACTCTCTGGTCTCTTCAGACATCACTAACTAGGATGATACCACCCCCGGTCGTGATCTTGCAGAGTCTAGCTAAAGGTTCAGCAACAAGATGGTGTCTAACAGCAAAAGATACAGACACAAAGCTATGGGAAGCCCCAGAATCAAATAAATCAAGTGCTGGAATGGAATCAAGAAGAACAGAACTTGAGATCACATCACCAACGATGCAAGATACGATATCATCAAGGAAGGACAGTAATATTGCAAAAGAAAACAATTTCAGAAAAATTAAGATAGCAAAAGAAATCAGGAAGGGTCCTAGTTGTGATTGAGCACACTCTCTCTTAGCCTATATCCTATATCCTATTGCAGGTAAACTTAAAAAAACAAGACCTGCATGGGCCGCCACCAAAAATGTGTCACGACCCACACCCGAAAAATCGGGCATGAGTCTTGGGTACGTCCAGCCTACGCCGCAGAATCGGCAGTAGAACGCTGTAAGGTCCATTCTAGGTCAACCATCTATCTATATAAATTACAAAAATCTGACAATAACCTCTCCAAAAGGAGGGCAACCACGCAATATATATATATAATCCTCTCCAAAAGGAGGGCAACCACGCAATATATATAATCTCTCAATCACAATAACTAGGAAAAGAATAAAGCACGATATGATATCAAAAGGAAACAAAGAAATACAGAGCAAGACAATATCCAAAATATACAGTCCAAGTCTGCAACATCACACAGCAATAAAATAATAAGTACAATCATCCAGAAATAAACCACTGGGAGCAACCCAGGAAACCCACCTAGCTAACTAGGGCGCTATAGGCATCTCCTCGCAAGGCTCCTCCTCAGTCTCGGGGTCGCAGCACTCGTCAACACCCGGCCCGTAGAATGTCGGGAAATAATTCTCAGGATCCTCTGGAAAAATATGCCCAGTCAGGACAGGAGTGAAATATATAACTCTGAAAGCAACTCCAAATACATGGTAAGGTGTATATGACGAGCAATAGAAAAGTATACAAGATGCACAGGAAATAAATATATGCTGGAGCAGAATAAGTAGCTGCAAGTAAACTGGAGAACAATACAAGCAGTAGAAAAGTAACTGCAGGTGAGAAAACATGAATACTAGCTAAGTGCCTTGAGCACAAGTTTGTTATGTGATCGGCTTAGGTTGCACATGAAAAATACTACGATAACTCCGTTATGCGTGAGTTGCATAATCGACATACACATGAATACTGTTTGGCTTTGATCACATAACCAACTCCTACTCCCCTCTCCCACTAATACTCTTGGATCAAACCACAATACGCTACATACATGATAATAGCTCGCGCACACGAAGGTGAGAGCACAAGAAGCACATGATAGCACATGAGAATCAATACCCAAAGCACATGATGAAATATACGTGATAGAGTACAATTACGAAAAGCAGAATTAAACAGGGTTCTAAGGAGTTAAACTGATATAAAATAATTAAAAATAGGCTTCTAGGGTTATTCTAGGTCGAACGGGTCAAACCAGTAAAATTCGGGTCAAAAGGTCAACCCGAAGTCTAAAAAGTCAACTCTAGGTCAAAACTAGGTCAAATGTTGACTTTTACGGTCAACGAGGACAATTATGGTCAAAGCTAGGTCAAACTAGGGTGCCTCTGAAATTTTAGGTCAAACTGAGCTCATTAAGCTAGAAAACTCTCAAACTCGTCTCCTCGAGATACCGGGATACCCTCGGTATCCGATACCTCGCCCTAGGCCACACAACCCGTCTAAACCCGCTAAAACCTATGCTAGCACGCGTAAATATATACACATAAGCATATAAAAATTACTCTATTACTATTCCTAGGCTATTGTTCAAATACCCCGTTTGAAACTCAATACCTTGGTGAGATACCTTGATATCTCAAGGTATTGGGATACTCTCCAATACCTCTCTAACTACCCCTCTAACTAGCTATCTAGGTATATAGACATACCCCTAGTTAATAATCTAGGCTAGAAAATATATATCTATCATATATTATACATATCTAAGTATCTATGTATATACCTATTCACACATACAGACAAATACCCCTATATATATATACCCAACTCATAATATATATATATATATATATATATATATATATATATATATATATATATATATATAGTATCTATACATATATATAACAATATGTATATAGATATCTATACACTTAGATAGAAAGATATCTAATACCTAGCTATCTATCTATCCATCACCTACCTATCTATAGATATATCTATCTAATCTATCCAACTATCTATCTATTAATCTACATATCTATCTAGTTACCTATCTAACTATTAATCCATCTATCTAGCTATCTATTTAATCTATCTATCCAACTATCTATCTAATCTCTCTCATACCCCGCTCCTAGCTGCTAACCTCTGTGTTTGATGATAAACGAAAGAGAATACAGAAACAAGGTTTTATACGAAAACCCGCCCTTCTTCGGTGTTTACAAACAAGATTGTACAATTTTAATCCTATACGAGGATGTCGAGTACAATTTATTTAATCTTGGTAAATATTGCTATAGGAGTCTGATCTGCGGTCGATCACTTTGTCCCTTGGACCACACGATGATGAAAAAGTGCCGTAGAAGACAGAAAGCAGCTTCGAAGGTTGCTAAAGAGAGTGGATGCCCGATGCCAAAGTCGTCGATCACTTCTCTTTGCCTGAGCTCTGGATTCTTCTCTCTTTCGACCTCGGATCTGATACTGGATTTCTTGACCAATTTCCGACCTTCAATTCTTCGACCTTTTCCTCTGTTGATAGAGGTCTCTATTTATAGAGTTTTAGTGACAGTGACCACTCAGTCGGTGTAGAAACTGAGTAGTTGAAAGTATAGCACCCTTTTACACGATGGTTACAATAACCATTGCCTGCGTATAGATGACCTTTTGAATGAGCATGTGACGCGTGTCCAACTAAGGGACAACGCGTATAACTGCTGCAAAGATCACAGCGTAGAAGCCACGTAGGTAGTTATCCTTTGTGTAGAAGAGGTTGTCGTAGAAGCCAATAACTGTCACCATGGCGTAGAAGCCAAGTAGGCATAGAAGTCGAGTAGGCGTAGAAGCCGAGTAGGCGTAGGAGCCTAGTGGGCATAGAGGCCGAGTGGGCGTAGAAGCCGAGTGGGCATTGAAGCCGAGATGATGTGGACATTTTTAGCCGAAATTATAGCTTTTGGAGATATAATCAAATCTCTTGTATTAAATACAGAGATCTGCCCCCATCCTGCGCATTAAATACAGAGGCGTGTCTTGAAGATTTGCTATCATTCTGAGTATTAAATACAGATATGCGCCTCGAATCCTGTACGAAGAGTAACTGCTGACGTGGCAGTCTGTTTGTCTTCTGCGAAGCATAAGAAGCTCACGTCTGCCTGTGTAAAACTGGGCAGCGTATCCCCTTGTATGCGTAAGAGCAGTTTACGCAAAGAGAATATCACTAGACGACGGTTCGGTGACATTTAATCAAATCTCCTGCATTAAATGCAAAGATCCGCCATTATCCTGCGCATTAAATGCAGAGGCGTATTTTGAAGGCCTGCCACTCTTTTGCGCATAAAATGCAGAGACATGCCTCGGGCATCTGTCAGTATTCGGCGCATTAAATGCAGAGATGTGCCTCGAGAACCTGTCACCGCTCTGAGCATTAAATGCATAGACGTGCCTCGAGCCCTGTACGAAAAGCAGCTTTTGACGTGGCAGGTTGTTTGTCTTCTGCGGAGCATAAACAGCTCATATCTGCCTGTGTAAAACTAGGTAGCGTATTCCTTTGTATGCGTAGAAGCAGTTTACGCCAAGGAAATGGCAGTAAATGACAGCCTGTGTTGTAGTACCGTGCCATCATTATAGCCGTCGCCTGGGTAGTCGTGCAGTACTCTTTGTCAGGAGTCCAGACATCAGGTTCATTGCATGATCTGACAGGTTCATTTCGAAGAATACAAAGCGTTCCTCGTACACTTTAATGCTGCATTGAAAGTGAATGAGTTCTATGCCATAAAGGCGATGTAGCACCCTTTTTAAAACATCTTGGACATACTGCATTACGCGGATGGTCCTTGAGCCTATATTTTATGCTGTGCTTTGCGAAAAAGCTCTGTTTGTACGTCGATGGCTCTGAGGTCCTCTGTTTATGCTGCCCTGTATCAACATGCTGCGTATAGCTATCCAGCATATTTTTTATGCTTCTATAAAACCCCCTTCAAAGCTTTTAAATTCCTCGTAATTTGAAATGCTTTGAATGAAGCATAAACGTTCCTCGTAATTTGAAACGCTCTGAATGGAGCCTAAAGCGGTCAAGTCTGACACGTTCTTTCAAGGCTAACTTTATAACGGGGTTATTGGGGATCGGTGTGATCTCTTTCGCCTATAAAAAGGCTGAGGAGTTAGCTTGTTCTTCCCATATTTCCTTCACCACACAGAGATGATGGCCGGAGTTCGTCGGGTCGACTTGAGGAAGAAGGAGACCATGTTCTTCCAGCATGTAAGGAGCCAAAAAAGACGGCATCTTCGAGCAAATATCCTTTGCGACGATGGATCATGGAAGGATATCATAGCCTCCTCTGCTCAGAATAATCAGCAACTTTGTATGGCGGTTCTCCCGGAGAGAGGAAGGGTCGTATTAGACCACACAATTTGCAAGCTGTATCTTCTTCCGTTACTCGTGGACGAGAGCAGGCAAACTACGTGGACGAGAGCAGGCAAACTAGCTGCTGTCCGAGATTGAGTTGGGTGAAATATCTCAACTCAATCTGTCATAGCGCTGGACGCAGGAAAGCAGATTTACCCTGCTTCCCTATGTTGGAGGATGGGTCTGCATAATTTAAGCAGGCCCAGTTTTATATCCTCCCGCCATTGATCATATGTCAGTCGGTTTGCGGACACCGACTGACTGCTGGAGAAAATAGATGAAGAATTTCGCCCTTGCGAGAACCTGGCAGAACAGATTCTGGGCGAGATCTTCACATGACGATGAGGAAGTCCTTTGTAGATGGGATTTTCCTCATATGTAATCATGAAAATGAAGAAAAACCCTTGTAGACTGGATTTCTCTCATATGTAATCATGTTTTTAATAAAATCGTCTTCTTTTGTGCATATGATCATCTTGCCATATATTTTTGCTGTGAAGTCTGAATATGTGTAGCTTTGACACGTCTGATACTTTACGCCAACTTTGTTTAGAAAGAGTGCTAGGTCATATCCTGTCTTTTACGCATAACTAAGGATGCACAGAAAGCCGCTTAGCAGTCGAGTGTTCGAACTGTCCTGCTGTTAGGAATGAGGAACTGCGTAGAATTCTGAACTGTTACTTCTGATAAACAGAATCCTTGTTCAGACCATCATCTTCAAGAATGATTTCTTGAAAATCCCTTAGAACAGGGCGAGAAATGGCTGTCAAAAACTGAGTCGCCATCTTGAACTGTAGACAAAATATTTAGACTGGATTCTGGATGAACTTCCAATCGACACATGAAGAAGAGTAATTTTTAATGTTGAAATCTGCATGCTTTGGTTACTTGGGATATTTTGAGGTCAAGAAGGAGTATCTTCTGTGTGAACTCTTGTCATTGACAGCCTTGAGAATCGTTCAGATGTACGCGTACTCTGGCCTGCGTATCTTTCAGATGTGCGGAAAGTCATAGCATAGAATCATAAGTTCGTAGTCTCTCGAGCGTAAAAGCTGCTGAGCATGAGAGCATCCGGGCGTAGAACTGTAGATTTGTAGCCTCTGAAAAGGAAATCTTTCGAGCGTGAAGTTGTGGATCTGTTGCTTCTGAGCGTAAAAGCCACCGAGCTTGAGATCATAGATTTGTAGATGCTGAGCGTGAAGTCGTAGGTTTGTAGCCTCTCGAGCGTAAAAGCTACCGAGCATAAAAGCATCCGGGCATAAAACCATAGACTTGTAGCCTGTGAGTGTAAAACCGTAGATCTGTAGTTGTCGAGCGTATAAAGCTCCTTAGCGTAAAAACCACGAATCTGCTTCGTACGAAAACTTTTCGAATTCGCTGACTGTCCGCCTTCTCTGAGTAATAGGCTGACGTAGTACCCAATCATAATCGAATATTAATTATGAGATTTAGTTTGGGATTTCGAGGAGTCCATCCAAACTCTATATATAACCCAAGTTTCTGAGAGAAAAACTTTTCATCCGTCTTCTGCGAAAGAAAGCCTTCGACTGTTCGAGTTTTTCTTCGTTTCTTCTCCGAGTCTTCAGAGTTTCCAGTAATGGCCTCGAAACAACTCTCCTCCTCTAAGGGAAAGAAGGTTGATTCTTCTTCTCGCTCTTCTGCTCAAGCGAGAGCGTCTTCGGTTGGGCAAGGCGAGCTTCATTCTAAGCGAAGTGTCCCGCCGACGAGCAGTGCACCCGGCCTTAAAGGTAGAGCTTTTGGGACAAAAAAGAATGACTAAAAATCTTTCGCACACGTTGTACGTGAACGTGCTAGGTCGTCTTCTGTGCTGATAGCCTCTTTGAGGAAGATGATGCACACAGATGTTTCATCTTTTATGCCCACATTTCTAATGTGTCAGCGCAAAAACTCCATATTTTCGCAGTCTGGCGTAAAAGCTTTGACTGTCAAAAGTTGGCGTATACTATATAATTTGAGTGCTACGCAGGGATGGAAATTCCGACGTAATAACTCAAATTTTGGCAGTCTGGCATAAAACACAGACTGTCGAAAGCTTTGCGTATACTGCCAGCCTTGAACTTTACGTTTTAGAAAATGGATTCCAGTGTAATGATCAAGTCTTTACAGTCCTGGCGTAGAGCGCAGACTGTTGATTTTTTGCATATGCTGCAAGATTATAGAAACTGACTTGTCTTTCTTGTATTTTGCAGTTAACTTGCATGCGTCTCCATTGGATGAGGTGATGGGTTCCGCTGCCAGGATGCTGCACTCTAACTATCTGGAGGATCTGTCGCACGTGATATTTCCTATCTCCGGGCCCCAGTATCCTGAAGGAAGGGAAATTTTGATATCGGCTCAGGGCGAGCGAACGTTGCTGAACATGATTAATGGAGAGCCCCTGACGTACATAGACAGGGACCAATACATAAAACCGGCTTTCCTCTTCGGGGACATGATTAACAAGCAGTCCCAGACGAAGCCCAAGAAAGAACTCTGGGTTTTCCCTGCCGGGAGCTTGGTTTTGTATCTGCCCAAGATGCTGAGAGACTATCCCATCTCGGCATTCTTCCATGCTACACATCCCAGGAGGATTTCGTGGACGCTGACTCCCGATCTTCACGGCAGGCCGAGGAAGATATTTTATCTGAAAGGAGCTGACCAGGGGTCTTTTGTCAGCGCCCTTCCGGCAATGTGACAACGTTCAGGGGACTATACCCGGGCAGTATTCCGAGTGAAGACAGTTTAGTGATCCAGTCGGTCCAATTATCGACTTTCTGTAATGATTTCATTGGGCACGGGGGAGTATACCCTAAGGTGAACCCTCGGACAAGTGGGTGGATCACCCCTACCAATCTTCGATGGGCTCGCTTAGCTGAATGGGCCCTGAAGCATTTTTATACCGAGTTGGAGAGCATTGGTCTGTTTGCAGCTGTGAGTGCCACCAGTATTGGGTTACCTCTCAACCCCAACCTGTTTTTGGCACTGATGGAGCGATATATCTCGCTCACTGGGACTTTTGCCACTCCACTGGGCGAGATGGGATTAGCCCTCCACGAGATGGAAAAGATCTTGAGACTGTCGATGGAGGATACTCCATATGAAGAGTATGTTCCCACGAATCAGGAGTTGGGAGATTCAGACCCTCGGATAGTAGAAGTGTACCAGGAGCTGATGTGCCACTACCTCGTTTGCACCGCTTTTTATGGTGAGCCCTCAGATTTGGCTCACATCAATAAGTGGACGTCCTACCTCTTCTTTCACCGGTCCAGGACTGCTAAGCCGGAGAAGGTATTGGAAGGCAAGGATCAGCCTTTGAATCCTCTGAGCATGCTTAATGCTCAGGTAGTCGACGATCTCATGGAAGACGCTGGGGCTCCGGACTGGATCCTCGACGAAGGGATAGGAAAGTATCCTGTAGGCACCAAGGCCTATAGTTATTTGAGGCGTTGCCGCAGGCCTCTGTCCAGGAAAGTTTAATTGGCTGGCTTTCTCTCCATATGGCTGCGCCGACTGGTGGTACCCGGCATCGCATCTGCGGACCGTATTCACCGCAACACGCTATGGCCTGCAGTGCGTCTGGTGTTTGGGGCAAGACTGGGCTTGCTCCCTGCCATGGTGTGACGCATACAAGCTGGCCTGAGGGTCATGACTGATGGGCTGCTCGCCGATGAAACTCAGCGTGATAGCTTTCCCAGGGTAGAATTACCATACCTGTATTTGATGGGATGGTTAATTCTTCATAACACCAGGGTTATGTCTTCCAGCTCTGGCAGTAGTTCGGGGGCTAGTTTCTTGTTGAATTACAAGAATTCCTCCTAGAATGTGACCACAGTTATAGACTGTCGGTGGACGCTGAACTTCAGTCACAGCTGGAAGATCTTCTGCACTGTTCTCCCTGTACATCTCAATCAACAGGGGATCAGACTTCAGGACATAGGCGACGGAAAGACCGTTCTTTCTCCTAAGTCTTTTAATTGGTTGGTCTACATTAGACCTTCCCATCTACTGTACAGAAGTGAAGACCATTGCCTCTTTGAGCCCTACCTGCCTAGTCGATTTGCCAGGCAATTCGGGTATGACCAGTTGTACGTGGGCAACATCGTACCAGCTTCAGGTCCAGGGGTGGACTCATTGATGGAGCCAGAGGATGGCAATATTTCATCATGGGTTGCACTGAGGCAACTTTTACCGTGTCCATCATTTCACTCTCCACGGAGCTGCGTATTCTCCATTCGTATGCCCAGTTCTACGTGGCAACCAATACCTTCCATCGCAATTTTGATATGCATAGAAGTTTTAGGATGCATTTTTCCAAGCCTGGGGGAAGAGTCAAAGTCCCCTCGGTTTCTTCTGATGAGGGTGAGGAGTCCGTCAATCCAGATGAGCCTTTGGTGGCGGTACCGAGGGGTGAAGTACCTCCGCCTGCAGGGGCTTTGGTAATCTCTGGGAAGCGAAGGGCTCCTGCTCCGAATGAGACTTCCCCTCGCAAGAGGAAGAAGAAGAAGGTTAATCGTCCTCTCCGGATTCTTGGTATTGAGGCTCCTAGAAGTGAGCCTGCATCTCCCCATGTTGGGGATAATTCTTTGATTGGAGGTTCCTCGCCTTTTAGAGAGGGACCCTCTAATATTTCGGCTGGTGGTGCCGGAGAATTCCTGTTGGAGGCTGCTGTCGCTACTACCGCTTCAGGTAGTGGAACGAGATTGCCTTCGGGGCCGAGCCAAATGAGGATATCTTTACCTAGGTCAGCATCGGGAGAGACCCCTGCCGTGTCTGTCAGTGCACCCAGCGAGATTCCAACCGATGAACCTCGGTTAGAACCTGACGAGGACCTGGAAGAGCATTTGCTAGTGTTTGTTAGCGCACCACCTTCTCCAGGTATGACAGCTTGCCTAGCATCACTAAGAAATGATTTAGCTATACTAGCGGCAGATGCGACATATACACCATTGGCCATTGGTAAATGTCGTCTTTTATGCCTCTTCTTTAGGAAAATTAACATTATGTTGATACTAACTTCCTTTTGTCTTCTTTTCAGGGGAAGATATCTTCCGGGAGGGCAGTGTAGATGTGCCCTTTGGCTCTGTGTCAAGTCCTGGCGGCGACACGGAGGTGCCTAATTTTAAAGAGGAAACATCTTCGGGTACCGGCTCGCCTGTCGAAGAGATTTCGATATCTCAAGAGGAGGACGAGCCTGTCATTGCGACAATGCCTCCTTTGAGTACGCCGGTCACTTCATCCGGTGTTGGCGCTTCTTCTTTTATCGCACCTCCTGTTGAGGCGACGGCCATGGCAACATCGTCTGCGATTGTTCTTGGAGAGGGACTCGCCACTATCGCGGCCACTCCCAGCGTCCATTCGGATCTAGCTGTGCTGACCGAGCAGTACACTGGTATCTTCTACACCACCTTGAAAATGTTAATATCTATGGTGTTGGAGAAGAATTTAAGCTTTACGTCGCTGAGGAGGTCCTCCCGGGCTTCTATAGTGCCGATCCAAGAATTAAACGACACTGGGGTAGCTGACGCGCTAGAGGAGATAGTTAATGGTTTGGAGCAACCATTAACGAATACTTGCAGCTAGCTCAAGGCAACATTAACGGTTTCGTTCAAGCTAGGTACGACTCCCTGACTGCGCAACTTACTGAGCAGATAGAGTCTCTGAATAAGTCCATCACGGCTCAGCAGCAGGAGATGGATGATGAGCGTGTCCAATTGGAGTATGTCATCCCCGAGTTGACCCGGTACGAAGCCGAATATGAGGAAGTGGCAGCGAAGGCCCGCATATTGAAGGATGAGCTCGTTCTAGTAGAGGCGAAGGCTCTCTCTTTGTCGGCAGCCCAAGATGTGCTGAAGGAGCGACGGGCGACTGTTCAGCAGAATCTGATGCGTGTGGGTGCTTTCCACTCAGGTTTTGTGCGGGCTTGGTCTGAGCTCGCTGCTTCGGACAACGATGCGACAAGGTTGGAACGGGCTCGCGCCGACGTCTTGAACTCCCGGGATGAGAGAATGGTTGCTCTGGTGCAGCAGATTCGCGATCTAACCGTTCCCCCCAAATGATGTACTTTTTTGCTTTTCAATGTACTTTCGCTCTTTTTTGGGAATAATAAAGAGACTTTCATCTAACTTTGTGGACCCATCATTTTGGAATATAAATGACTGGTTTGGGTGAAAGTGATATCAGAGGTAATATGGACGTGATATACTCTCGGTAAGTTTTAGCAGGATATATCTATTCAGAGGTAATATGGACATGATAGAATACGATCCAACTAGTTTTGTTTTGGAAGTAGTTTTGTCAGAATGAGATTTTTGCCATATTCTACTTGAGCGAAGTAGGTTAAGCATAGTAACTTTTCAGGAATTTACCATTGATAGGAGCTATTAACAGGTCTCCGTTAGGCTTGGCTAACCTGTAAGCGCCATTTGAGAATGTCGTCTCGATCACATAAGGGACTTCCCATTTGGGCTGAAATTTGCCCTTACTCCTGTGAGTAAGAATCATCGGCCTTCTTACGGCTAAAACTAGCTCGTCGACTTTGAACACTCTTTCCTTTACTTTTTGATTAAAAGCTCTAGAAATGCGTGCTTGGTAGAACGCGATGCGTTGTTAAGCTTGAAGGCATTTCTCGTCTAATTCTTCTAGCTCTTGAAGCCTTAACAGGTCATTCTTTTCTTGAGTCAACTCATTAGCCACGGCTATCCTGAATGACGGAATCTGGATCTCGATGGGAAGAACTGCTTCGCTCCCGTAAACTAATGAGAATGGGGTGCAACCTGTCGGTGCTCGTACCGTTGTGCGATATGCCCAGAGACATTCTCCCAGCTTCTCATTCCAATCCCTCTTGTTCTAAGAGACAAACTTTTTCAAGAGCTTGATAATGGTTTTGTTGAAAGCTTTCGCCAAACCATTAGCAGCTGGATTATATGCCGTAGAGGCCATATTTTGTATCCGATTTTTATCGCAAAATCGATAAAACGCTTGGCTGATGAATTGAGGCCCATTGTCATAAATTATCCTTCGGGGTATCCCGAAGCGATAAATGACCTGATGTTTAATGAAGCTGATCACATTAGATGCCTTCACCTCAGCAAGAGGGATCGTCTCTGCCCATTTGGAGAAATAATCCGTGATGGCCAGTATGAACTGGTGACCGCTGGAAGAAGACGGGTGAATAGGACCAATGATATTCGTACCCTATGCTTCGAAAGGCCAGGACGCAACCGTTGGATGTAGATATTTAGGAGGTTGATGGATAAAGTCTGCATGGACATGACAGGCTCTGCATTGTCTTGCATACTTTATTGCATCTGTGATCATAGTAGGCCAGTAATAGCGCATTCTCCTGATGCAATCCTGTAGCTTAAGACCGGGTTGGTGTACTCCGCATACGCCGTCGTGAGCTTCACGGATAATCCGATGTGCTTCATCACCAGAGAGACATCATAATAATAGTCCGTCATAAGACCGGCGATATAGACATTGTGAAGATGCGTCAAAATAGAAGCGTAATGATCGTCTTTTGACGGATACTGCTTCTTTAGGGTCCTCCGGCAAGATTTCGTATGCCACAAAATCTATAAAGGGACTTCTCCAGTCTCTCCTGGAAGGATCTGTATTTACAGTGTAGCTGCGTTCTATGTAAAAGTTGTTTTTTAAACAGAATAAATCTCTGCTAAGAAGGATCATTGAATTATGCCTGCTTATAGGGGTAGCTAAATCTGCAGCTAGACTGGCTAGGGCATCAGCTTCCAGATTCTGAGATCGAGGTACATGATCTAGGAAGAAACCTTTGAATATCACGGCTATCTCGACCATTGCTCGGTGATAGGGGATGAGGTCTGGATTCTGGACTTCATATATTCCTCTGACTTGATTGACGATCAGCAGAGAATCACCGAAAGCTTCCAGAGATTTAACGCCCAATTCTTTAGCGACTTGGAGCCCGATTAGTAGAGCGTTATACTCTGCCACATTGTTAGAACAGGGCTCGCTAAGAGAATATGCTCGGTAGATGACGAGCTTATCAGGAGTAACCAGGATAATTCCTACTCCCGAAACCACGTTTCCCCTGGGACCAGTCCTGGAGGCACTATCGAAGAACAGTTGCCATGCATCACTTTCCATTGCGGAATTACATTCTGCAACTTCGTCGGGAATGTCCTCGTACAGTTTGGAGGCCTCCGAGATCGGATGAGCAACTAGGAAGTCAGCCAACGCTTGGCCTTTGACGGACTTCTGAGGGACGTACACCATGTCATACGGTGTTAATAACATCGACCAAGTCGCGAGTCAGGAATTAAGAATACTTGGTTTGTTCATCAGTACCCGAAGAAGATTGATCCTGGAGATGATGTGAATAGTTTGGCCTGTGACATAGTGCCGCAATTTCTGGATAGCGAACATCAGAGCCAAGCATTCTTTCTCCACTGGATTATACCAGTGTTCGACTCTGACCATCATCTTGCTGAGGTAGTAGATAGCCTGTTCATGACCCATATCTTTCTTCTGTGCGAGAAGAGCTTCTAGAGAATGATCCATCGCTCGAACGTTCAGCACGAATGGTCTTCCTATGATGGGAGGCACCAAAACTGGTGGACTAGTGAGGTAGCATTTGATATCACCGAATGCTTGCTGATAGGCTTCGTCCCATACGAAGGATATACCTTTCTTTATGAGATGAGAAAAAGGCTGACATCTCCCAGAGAAGTTGGATATAAATCTTCGGATATAAGCTAGACGGCCTTGAAATCCCCTGAGTTCCCTCAGATTACGGGGCAGTCGTATTTCTAAGATGGCCTTGACTTTATCAGGGTCCACTTGAATGCCTTTGGCGATAATGACAAATCCCAGGAATTTGCCACTAGATACCCCCAGAAAAGACTTTGTAAGATTCATTTTGAGTTGATGTTGGCGCATCAATTCAAATACTGTCTTCAAGTCTTGGATGTGATTATTCTTGAGGCGGCTTTTGACAGCTACATCGTCCTCGTAACACTCCACTGTCTTACGTAAATGCTCATAGAATATGTTACTCATAGCTCGTTGGTACGTAGCCCCGGCATTCTTCAATCCGAAGGGCATGACCGTATAGTAATATACCCCCAATGGTGTCCGGAAGGCAGTATGCTTCTCGTCCTCAGGATGCATCTTGATTTGATTGTATCCTAAAAATTCGTCCATGAAAGACATACGTTCAAAATCGCATGTACAATCATGACGTCTGTGATGGAAAAAGAAAACTTATCCTTGGGGCAGGTTGCATTCAGATCTCGGTAATCGATGCAGACACGTACTTTCCCATTTTCTTCATGACCGGGACAACATTGGCGACCCAGTCGGGATGTTGTTCTTCTCGGATGAAGCCGCAGGCTATCAACTTTTTGATTTCATCTTTAATGGCGTCCATCATATCCGGGCGAAACCGGCATTGGTGCTGCTTTACAGGCTTCGAATCGGGCAATATATTGAGCTTATGAGTAGCCACCTTTGGATCAAGGCCTGGCATGTCCTCATAATTCTATGCGAAGACGTTGATATATTCTTTTATCAGCTGGATAACTTCTTCCCTTTCTGCTTCGGAAAGATTGTTACTGATAAATATCGGCTTTGGCGAAAGTTTATCCCCAATGTCAATCTGGATAACTTTATCTTCAGTGGGAGGTTCTCTCTGCTCGAAGCGGAACTCCCATTGTGTATCTATTTGCTGAACCCAAGCGTCATTCTCAAACAGTTTAGATTCTTGTTCGTCTGGTTCGAAAGAATTTGTCACTACCATATTCACTGATAATGTTTGTTCGAGAGCATGAGATGAGTCGGAGGGCACTGAGCCATTTTGAGAAGAGGAAAAGATATCCTCGTTCGACTCAGGAGCTGTCCTAACCCGAAACGAGTTCATTGATAGTAGGGATCGCCATGCAGCGGCATTCGTCAGCCTTTCCCGTAGTTGAGACCTGGTTCCAGCTTCAAGTTATAACCCATACTTTGCATGATCTTCAAAACTTGCGGGCTGTATCTGTGAACCTGTATTTTACCGACATCATCATCGGAAGAATCTTCTTGCACAGTTGGTTCATTGCGCATGCGGCCGAAGACTATTGAATGCTGACTGCTGCAAGTAGGCGGGACAATGAAGATAGAATCCTCATGTGGTCCATATGTCGTGGTGACATTGGATGATGACGCTACTTTCCACATATACGGATGATAGGAATCTATAGCTTCCAAGAATTTTTGCACTATAGGTCCTATATCGTCATGGTGAGAGGGTTCCTGGTTCGGAATTTGGGCGTTAATATACTGGAAAAGAGGATGTTTATTATCATCTGAAACTTCGTTCCCGGTTGCATTTACATTAATCGGCTGCCTGTTGCGCCGAAGGTTGATGACCAAGGGTGGAGGCTTCTGGTTCAAAGTGATCACTAGAGGATCACCCCCTTTTCCTGACCTGGTTTTGTTCAGGTGGATAGCCATAGGCTCTATAGCTTTTGGACGAGTAGTCTGTCCTTTCACCTTGATTGACAGAGGTTGCTTGGCAGAGGGTTCTTCTGGCTCCCGGTGGGATTCCTTCTCTGCTTCAGCTGACACCTCTTCCGTGTAGTCTTGAGAGTATAATACGGTATCAGAGTAGTAGGATTCTACTCCTCTAAACGGGTTCAGGTCAGCAAACTCTGTTTGTACTGTTCCTTGGGCATCTACATATTTAAAGCATTGATGTAGAGTTGAAGGAACGATATTGTGGTCGTGGATCCAAGGTCTGCCCAGCAGAATATTATAGGATACCTCTGAATCGATGACGTAACATATAGCCACCGATCTGAGGTTGCCAATCTGGATCCTCAGGCAAATTTTCCCCAACGGCTTACTTTTTCTTGCGTTGAAACCCACGATTGTAGTGGTGGTGTAAGCCAATTCGCTGGTAAAAATCCTCAGCGGTCTGAGCAGACTATGAGGAATGATGGTGAATAATAATCCCAGATCTATGTGAATCCGGTCGACCTCCATGGAACCAATGTACCCGGTGTAATAGAGGGGTCTATCATGCCTGTTGTGTTTTAACAACATGTTGTCTTGAGTGAAAGTGATATTCGGGACCACCTCCATCACACTGTGGCATTGAGGACATGCCACGAGTTCTTTGGTAGGCCTATTATTCGTTGCGCACGAGAGTGCAAATAATAGGTTTGGGACAAGCCCTGCCAGAGGTAATATGGACGTGGCAGTTTTTGTGGACCTAACACTACTGGCGTACTTAGAGTTAAGTACGGGTGTTAAGTTGAGGTGACAAATGATATCAGAGGTAATATGGACGTGATAATCGGTAGCCAAAAATTCGGAAAGTTTGTTCTAAGGTAATATGAACATGACAAACTCTCGGGTTGTGACTCCATCAGGGATAGAGGCATACATCTGCTCAGAGGTAATATGAACATGGCAGTTTTTGTGGACCTAACACCACTAGCGTACTTAGAGTTAAGTACAGGTGTTAAGTTGAGATGACAACCGATATCAGAGGTATGATAATCGGTAGCCAAAAACTCGTAAAGTTTGTTTAGAGGTAATATGAACATGACAAACTCTCGGGTTGTGACTCCATCAGGGATGGAGGCATACATCTGCTCAAAGGTAATATGAACATGGCAATTTTTGTGGACCTAACACCACTAGCGTACTTAGAGTTAAGTACGGGTGTTAAGTTGAGATGACAACCGATATCAGAGGTATGATAATCGGTAGCCAAAAACTCAGAAAGTTTGTTCAGAGGTAATATGAACATGACAAACTTCTGGGAAAAGAAATGAAATGCTTGGATGATAGTTCAGAGGTAATATGAACATAAACTTATGTCTGAACAATTTACTGTGGAGTGATTTTCTTGAGTGAGGATAGTCCTCAATGATCCATTGAAGAAACTTTTAGGGACTCTTCCTCAGGTATATTCTCGAAGGGAGCGAATTATCACGTAAAAAGAATAAAAATCCAATTGGTAATGACCGTCCCTTCGTTTACAAATGCAAAGTGATGACCTTGGCCTCGATCAACTCCTGAATTCTCTTTTTTAGCACATAGCACGCCCTTGTGGGGTGATGAGTGTACCGATAGAAGAGACAATAATCTGGGTCATCGACTTTGCCAGCCCTCTCAGAATATCTGATGTTGGGTAGCTGAAGCTTGCGTTCCTTCATCAACATATTGAAGATTTCAATGATGTCATCTTCATTGAAGGAGAAAGTCCCTTTTGGTCTTCGGGCTTCTGATGCCTGAGTTTTACGGTCTTCCTGGAAGATCGTCGTCGTTGCATCATCTTCGGATCTTGAGGGAATTCTACCCCAGCTTTGGATGCCGCCCTGTTTTGTCGAGGTAGGCTACCCCCAGACATGCCGTGCAATCTGTCCACAGAAGCTGATTTAGCAGGACCTGCCTCTGGTTGTACAGGATTAGATTTTGAAGATTTGGGATTCGCTAGAGATGCAGTATATCCCAACCCAAAACGAGCTTGTTGACGGTAAGAATTACCATGCAATGGTGTTCGTCTTCCTTTTCCATAGTTGAGGCCTTGTTTCAGCTTCAAATCATAACCCATGCTTTGTATAATTTTTAAAGCTTGCGGGCTATATCTGTGGATTTGTATTCTGCCAGTTTCAGACTCGTAAAATTCTTCCTATATGATCGGGCTGCTCTGCCTGCGACCGAAGACTATTGGATGTTGATCGTCGCGAGTTGGAGGAATAACAAAGATAGAATCTTCATGTGGTCTACCTGTCATGACGACATTAGATATTGATGCATCTTCCCACAAGATCTCCCCGTGTTTGACCGTTAGGGGAACTGAAGCCTGTTTATGACCCTTGTCTTCAAGTTTCTGGATCAAAAATTCACAAAAGTAAGGAGGATTTACAGAAGAAGAAGATGGCTTGTTCCTTCTGTTCACATCAGTGGGCATACGGATGTTGGGAACCATAGTTTTCTATGTGCCACCTATATACAACAGGTTGGCCATCTAGGTAGCGGATAATCCCCGAGGAGGGTATCTTCCCGCAAATTGAGCCTTCTTTACGCTGAGGGGCTTCTTTTGGCATAATTTGGAGCTCTACTCTGGTTGTCATAAAGCTGAGGATGTCCTCAGTCGGCAGTCAGCCTCTCATGTAATCCGGAGGGCGGGCAGATTGTTCCCTTGCTGGCGTAAAGTCCGAGAAGTTGAGTAGTCCGCCGCTTGCTTTCCCTTGCGTAGATTGCAGGGATCATCTGCTTTTCCGCAGAAGGTAGAGGCATTTTTAAGCGTGGAGCGCGTTTGGAACTTCTGATTTGGCGCTAAGGAATTGTCAAAAATTTTATATGTTCCGCCAGGGACGGGAGACTGATTTCTACGTGCAGAGCGCGGTGTAGGCTTCTGGACTAGCGCTGAGGCATTGTTTGAAGTTTTGTCTGTTCTGCTAGGGACGGGAGATTGAAATTTACGCACAGAGC
The DNA here is from genome assembly GCA_036927795.1 of Iris macrosiphon. NCBI lineage: Eukaryota > Viridiplantae > Streptophyta > Magnoliopsida > Asparagales > Iridaceae > Iris > Iris macrosiphon. The sequence goes on along the minus strand of JAYESA010000019.1, from coordinate 132,408,721 downwards.
GCGAAGTATACTTCTGGATTAGCGCTGAGGCATTGCCAAAAGTATTGTCTTCCCTGTCAGAGACAGGCGACTGAATTTTACGCACAAGGCGCGGAGGGAGCAATGCTACAACCTCGTTGGTCAGAAAAATCGAAGAGATCGGAGAGTCGACAAGAATGGTAGAGGATGTCTTGGGCATCTAGACCTTACGCAGCTTCCTGTTATCTTGGACAAAGAGAGAGTGAGAGCTACCCCTTGTTCGAAGCATGTCTTCATAGGCAGACTGGTCGAATTGGATGACCAGTATTTTCTTCACGGATCCCATGGATACCGTATCGTGTTGAGCAATTGCTTCCTTATCAGAAGAGAAAGATGTCCCCAGCAGAGTCGCCATCTTGTGTTTGATGATAAACGAAAGAGAATACGGAAAGAAGGTTTTATACGAAAACCCGCCCTTCTTCGGTGTTTACAAACAAGATTGTACAATTTTAATCCTATACGAGGATGTCGAGTATAATTTATTTAATCTGGGTAAATATTGCTATAGGAGTATGATCTGCGGTCGATCACTTTGTCCCTTGGACCACACGATGATGAAGAAGTACCGTAGAAGACAGAAAGCAGCTTCGAAGGTTGCTAAAGAGAGTGGATGCTCGATGCCAAAGTCATCGATCACTTCTCTTTGCCTGAGCTCTGGATTCTTCTCTCTCTCGACCTCGGATCTGATACTGGATTTCTTGACCAATTTTTGACCTTCAATTCTTTGACCTTTTTCTCTGTTGATAGAGGTCTCTATTTATAGAGTTTTAGTGACAGTGACCACTCAGTCGGTGTAGAAACCGAGTAGTGGAAAGTACAGTACCCATTTACACGATGGTTACAATAACCATTGCCTGCGTATAGATGACATTTTGAATGAGCGTGTGACGCGTGTCCAACTAAGGGACAACGCGTATAACTGTTGCGAAGATTACGGCGTAGTAGCCACGTAGGTAGTTATCTTTTGTGTAGAAGAGGTTAGCGTAGAAGCCAATAACTGTCACCATGGCGTAGAAGCCAAATAGGCGTAGAAGCTGTAATACCCTGTTCCGCTCAAGCGGACTGCCGACTCAATCGGCAATAGTGCAGCTATCCCGACCCACTTTGCCTCGATCAAGAAGCAAAGGATATCCAGACTTGTCCCTACAGGAATCCGGCTTAGGCTTTCAGAGGCTCGCTCAGACGTATCGCTCTACCGAGACGAATCATCGCTAAGGTGGGTGGCTACGGTGAACTTGTCTTTGCTTAGCCAGCACACATAAAAATCTGGAATATTTATGCTAGTCGCTAGGTGATTCACCCCTGCATGCTAATAAATCCAACGCACCTAGCTAAGGGAATAATCCCAACCTGTATTGCTATGCTAGAACATGGAAAAGGAAATACTGCTTATATTCAGACCCTCGCATGCTAAGTCCCTTAACGGTTTCATCTCTCGGACTACCTTTGGGCCCGAGCAAACATGCTGATTATGTTCCTTAGAACGCATGCTTGTCTGCTTGATTATTATCGTGTTTTCTGTCACTACCACATTCCGAAAACAGGGGTATTTTCAAATTTTTACAATATTTAATATTATGTTATTTATAATTAATTAACTGCATAATAGTATATTGATTTAAATAATTATCATGTGTGATGTGTAATTAAATATATAATTATATGCAGTGTTAATTATTTTATTTTAGCTAGCAGACTAAACCTAGAAGCCCAGTAGACGAACCTCTGTCTGAATTATAGAATTCTGGATTTTTATTAGTTATTTAGAAATTATTTATTGGAGATTATAATTAATTACTGTATTTTATTTAATATTTTGCGCATTGCCTTTGCTTCGATATTTGGAGCACTATCCAGACTTTTGTCTTCCAACAAATCTCACAATCTTGCTCTAGACATGCCCACCTTCAATTCTGCTATTTTTGCAACTCATAATTTTGCTCCTTGTGCATTGTTTCTGGCCGCACAAAAATCGTCGCGGACGTTTATTTTAAAATTCCTATTTTTGTATCGTTGTGCGTTCCAATCGAAAATTGGAGGCCATCTTGACCTATTTTTCGTGCGGCCCAAATTAGGGTAATATTCTGTTCTGAGTCTTCTTCAATATTGGTATTGATGACTTGATCTGATTTTGACCCCAGGTACTCCTAATAAATTGTTGAACACAACTTGCATTTATTTCTATTTAAATTGGGGATACCATTTTATCTGATTTTAAAATTCCAATTTAATTCCAGTGCCCTTCAAATTTAGCCCATACCCATCTTACAGCGTCCCCTGACCCTACAAAATATCGGACCCCGAATCGCCCGCCCAATTTTCGTCATTTTATGTGTTTGTGCAATTTCCCGAATTTAAGGGGCCAAGTTGCAATTATTCAATTGTAGGTGCCAACACCTAATTATTTTAATCAATGAGGAAGCCTATTAATTTTTTTATTAAAAACCCTCATTTCCTCCATGAATTATTTTTCCTTCATGTTTAATCTGAGCCACTCATTCTAAGGAGTCAATCACAACCCTTGATTTTACACCCTCATCCTATTTAATGTCTTGTCACATCTTAAGCCCTAATCCCAAGAGAAACCTAGGTAGCACACCTCCCCAAGCCCCATCCTCCCTCACCAAACCGTAGCCCTATTCTTTTTCTCTTCTTCTCCTTTCTTCTTCTTTTTCTTCTTCTCTTCTTCTTCTTCTTCCCTTTTCTTTTTCTTTAGTTTAAATTCAAATAGAGAAAGGGGGGAACTTGGGGTTACTGTGCACCCCCGGCCCTTACTGTGCATTTTCTGGCGGGCTGCTCCTCCCCATCCCTCCGACTGCTCGTGCTCCTCCCTCCTTCTCCTCCTCCAAAACCTCCGGTCCGGCGGACTGAACCCGGCCGAGCCCGCTGCAGTCCGCGGCTGCTCCTCCAGACCCCACCTCCGGCGCCGGCGCTCCGCGGCACTCCCTCCGGCAACCCCGTCTCCATCTCCTCCTTCCATCTTCACCATCATTTCATCACCACCACCGGCCTAGCCGATCCTCCGGCGGCCCACGTTCTGCACCCAGGCCGACTTCCCGGCCGATCCTGCTCCAGCCGGCGAGCGGCCGAGCCCGCTGCCCTCGCGTCCGGCGGTCCCCTTTCCTCTCCCTCCACCTGTGCACTCCAGCCCGGCGGTGGCCCTGTCACTCCGACCCACGGCTCCCGCTGCACCGGCCTGCCCGACCCAGAACCCGGCGGCCCTCCTCCACGCAACTCCGGCGGCCGGCCAGCAACTCCGGCAAGCCCCACAGTAATCCTCTCCTCTCTCTCTTTTTATATATATATATATATATATCTTTATATATATATATATCTAATGTATATATATATATGTTTGTTATATATTTAATTAATGAGAATTAGTATATGTATATAACAAATGTAAGGTATTTTATGTATTTAAAATGGTATAAATATGTATAGTAATGTATATATTGTATAGAAACCATTAGTAAATTAATATGTGGTGTACATTAATTTATGTAATGTATTAAGGTATATATATAACTAAGGTATATGTATTGTATATATTAATTGATGAGTAGATACATATATATATATGTATATAAATACGTAAATGTGTGTAGGTGTATACGTATTAAATAATATATTTTTTAAATCTGTATTTTGTTAGATATATAGCTATGTGTTAGTATTAACTAAAATATTCTAGTACGTATTTTAGTACGTATATATAGTATATAAATTTAAATTGGTATTAGTATATATATAAAAACGTATCTTGGTATATGATATATATATATAGATATAACATATATATATATATTTTTCCCTCGTACATATATATGTATTACATATGTATTCTAGTATAAATACGTATTAGTATATGTATATGCATATTGTTTATTAATAAATATTTAAACATAATGTTTAGTATATATAATATATATGTATAGATATAATAATTATTTAAATTATGTTAATACATAAATAATGTATTGGTATATAATGAAAAGTGTATAATTGATAAATGTATATGTATGTATTTCATTATCTACTTAACATATTACAATATATAAAGTGGTATGTATTTTTGTGTATGTGTATATTATGATACATGTATATAGTATAATTATTATTTTGGTATAAATATATATGTATATATATATATTTTCCTATTGGTATATGTTTAACAAAAACATTTTGGCATATATAAATAAATGTGGCATAACGTATATTTGGTATAATTATATATGTATTTGATTGTATAGATACAAAAATATATTTTTGGTATACGAATTATATAAATTTAGATACATCTATTTAGTGTATATATATTATATACGTATTTTGTACAAATTACTGGTAGGCACTTATATATATTATATACATGTTTAAATTGGTACTTATATTTTCTGAGTAGATATGTATATTTATATATGAACCCCTACTAGATAACCCTAGTTGACTAGTGCCCTGCCTGACATGGTTCCAATTTCAGTATTTATAGACTGTGTGTTAGCGTAGCATCTGATGCAAATGTGGGTTGCTTTGTGTTATGTCTATAGGACTGTTGGTTCACCAGGGAATACTCTGGAACAGGACATCCATAAATACAGCTAAGGACCCAAGGCAAGTACATTCTCTGATAATTTCCAATTCTTGATAATTGCTATAAGTTCAATGATCTTGAAATGTTACAACTGAATCTTTGACACTGTGTTACACGGACTAGTATAGCTTGGATCTGCAGTCATGAGATGTTACCTTGATTATTGTATTGACATTGTACACGACATGTATATTTAGACATCGTACATGATAGACTTGACTTGTTCGTGTATCGTGACGTGTCATGGTTGGATCCACAGTACTAGTTGGGGGCGGGGAAGTAGTTAGTAAGAAATGTGATCATAACCTCTTATTGTAGTATATAAAATTGTAAGTGTTAATCATGCTCTTCACCCATGATTAGCCAGGCCCTGTAGCTACTGTACATGTTCCCAAGCCGATCACATTTCGAAACTACTATTTCAAACACCTAGAATAGATTACAGTTCTCTATCTTTAATCATATACTACATCACCCGTATATGATACTGTACCTTGTTCTTCCATTTTTATACATGCATTGACTGTACCATATTGCCTATTGCCTGTCTCTTTACATTGCCTGTCTCTCTTAAACTGTCATTACATTTTCTTCTCAGTAGCTAGCATAACATGTTTTATTGTATTATAGACATTATCAATTAATGGAACTGTTATTTGAGATTGTGCTTTGCTCCTTCCTGACTGGAAATATTTTTCCAGACTATGCCTTAGAGGACCGCTGTCCGACACTTATGGTGAGTAGCTGCAGACTTGGTAGTAGTTGTGATTCCAGGAGGTCTAGCTGGAAATTACTATTATTGTTAGTTCTTAAGTAGACTATTTGGTACCGGATTTGTCTCCGGCATTTTGATGATTCTTGGATATTGTTAAGTTAAGTTTTCTTGTGGACTTGTGTTGTGTTAGATTTTAATTTCTGTTTTGAAATCTTATCGTGCTGTGATCCTGTGATTGAGTATATGTTCATCTATTTGTGACATCCGTGCCTCCTAATGGAGATTGGATATTTGCGTGACATTAGTTAGATAGTATCAATACCTAGACAGCGTTCTACCGCCGATGCTGCGGCGTAGGCTGGACGTACCCACGCATTCGTGCCCCTAAACCGGGTGCGGGTCGTGACACGTTTTTAGTGGTGGCCCATGCAGGTCAGACTTCGCGAGTTATGCGATGTCGTAGTAGTGTAGCATCCTTGTTATACTACTGCGTACCTGCGATAGAATCTAGGACATAGGATACTAGGACGAGAGCAAATACTCAATCACAATTCCTTGAGAGATTCCTGGGATGACCCCTGAGAATCTTGTTAAAACTTCCAATTTAAAATCATTCCCTTGTTCTGTCCATTCTCACTTGTTGATATTTATTTGATTGTTGTTGTTTAGGTATTAAATTAGGATTTTTGCTTCATTATAGAGTTTGATTTCATATTAAGAGGAATTTACAGACTGAATTACGGTATTATCTGATAACACATGTCGATGAGGACAGTGAAAAGGATTAACATTAGAGCTATTGAACTACAGAAGGTGGATGTAAAATTTTAATTGAAGATTGAAAATGAATTTCAAATTTTTAAAGGATTGAGATATTGTTATTAAAAATTTTGAGGAATTCAGATTCAATTTGTTGAACCTAGACAAGCTGTAAGGATTTTTGGAGTTGATAAAATTTTCATTTCAGTATTTAAATAATTAACCTTGAGAAAAGTGTATGCATTATACTTAAAAAGTTTATTCGAGGAGTTACTTTGAGGAATTTCATTTAAGGATAAGAATTTATAGTGAGAGAGATATTAGTATATAAGTAGGTGAGATGCATGTGTAAGGATATGTTGGTTTGAGCATGATTGAGATTCACTGCCATCCATCTAGGGTTGTATTAGAGAGAGCAGTACCTAGTATGGTGTGTTGCAATTGATATGCATTGAGTGATAAGAATAACTAGTATCAACGATTTCAGTAAGTAAGGAAGCTAGCAGTGAGTGTGGTTGAACTGTGATCCCTAGGGGATAGAGGTATCGGACCATGGATGCATCTTTGACCCGTGCAATCACAACTAGGATTTATTTCCAATCTATTTATCTTGAATGTTGCTTCTTTAGAACTGTACTGTCCTCCCTTGATGATATCGCATTTTACCCTAATTGATTCTTTGGGATCTGTCTTCAGGATGTCGCCGCAGACAAGGTCTATGAGAGCGGGAACATCAGCTTTAGAGGGGTCTGCCACCTCTCCACCTGATGGACAGACATCCGTAGTTCCTCCTACATCTCTAATGCACGTAGGTGATCCTCCTCCTCCACCTGTTAAGAGGATAGCCGCAGCTGTAACAGACAACCTTCCTCCTCCATCAACTCCGATTCCCGGAGGTTTGCCCATTGACGGAACGCAGATGTTTACCTTGATCTAAGGCATGGTAGATGCCCAGAGAGTAACGGCAGACGCTCAGCGAGTTCAAGCTGAGGCTCAGAAGGTGCAAGCAGAAGCGTACCAGGAACAAACCGAGCTGATGAAAGAAAACATGGAGAATGCTCACCAGGTGACTCTCCAAGCTTTGGAGAAAGTAGCACAGTACCAGCAGTTTCCTGGCCAGCAACAGCAGAGATCAGGCACTATAGTAGATTTCAAAAGGATGATGCCTCGAGAGTTCAAAGGCACCGAAGGAATACTCTACGCTGACGACTGGCTAGAAGATATAGAGAGAAGCCTGCGATTGACCCAGATTCCGGAGAGCTTGAAGATAGAAGCCGCTGGCAGTCAGATGTTCGATATCGCACTCACGTGGTATCGCACGGAACCGAGAATTACTACACAAGGACTTACTTGGGAGACCTTCAAGGAACTCTTCAAGGAGAAGTTCTTTCCCGACGTGGCATTGGGAACCTTGGAAAGTCAGTTTCATGACTTAGTTCAAGGAAACATGTCGGTCGACGAGTACGCTGCGGAATTCTGTAGATTGAGCCGTTTTGCATCGTCTATGATTCGAGACCCAGGAGATCGAGCCCAGAAATTTAGAAAGGGACTGACGAGAGAGATTAAGTCGCGCACTTCTGGTCGTCGTACCGCTACCTTTGAGGCTATCTTGATAGATGCTCAGATCGCAGAAGAGGATCTGGATCTCAGGCCTAAGAGGAGCCACAATACTTTTGGAGATACGAATGGTAGCCCAGGACCAGCCAAGCATCCCCGTATTCAGCACCAACAGGAGTACCAAGTACCATTTCATATTCAGCAACAACCATGGACATTTCAGCATCCACCGCAGTACCTAGCACCAGTTCCTATCCAGCGACAGCCCTGGGCATTTCAGTATCAACAGCAGTACCCGGCACCAGTTCCTGTACAGCAGGATCAACGAACTTGTCACTTCTGTAAGAAGCCAGGTCACCTTTGGGAGAGCTGTAGAACGAGGCTAGGACTTTGTTTGCACTGTGGCGCTGCGGGACATCGAGTAAGGGATTGTCTTCGAGTCCCTTATCTTCTCAGCCAACACGCAGCTTCAGACTATAGAGATCCAGTTAGGCTACCTGTGGAACCGTACATTGCTCAGCACCTGCAAAGGGAACCACCCCAGCAGGACAGGCATTTGCGATGACGGTCGAGGAGACCGATACTGCAGGTAATGTGTTTGTAAGTTCTGTTCTGTCCTTCCTTTTGTTCCTATCTAATTGATTGATTGATTGCTTAGTACCGTAGCTTGTATGCATGATTCTTGTTATAATGTAGTAGTAGTACCCCTGATACATAGACTGCAACACCATAACAAATGAGACCAAAACCATGTATGTCCCCCTAGATTGTATGTGGTATGACTATAGGTAGAATTTTCTTAGACCGTGATTATTGGTGTTGACTGTAGTGAAGATTCCTGAAGGAGTTATGACTTGACAAGAGGAACAAGATGATTAAAATTTGAGGATAATTATTGATTCAAATAAATGGTTAAGAAATTAACATGGCATAATTGGTGGGTTAATTAATTCCAAGAAAGATTATGACATGTTTAAGTTGGTTATTAATTTGGAAATTTGGAGATTTATCAATGCATTTATTTAATTACAAGTTATGAATTTAGAACTTCATATTTGAATGTGACATTTGGAGAATCCTTAAATATCACATTTGTTGAGTATTTTAGAGGAGTGGATATTAAATCCCGGGCATTGAATTATTAACTCAAAACTTTCAAGGAAATTTTGATGGACTTTACTTGAAGATTTTCAGGTTATATAACAATTTTAAAATTTTGAATTTGCGAAAAGACCTTGTGGATTGTTAACTGATTTCGTGATAGAAGAATTTAAATTTTGATGGGAATAATAATGTGTATGATTAAATGCTAATATAAGGATTTTAAATTTCGAGGACGAAATTCTTTTAAGGTGGGTAGACTTGTCACTACCACATTCCGAAAATAGGGGTATTTTCGAATTTTTACAATATTTAATATTATGTTATTTATAATTAATTAACTGCATAATAGTATATTGATTTAAATAATTATCATGTGTGATGTGTAATTAAATATATAATTATATGCAGTGTTAATTATTTTATTTTAGCTAGCAGACTAAACCTAGAAGCCCAGTAGACGAACCTCTGTCTGAATTATAGAATTCTGGATTTTTATTAGTTATTTAGAAATTATTTATTGGAGATTATAATTAATTACTGTATTTTATTTAATATTTTGCGCATTACCTTTGCTTCGATATTTGGAGCACTATCCAGACTTTTGTCTTCCAACAAATCTCACAATCTTGCTCTAGACATGCACACCTTCAATTCTGCTATTTTTGCAACTCATAATTTTGCTCCTTGTGCATTGTTTCTGGCCGCACAAAAATCGTCGCGGACGTTTATTTTAAAATTCCTATTTTTGTATCGTTGTGCGTTCCAATCGAAAATTGGAGGCCATCTTGACCTATTTTTCGTGCGGCCCAAATTAGGGTAATATTCTGTTCTGAGTCTTCTTCAATATTGGTATTGATGACTTGATCTAATTTTGACCCCAGGTACTCCTAATAAATTGTTGAACACAACTTGCATTTATTTCTATTTAAATTGGGGATACCATTTTATCTGATTTTAAAATTCCAATTTAATTCCAGTGCCCTTCAAATTTAGCCCATACCCATCTTACAGCGTCCCCTGACCCTACAAAATATCGGACCCCGAATCGCCCGCCCAATTTTCGTCATTTTATGTGTTTGTGCAATTTCCCGAATTTAAGGGGCCAAGTTACAATTATTCAATTGTAGGTGCCAACACCTAATTATTTTAATCAATGAGGAAGCCTATTAATTTTTTTATTAAAAACCCTCATTTCCTCCATGAATTATTTTTCCTTCATGTTTAATCTGAGCCACTCATTCTAAGGAGTCAATCACAACCCTTGATTTTACACCCTCATCCTATTTAATGTCTTGTCACATCTTAAGCCCTAATCCCAAGAGAAACCTAGGTAGCACACCTCCCCAAGCCCCATCCTCCCTCACCAAACCGTAGCCCTATTCTTTTTCTCTTCTTCTCCTTTCTTCTTCTTTTTCTTCTTCTCTTCTTCTTCTTCTTCCCTTTTCTTTTTCTTTAGTTTAAATTCAAATAGAGAAAGGGGGGGAACTTGGGGTTACTGTGCACCCCCGGCCCTTACTGTGCATTTTTCGGCGGGCTGCTCCTCCCCATCCCTCCGACTGCTCGTGCTCCTCCCTCCTTCTCCTCCTCCAAAACCTCCGGTCCGGCGGACTGAACCCGGCCGAGCCCGCTGCAGTCCGCGGCTGCTCCTCCAGACCCCACCTCCGGCGCCGGCGCTCCGCGGCACTCCCTCCGGCAACCCCGTCTCCATCTCCTCCTTCCATCTTCACCATCATTTCATCACCACCACCGGCCTAGCCGATCCTCCGGCGGCCCACGTTCTGCACCCACGTTATTAATAAATATTTAAACATAATGTTTAGTATATATAATATATATGTATAGATATAATAATTATTTAAATTATGTTAATACATAAATAATATATTGGTATATAATGAAAAGTGTATAATTGATAAATGTATATATATGTATTTCATTATCTACTTAACATATTACAATATATAAAGTGGTATGTATTTTTGTGTATGTGTATATTATGATACATGTATATAGTATAATTATTATTTTGGTATAAATATATATGTATATATATATATTTTCGTATTGGTATATGTTTAACAAAAACATTTTGGCATATATAAATAAATGTGGCATAACGTATATTTGGTATAATTATATATGTATTTGATTGTATAGATACAAAAATATATTTTTGGTATACGAATTATATAAATTTAGATACATCTATTTAGTGTATATATAGTATATACGTATTTTGTACAAATTACTGGTAGGCACTTATATATATTATATACATGTTTAAATTGGTACTTATATTTTCTTAGTAGATATGTATATTTATATATGAACCCCTACTAGATAACCCTAGTTGACTAGTGCCCTGCCTGACATGGTTCCAATTTCAGTATTTATAGACTGTGTGTTAGCGTAGCATCTGATGCAAATGTGGGTTGCTTTGTGTTATGTCTATAGGACTGTTGGTTCACCAGGGAATACTCTGGAACAGGACATCCATAAATACAGCTAAGGACCCAAGGCAAGTACATTCTCTGATAATTTCCAATTCTTGATAATTGCTATAAGTTCAATGATCTTGAAATGTTACAACTGAATCTTTGACACTGTGTTACACGGACTAGTATAGCTTGGATCTGCAGTCATGAGATGTTACCTTGATTATTGTATTGACATTGTACACGACATGTATATTTAGACATCGTACATGATAGACTTGACTTGTTCGTGTATCGTGACGTGTCATGGTTGGATCCACAGTACTAGTTGGGGGCGGGGAAGTAGTTAGTAAGAAATGTGATCATAACCTCTTATTGTAGTATATAAAATTGTAAGTGTTAATCATGCTCTTCACCCATGATTAGCCAGGCCCTGTAGCTACTGTACATGTTCCCAAGCCGATCACATTTCGAAACTACTATTTCAAACACCTAGAATAGATTACAGTTCTCTATCTTTAATCATATACTACATCACCCGTATATGATACTGTACCTTGTTCTTCCATTTTTATACATGCATTGACTGTACCATATTGCCTATTGCCTGTCTCTTTACATTGCCTGTCTCTCTTAAACTGTCATTACATTTTCTTCTCAGTAGCTAGCATAACATGTTTTATTGTATTATAGACATTATCAATTAATGGAACTGTTATTTGAGATTGTGCTTTGCTCCTTCCTGACTGGAAATATTTTTCCAGACTATGCCTTAGAGGACCGCTGTCCGACACTTATGGTGAGTAGCTGCAGACTTGGTAGTAGTTGTGATTCCAGGAGGTCTAGCTGGAAATTACTATTATTGTTAGTTCTTAAGTAGACTATTTGGTACCGGATTTGTCTCCGGCATTTTGATGATTCTTGGATATTGTTAAGTTAAGTTTTCTTGTGGACTTGTGTTGTGTTAGATTTTAATTTCTGTTTCGAAATCTTATCGTGCTGTGATCCTGTGATTGAGTATATGTTCATCTATTTGTGACATCCGTGCCTCCTAATGGAGATTGGATATTTGCGTGACATTAGTTAGATAGTATCAATACCTAGACAGCGTTCTACCGTCGATGCTGCGGCGTAGGCTGGACGTACCCACGCATTCGTGCCCCTAAACCGGGTGCGAGTCGTGACATTTTCATCCAAACCCCGGGAGACTACTACGTAGTCGTTCCGTGCCTGAATGAACCCGCAAGTATTCGGGACCGTTAGGTCACCAAGGCAGTTCCCGATCCAGGGGACTGTATCATGCCAAGTAAAAGAATCATGTTCCTGTGGCAAGACTCATTCAGGTATTTGGATCTCCCTGCAAGTCTCCCTCGTGTGCGGGCTTACAGCAGCCCAGGAGACTGTGCATATCCAATAGCTAAATGAATCTCGTGTGCTCGTGTGTAAATTAACAATCGTGTTCGATCATGGACAACTTGTGCACAAGGATATAAGTTCTGCGGACGGTGCTGGGGCACTGGCACCGATCCGATCCGGGCAGACTTTATGTTTATAGTCAATCGTGTGCGGACTGGGTAACTTGCAACGCATCGTGTTTTATGAGCTCCTCGTGTTTTCTCGTTGCATGTTATTCACGTCCTTGACTAGTCCATTATGGCATCAGCCAGTGATTATCGTGTGTATATGCTTGCAATGCCTCGTGTGATTATCGTGTGAATATGGCTTACAATGCATCGTGTGTTTATCGTGTGTATTTAACCTGTGGCATGCTTGCTTGTAAACGAAAGATAAACAATTCATCCTCGCTTAGCGGCTATCCGCGTGCGAGGCACTGTATCACATCAAGAGCAACTAAACACCTGAACGAACTTGAAATAAATACTCTTGTTGCATATGCTATGCCTCCTGAATATTTATGCTTGCCCGTGCTTGAATTAACAATGCTTGCCTTGGACAGGGAAGAAAATGGTAAGTTGGTAAGTCTCGCCGTATTTCCTCTAACATCGCACGACGCACTGCCCGACACGATAAGCTATTCAATGTTTGCATGAAACTGATCCTAAGGCAACTAGAATGACAACTTAATAGTTGTGCACGGAACCTGTATTACGTGTTTGGATTTGTCGAGCGGGCGAGTAGCTTCCCCACCAGTGCATTCAATGTACTAATAATCCACCAGTTTGATATGCAGGGTGCGGGAGAACCTCGTGCAGTGCGGACGCCTCCTTCGTGCGTGCTAAGGCCAGGAGTTCCCTCTGTAGCCTTGCAACGGTGCGTCCGGGACTGAAGCGCTTATACAAGACATAAGTTGTGAACATCGCCTGACCATCGCCTGTACATTCATTCCACAGTTGTAGCCACTTGGCACGCTTTTACTGTTTCAGAGAGAGAGGCTTGAGCGACTTGTAATCTCGGCTATACGCCGCCTGTAACACAAGTTTATATCAATAAAAGAGCTTGCTTTACTTCAACTTGTGTTTCAATGCTTCCGCTATATTTGTCGACTCAGTGAACCTGTTACCGATCGCCTATGCGTTCATGACTCCGCTGCACTCGGACAATCTGTGCGACTCTGTGGCTTAGAACTCTTGCCGCCAGCCAATGAACCATGGCCTTGCACGGGCATGGATCACGCTCGTGCGGCATCACGCCCGGATGGGTTAAGCGATCGTTCCGCGGGAGCGCTGGCGAGGGTGATTCCCGTCTAGCGGGAACGGCCGATTTGCCTGCGGGAGATCGGGGCATGACAGAAGCTGAGTAGGCGTAGAAGTCGAGTAGGCGTAGGAGCCGAGTAGGCATAGAGGCCGAGTGGGCGTAGAAGCCGAGTGGACGTAGAAGCCGAGTGGGCGTAGAAGCTGAGATGATGTGGACATTTTTAGCCAGAATTACAGCTTTTGGAGATATAATCAAATCTCTTGCATTAAATGCAAAGATCTACCCCCATCATGCGCATTAAATGCAGAGACGTATCTTGAAGATTTGCTATCATTCTGCGCATTAAATACAGATATGCGCCTCGAATCCTGTACGAAGAGTAACTGCTGATGTGGCAGTCTGTTTATCTTCTGTGGAGCGTAAGAAGCTCACGTCTGCCTGTGTAAAACTGGGCAGCGTATCCCCTTATATGCGTAAGAGCAGTTTACGCAAAGGGAATGTCACTAGACGACGGTTCGGTGACACTTAATCAAATCTCCTGCATTAAATGCAGAGATCCGCCATTATCCTGCGCATTAAATGCAGAGGCATATTTTGAAGGCCTGCCACTCTTCTGCGCATAAAATACAGGGATGTGCCTCGGGCATCTGTCAGTATTCGGCACATTAAATGCAGAGACGTGCCTCGAGAACCTGTCACCGCTCTGTGCATTAAATGCAGAGACGTGCCTCGAGCCCTGTAAGAAGAGCAGCTTTTGACGTGGCAGGCTGTTTGTCTTCTGCGGAGCGTAAACAGCTCATATCTGCCTGTGTAAAACTGGGCAGCGTATTCCTTTGTATGCGTATAAGCGGTTTACGCCAAGGAAATGGCAGTAAATGACAGCCTGTGTTGCAGTACCGCGCCATCATTATAACCGTCGCCTGGGTAGTCCTGCAGTACTCTTTGTCAAGAGTCTAGACGTCAGGTTCATTGCATGATCTGACAGGTTTATTTCGAAGAATACGAAGCATTCCTCGTACACTTCAATGCTGCATTGAAAGCGGATGAGTTCTACGCCATAAAGGCGATGTAGCACCCTTTTTAAAACATCATGGACATACTGCATTACGCAGATGGTCCTTGAGCCTATATTTTACGCTATGCTTAGCGAAAAAGCTCTATTTGCACGTCGATGGCTCTGAGGTCCTCTATTTACGCTGCCCTGCATCAACATGCTGCGTATAGCTATCCAGCATATTTTTTATTCTTCTACAACCTCGCCACACACCTCGCTGAACATCTGCTGCTGCTACCCTTGCGTTGCTGCAGTACTGCTGTTGCTGCATTGCTGCTAAGCTGCTGCTGTACAGCATAGCCTCCCCCCTGCACACACAGCCCCACACACACACGAGCACGCACACACATAAACACAGACACACATATATATATATACATACATATATCTATATATATATATATATATATATACAATCATACATATATATATATACACACTCTTATATATATAATCTAACACATACACACTAACATATATATTAACACACACACCTACACACAACCACACACACAACACTCTCCAACGCTCGCCCAACGGCCCCGACACGCACAAACCCTATAAATATCTAAAATATAACCCGAGAATTCTAGTACACACTCCCCAATGCTAACCCAACGCGCGCACAAGCCCGAAACTAGGAAACCAAATCGAAATGGTCGTTCGGTCATTTTGACGAATACGCGGTGTGCGGTTCAGAAAACCTCCTGAAACGCACACCAAACCAACTCAGAATCGGCCTAAAATTTACCCACGGGTTCTAAACGATGCCTAGATCCTAGAAAAAAATGCTACCGCGTCGATTCTAGGTCCGTGACAAAAATGCGCACGCACTTAGAATCGGCGAGGACGAAAACCTTAAATTTGCCCGAAATGCCCGTTTCTCCGTGACACGACTTCCCGTGTCCGAACGGAGACACGCACTCACCCTCAAGACACCCGACAATGTCTACCTAGGTCCGTCTAACCTAGGACATCACCTAAAATTGGGCCAAATTCGGATTCCACCCGAAATTGACACAAAACCTAGTGTCAAAGTCTCCAAACACAACCAAACTAGTTCCAACTTCCTCCCACGGGTAGGCTTAGGATCTAGGAAGGTTCTAAACCACTAATTACACTACACAAGAGTAATTAGCAAGGGAAAATTTAGGGTTTACCTCTTGGGAGTTGGAATCCTAAGGCCAAAGTCTCCGATCTACTTGGAATCACCTCCCTCAAGCTCCAAGCCACCAAATCTAGCCTCCACACCAAGTCTAGGCTCTACACACCTAGGTTAGGGAAAAATACAAGGTTAGGGTTAGCAACCATGGAGTATAGAAGAAGAAATAAGATAAATAGGATGCTTACTTGAAGTTGGGAGGAGGAAATAAGAAGAAAGAGTGGAGAGAAGAAGAAGAATAAGGAAGAAGATCAAAATGGGGGCTGTGGCTGCTGTTGCACGGGAATGGGGCTGTGGGAAGGGCCGGCCACACCTAATAAAGGGTTTCACTAATTCTCCAAATGCCCAAAATGCCCCCCTCTCACTTGGTTTTGGATTTTGAGTTCCAAAAGCACTCAAACTAACTCCAAATCTCTCCAACTAACCCACTAAAAATATAATAAATATTCTAAACCCAAAAATAGGTCTCACAAGGATGTGGGTTGGGTCGGACATGGGTCCACTAGGGTCTGACATGGGTCCAGACTAGCCAAAACCCTAAAACAATCAAATAAAAATAATACAATCACTAATTAAATATAAATATAATTAATTAAATACAATACACAATTACCAAAAAAAAAAAAAAAAATAACCCTATTTTCTAGAATCGGGTAATGACAACCCTCCTTGTGCATGTCTTGTTCCTTGAATAATATTAATCATATACTACACGTATGATTAACAAGGCCATAATCCTTGTGCAAGTTCCCAAGCCGATCATATGTTGAAGCTGGTATTCACTCACTTAGTATTAGTATTTATTGTTCATTTTTATGATGCTCATTCTTGTATTTATTCCCAATATGCCTATATTGCATATCTCTTATACATATATATTACATCTTGTATATTCGCTCTATTTACTGTTACATAGTTTATATCATTTATTGGAATTATTGTTAAAGATATACTTTGATCCTTTCCTGACTGGATATATTTTTTCCAGATGACACTGAGGAGTGGTATCCCAATCACTATGGGCCTCAGGACGTAGTTGTCTTAGAGCCAACTTTGGCTCCATAGGTTCTTATCCCGATTATGACAGACGACCCAGGACTAGTAGCTCAGTAGATTGATCTTTTTATACTGGATTTGTCTCCAACTTTGTTATTAGTATATCTTTTAGATGACCCTTTGGATATTATCTTGTCTTGTGAGTTGTATTTGACTCTTCAGTTTTTTTATCATATTCGTACGATTGTTCCATCTTATAAATCTATGATTGAGTATTCATATTTTATTGGTGGCATTATTATATTTTGATTTCTAGATAGATAGTTTACCCAAACATTATTCTACCGTCGATGCTGTGGCATAGGCTGGACGTACCCACGTACTCGTGCCCCTATACCGGGTACGAGTCGTGACATGGTGGAAGGCCCTTCTTGCTACGTCAAGTTTGGGACAAGATCAGGGTGGACCCTTATGATTTTGTCAATTTTTCCCCAAGGTGTATTAAGAGGTGTCAGTCTGGCTGCTTGGTCACGAGCTGGTGGAAGATTGACTACCTCCATTGTTGCCCTCGGATCGATATGACTCCGTCTCTTTGTTGTCGGGAAGTTCTCGAACTGGGGGGAGACCATGTTGGCAGCAAATGTTACATCATCAAAGTCCAGGGAGAGGGCCTTGGTATCAATCAGACACTGGATGCACTGCTTCAAGGTATAGCAGTCCCGCGTCGGGTAGTGGCCGTAGCAGTGGAAGTGATAATACTTTGGGTTATTTAAGTCTGTCGCTTCCGATTGGCGTTTGACGTCGGGGAGTCAAAGTTTACCTCCCTGCATCATCATGTCAAATATGGGCATGACATCACCATCGTCGAAAAAGTAGGTCTTCTTTGGTTTTGGAGCCTTTGCCTATTTTTGCTCAAGCCTCTTGGTTACATTGGCGACCATAGCCTGCTTTACTTTCCTTCGCGGCTGGTATTGTCGCTATTGTTGTTGTTTTTGTAAGAACGCTTCCCCCTATCGTCGGAGACATGGATTTGTATTCCCAAGAGTTGGGCATCCTTTTCCTTCTTCTTGGCGCTGATGGCGCTGATGATGATTGTCGTCCAGTATTTAAACTGGCTATCACCCATCCAGAGGCTCACGGGCGAAAGAAGGTTTCTCAGGCACATCTCCATCATCGTCATCTCAGGATTGCCAAGAGGTGGCCTCAGCCAATCTTGTCGGAACCGCTCAATATAATTTGATGCAAGCTTGTCGGAACTGCTTGATATAATTTTGTGCAAGCTCCTTTCCCCCTGGGTGATATCCATCAGGGAGAATATCGTCATATCATTTCCTGCCTCATAGAATCTTCTGAGAAAGAGACTCTTGAGATCATCGAACGGTGAGATACAGTTATCTGAGAGGCTATAAAACCAATAGAAGGATACCCCGGACAATGCCCCGATGAAGAACCTGGTGAGAATAACATCATTGTGGGGTAGATGCTCTTTTGCGTCTCGAAGTTGCTCATGTATTGGAGGGAGGAGGACTTCCTGTCAAATGTGTCAATATCAAAGGGTTTGTACTTGGGCGGATATGGTGCGTCACTCTATTCTAGCGGATATGGTTGCTGCACTCCGAGATCGCATAGTGAGTCCTGATTGCCCATGAAATCCAGGCGGGCTCAAAATTCTCGGACCTCCCTCATCACTTCCCAAGCTTCATCTGTCGCGGGAGGAGCAAACGACCCTGGTAGAGCATGAAGTCCACCAATGGGGGGAGCGATTGCATTTGAATCTGCATTAGTTCCAAGGTCTTGTCCTGAGGCCCTTGGTGGTTGGGAGGCTACAGTTACCTTGATCTCTAGCACCACTTGGGTCAAGGCTTACATTGACTCACTCATAGTGTGCAACGAGGCTTCGAGGGTTTCGAGGCACTACCGGCCACTAAGGCCTTCATGGTCGTCGTAAACCCCCAGAATTTTAAAAAATTAAAAAATGAATTTTTTAAATTTTTTTGGAATTTTTATCTAATTAAAAATAAGATATTCTGGTTTTAAATATTTTTAATAAATATTAAAATATTATGAAAATAATATTTTGGATGTAAAATAAAATATTAGACATAGGGTAATTTTCCTGGAATTTATTGGACCCCAAAACCATTTTTAAAAACCTAAAAACTAAGTTATTTATTAAACCCAAAATAAACTAATATAAACCAAAATAAATCCAGTTTAATTCTGAACCGAACCAACCCAGACCAGCCAAAATTCTTGAACCGGACCCAATCCTTGTTGGGTCAGATCCGGATCCGTTAGCTGACCCGACCCTTTGACCCGACCCGAACCCATTACCTATTGGATCGGGTCGGATCCAATTCTAAAACCATACCCGACCCGCCTACCCACCCGCTACAGTAGAACCCTAATTCCCAAATCCCCCGACTTCCAGCCATTTTCCCACCGCTCCGACTTACGTAACCGCCGGTCGCCGCGATCCCAGCGCCTTCCCTCGCCTCCCCAACGGTCGTAGCCCGCCGCTTCGCCTCCCCTAACCGATCCCCCTCCCCTAACAGCCATCGTCTCCACCACTATAAAATCCCCCAACAACCCATTCCTCCACCACCGCGTCTCCGCCTCCATCAGCTCTGCCGCTCCCCGCTTCGACCCTCGACCCGACTCTCCCCAGCGCCTCCTCCACCGAGACGAGCAGCCGCCTCCACAGAGTTTCTGCCGACGACTCCAGCACCGCCGAGCCTCCACGACAAAGACCAGCAGCAGCAGCGTCCCGCCGTGCCCTAGCCGCCACCGTGTCGCGTTGTGCCGCCTCGCAGAATCGCATTTTTAGTCTTCTTTGGAGCCCTATTCAAGTGACTATTTCTCTCTCCTCGCTGCCCCATTTTTTGTTACGTCTGCTGTGACGCGTAGCCTGCGTGACCCTCTCGATAACCGTGTAACTCGCTCGGGATATCGTGTCCTGTAGCGATCGCAAACTGCGACCCAAAATCAAGAAAATAATTATCATATTTTTCCCCGGAACTGGGTGCGCCCCGCTAAACGGGACGACTTGGTCGTGTGCGGACTTCACCAAAAGGTGCGTGCCGTTAATACGGAAGTGTGGGATTTCACGAAAGTTGATTTGGATGTGTGAGCACACCAAAATTAACGCGTATACGTCGACAACACCCCGTATCGGTCCTGTTCTGGAACTCGTTATAACTTCGTGTACGCACGTCCTATCGAAACGAAACTTGCGCCATCAGACTCGTAGCAATACGCTGGTCCTGTGACCCAAGTTTAGTTCGATTCTGAGAACGTTGACAAAATTGCATATTATGGGCCCTACGACTCCACTTGATGGACAATTTTGTGATCGGCTCATCGGAATCCAATTTTGGACATTCTGTTGGGTTTGTATTGTCGTTCTGGACTTGTGGACACTAAGTTTGACGAATTTGGAGAATATTGTCTTTAATACGTTTTTCGGTACGAAGCGGGCCACATGTGGACTCCGCTTTGACCAGAAATTGTCACTTTTGCTCCTGTGTCCAAATTGGACTCAAGGACAGGCAATCCTAGCTATTTGATATCTTCTGAACCTGATGGTAATGTTTATTTCAGCAACCGGAGGAGTACCTGCAAATCTCGCTGATACTAGAGCAGCAATTGGAGTTAGAACCCCAGGCAAGTGTACCTTGCCAAACTTGCAGTACCTGCTTCATATTGTTATCTTGATTTATTTATATGATGTACATGCATAACCTAGGACCATGTGACATTACTTAGCGTCCGAATAATATTCGGGTGCCAACGTCGTACGTGGAGTTGTGTAATATCACCTAGAGTTGGATATCGAAACCTTATACTTTCTCCTACTTGCATCATCAAGTACATCATAACCCAGGACACCTGACACTATTCATGAGACAGAATCTTCCTAAGATATTCATGGTGATTCTGTATAGGTTACATAATTTGTGACATAGATATTGTATGTGCTTAGCTATCATTATGACTTGTTGCATTAGATATGATCTTGCATGACATGGACGTGAGACATTGTGGACATGAGACGTGTGATTATATTAGGTGGGGAGAGACACACAGGCTACAGGCTGATTTTATATATAAATTTATTATGGTGCCATAGGCCCACTACATAGTAAATTATATAGTATATCTGCTACAGGCTCCCCGACACAGAGCTTATAGTAGTCTCAGCCTAAGTCTAGTAATGCTCTAACTTGCATTTCACATAGCTGGTTACCTAGTTTACCCTATTGATTCATTTACTATTGCACTGTAATTATTTTGGCTTGTGTTATTTTGAACCTTGATATGTCCCCTGAGGACCTGGATTCCGGATTATGTCCCCAGGATTAGCAGACGAGATCTATCCCAAGCTATACGGGACAGGAGCAGAAGTAGGAACATGTACATACATTGGAGCAGTACCAGAAACTGAGGACGAGGTGATTATCGAGGATTTCTCCTAAGTATCTAATTATTATACTCAGTATTTGCTCTGGTTATACTCTTTATGTATTGTCTCTTGATTACTGTATCAGACCGGGTTATTCCCCGAGTTATATTTTATTGAGACTTGATGTTGATTTATACTTCATTTTGCTATTTTTATTTTCTGTGGATGACATTAGTATATTAGACCCTTATTGTTGTTTTACAGCTTAAGTACATCCTGATGGGTCCATTAAATTGGGTTTGCCCATCGGTGTGTGCTGCTGGCCATTGCCACATGTCTAGTCTCTCTATATTTTGGGACTGGACGTGACATATTTTTTGTGGTGGCCCATGCAGGTCTACGAATAAATTGCTTCGATTTTAACTAAGGGACCGAGCAAGCCTGTAATAAGGATATGATAAGTTATAGGATCTCATCCACTTGATTGAATTATTCTTGATCTCTATAATGGATTCGAAATTAAAATTCTTGACATGCATCCTGCCTTGATTCCTCTGTGCCTCTTATAGTTTATTTTGAATGCAGAGTAATGGAACCACCAGCAAGCGACGAGACTCCTGTAGGAATACAACACGATGCTGTGGTCACCTATGATGAGGGAGTGACACCAGAAAGAGGACAATCAGCTCAAAGTAATCAAGCGGGCCAGCATACTTCAAGGTTCCGGGTTAATGATATTCGACCTCTGCCGCAGTTCGCTCCACCAATGCATGTTTTCCCACCAGGACAAGTCATGGATGGGCAGCAGATATTTCAAATATTTTATGCTATGATTCAAGCCCAACAGCATATTTATCAAGAAGCTCAACGTCATAAGGCGGGGAACATGAGGAACAGCCTAGTAACCGCACTGGAGCAGGCGAACCCACCAACTAGGCGACCATCGACGGGATCTATTACCAATTTTTGCCAGCTGAAGCCTCGTACCTTTCTGGCAAGGAGGAGCCCACTGAAGTTTACGAGTGGCTCACCAACACTCAACATCAATTAGAAGCAGCTGAGCTTCCACGGGAACGTTGGATGACTGTCGTCAGAATGCAGTTAACGGACAATACACATCACTGATGGCTATCTGAGGAGACACGGCTCAGACCAGACCGAGTCACTTGGGCAGAGTTTTCTAGACTCTTTCAGGAGATGTACATTCCAGCCATCGCTTGATCAGAACTTCAGGACAAGTTCAATCGCCTTACTCAAGACAGTATAACAGTAGAAGAGTACAACACGGAGTTCATTCATCTGAGTCACTTCGCCCCCACCTTGATCCCGACAAAAGAAGAGAAGGCTGAGAAGTTCTTCAACGGACTAAACTTTGACCTACAGAAACTAATCGGATCTGTTGCACCTACTTCTTACTCGGACGTCCTTGTTGCAGCACGATGCATGGAGCGCGTCACCAGGAGAGATACCAGCCTGAAGCGGCCTTTCACATCAACACCCGCCAGAGCACCACAGGAAAAAGCTTCAAAGAGATCTCACATGCATCAGCTACCCAGAACATCTTCGCAGATACTACCTACATGTCAATACTGTGGCAAGGTAGGCCATATTGAGAGGAAATGCGGACGCAAGTTGGGATTATGCTTGATTAGCGGATTCAACCAACACTTAGCCACGGATTATCCTGAGCATCGAGAGGGAGCACTAATGTTAAACAGACAAGCTTTACCAGCACCAAGGCCAGTCTATCCAGCATTGGGAGTACCACAGACGAGAGTTGGAGGAGTCAGACCACCAGCCCCATGAGGGTATCAGTTGAGGCCACCCTTGGCACCACAAGTAGCACTCTTCCAGCAGTCCCAGCAGCAGCAGAGGAATCCACCACAACGACGCAGAGAAGCTTTTGCTATGACCTTGGAGGACGCGCAAACTCGTGGAGTAGCAGATGCTCGTAAGTTATTCATAGATGCATTGCTTTAGCTCATGCCTGTTAGTTCGGGACCTTAGCCTTAAACCTGGTATTTTGAACTTGTAATAATTGATAATCTAGTTTTCTAAGCTGTAGTTTTCTTGCTTTAACCAGATTTCCTTCATTCTTGAATTACCAAAATTTTTCTAGGGAAATACTTTATTCTTTCCCTAGGTGTTTGGCTTAACCCTCATCCTTTGATTCTCCTTGATCATGATTCTTGATTGTGATGTGCTTCGAACAATGCTTGCAACCGTGTCATCTTTACTAATCGGTTATTTTTTATTGCGATGATGCAATCCTCTTAAGGGAGGTAGATTGTAAACCCCCATAATTTTTAGAAATTTAAAAATGAATTTTCATAATTTTTCTAGAATTTTAACTAATTAAAAACAAGGTATTCTGGTTTTAAATGTTTTTAATAAATATTAAATTATTATGAAAATAATATTTTTGGATGTAAAATAAAATATTAGACATAGGGTAATTTTCCTGGAATTTAATGGACCCCAGAACCATTTTTAAAGACCTAAAAACTAAGTTATTTATTAACCCCAAAATAAACTAATATAAACCAAAATAAACCCGGTTTAATTCTGAACCGAACCAACCCAGACCGGCCAAAATTCCTGAACCGGACCCAATCCATTTTGGGTCGGATCCGGATCCGTTAGCTGACCCGACCCACTGACCCGACCCGAACCCATTACCTATCGGATCGGGTCGGATCCGATTCTAAAAACCGACCCGCCTACCCTCCCGCTACAGTAAAACCCTAATCCCCAAATCCCACAACTTCCAGTCGTTAATCCGCCGCTCCGACTTACGTACCCGTCGGCCGTCGCGATCCCAGCGCCTCCCCTCGCCTCCCCAACGGTCGCAGCCCACCGCTTTGCCTCCCCCAGCCGATCCCCCTCCCCTAACCGCCACCGTCTCCCCCACTATAAAATCCCCCGGCAACCCATTCCTCCACCACCACTCCGCTACGTCAGCTCCGCCGATCCCCGCTTCGACCCTCGACCCGACTCTCCCCAGCATCTCCTCTATTTAGATGAGCAACCGCCTCCGCAGAGTTCCCGTCGACGACTCCAGTGCCGCCGAGCCTCCACGACGAAGACCAGCAGCAACGGCCGTCGTGCCCTAGTCGCCAGCGTGCCGTGTTGCGCCGCCTCGCGAAATCGTATTTTTTAGTCTTCTTCAGAGCCCTGTTCAGGTGACTATTTGTCACGACCCGCACCCGGTTTAGGGGCACGAGTGCGTGGGTACGTCCAGCCTACGCCGCAGCATCGGCGGTAGAACGCTGTCTGGGTCATGTAACTATCTAATCAACTCACGTGAATACCCAACTCCATAAGGAGACGTGGATATCATAAAATAATGCTAGAAATACTCAGTCACATAAACTAAAGCACGATAAGATATCAAGGTAAGCAAGAAATACAAGACAAGTCTAACGACAAAATAATCATATCTGTAATCATTAACTTCCAATCCCCAAGTGTGTCAGAAACCAGTCTACTAAGGTCACAGTCTAGAAAAATATTTTCCAGTCAGGAAGGAGCAAAGTACATCTCTAAATAGCAGTTCTATATTAATGATATAAACTATGTAGCAGTTCTAGATGGAAATATACCAGAAGCATGTATAGGTACGAGAAATAAAAGAAATACTGGAAATACTGTACGTAAATGCAGGAGAAGAAACAATATGTCCATGAGCAAGAACCTATGACTAAGTGTATGAGTATTAGCTTTAACATGTGATCGGCTTGGGAACTTGATCAAGCTGGTTACATGTGATTAGCTATGATTCATGTAAGGTCAGGCTAACCGTTGGTTAGCTATGATGCATGTAGAGGTCAGGCTAATCACACGTAACAGCTATGAAGCATGTAAATGGTCAGGCCGCACCCGACGTGAGATGTGGGGTGAGCTATGATGCATGTAAAGTTGGGTATGATCACATATCTACACTAAAATACTCCCCTCCCCCGACTGGTATAGTAGATCCAATCATGTTACGCTATGGCACGGGATTCCCTAGGGAGGTAGCAAGTCTCTCCTGGAATCAGTGTCTGTACATGCACAAGATAACAAGGAAACAAGTCTTGTACAAGCTACACCATGAATAAGGAATAACATCTCATGACGAGATCCGTGTATACCAATCCGTGTAACCAACGTGTCAAGAGCATGTATATCTACACTAGATACAGTGAACATAGGAGATATCATAAATTAGAAACTAATCTGAGAATGTACTCGCCTTGGGTCCTTAGCTGTCAATACCAATGTCCTGTCCCAGAGTATCATCTGGAGAATCCGACAGTCCTATAAACATATGATAAAAATAATATTTGCATTAGACGTTCCTACCAAAATTTGTTGGAAGTTAAACTGGCGTGATCTTGAGAAGACCAAGTTGATGTGGCAAGGAGACAGAGAAGCTTAAATTTTGGATCCTAACTAGCTCTACTTCTACAAACCAACAAAGAAACTTTGAAGAACTCCATGCCTCCATGGATACTTCCAAGTTCCTTCCAGGATCCCTCAACCAAATGGATAGACGGAGGTACGAGGGAAGTAGCCAATCTTTGGGATTTGGGCCAACTTGTGATGTCGTGCTCATAATATACATAATAGGGCCACATGACAGAGACCAGCAACACATACTGACAAAAGTCCATGTAAACATTGACCAAAGTACTCATAATTTGCCACTGGTTGCTGGGAAATTGGCATGCAACAGAAAGGTACTAGTGTCTAACTCTGTAACATACATTATTCAAATATGTAAATTTTGCATTAACGGAGAGTGATATAAGTTGAAGGATTATCAAAACAAAAATGATATGAGTTGGAGGAGATGTATATTCACTTACCCAAACACTCTGCTGCAAGTATTGGTCTCCCTCTCCCCTAAAGCTCAACTGGTATTTTGCCGGCACTAGCAGCAATATACGTCGGGGTACAGCCGGCTTTGCACCAGGAATTGTATCTTTGCTCGTAAGTTCTCCTGCGAAAGCCGAACGATGAAGGGAAATTTCTTGATCGCGGAGTTCAATGGCCGGACAGGGATGGCTGGGTATAGGGTTAGCTTCGGCCGCGGTTAGAGAATAGTTGGAGAGGGTGGTTCTAATGGTGATGGTGGTGGTGCTGGGGGTAGCCGGCCGGCGCAGCAGCCGAGCAACAGCGGGGTCGAGCAGTAGCAGCCAGCGGCAGCAGCAGATTGGCGGCAGCCGCAGTAGCCGGCGGTAGTGGGGGCTTGGCCGGATAGATGCTGTAGGGTGGTGGTGGTGTTTTCCCCTCCCCCCCTCTCATTAATTCAAAAGGGTGAGAAGGAGAAGAAAGGAAAAAAGAAGAAGAGAAGAAGAAAATGAAAAATAGAGAAAAGAGGAAGAAGAAGGATTTCATACGGTTGGGGGCTTGGGGGCTAGTGTAGGTTTGGGGATTAGGTTTTTCTTGGGAAGAGGGAATGATGGGGCATTAAATAGGATGAGGGTGGGTGTGAATGAAGGGTGGTGATTGACCTATTAAATGGATGGCCAAGATTTAACATGGAGAAGTTCTTCATGGGGAATGAGGATGTGGGGTGATTAGCCAAAATTTGGGGTTCTCCATTGGGTTGAACAAATGGGGTATTTACACCAAATGTAAATTTGCAAATTAGCCCCCATAAATTTGGGTATTTGCACCGACGCATAAAATGACAAGAATTTGGCGAGCGATTCGGTGTTCGGTGTTTTGTAGGGTCAGGGGCGCTGTATGTTTGGTACGGCTTAAATAGTAGGGCATTGAAATTTACCGAAATTTACGAAATCAGATAAAATGGTATCCTCAATTTAAATAGAAATTGTCACTACCACATTCTGAAAACAGGGGTATTTTCGACTTTTTATAATATTTAATATTATTGTAGTTATAATTAAGTAATTGTATGATAGTGTATGTAATTTGAATAAATGTGTGATGTATAATTTAAATATAATATTATATACAGTGTTTATTTATGTTTGAGCTGGTAGACTTGAC
Source organism: Iris macrosiphon (assembly GCA_036927795.1). Classification (NCBI taxonomy): domain Eukaryota; kingdom Viridiplantae; phylum Streptophyta; class Magnoliopsida; order Asparagales; family Iridaceae; genus Iris; species Iris macrosiphon. The sequence continues at coordinate 132,381,270 of JAYESA010000019.1, read as the reverse complement.
CTAGAAGCCCAATAGAGGAACACCTGTCCGAATTATGGGATTTGGGGTTAATTGTTTTATTTTAAAATTTATTTATTGGAGGTTGTAATTAATTACCGTAATTTATTTAATTGTTGCGCATTGCCTTTGCTTCGATATTTGGAGCACTATCCTGACTTTTGTCTTCCAACAAATTTCACAATCTTGCCCTAGACATGCCCGTCTTCCATTCTGCTATTTTTGCAACTCATAACTATGCTCTTTGTGCATTATTTCTAGCCGCACAAAAATCATCGCGGACGTTTATTTTTAAATTCCTATTTTTGTATCGTTGTGCGTTCCAATCAAAAATTGGAGGCAATCTTGAATTATTTTTCGTGCGGCCCAAATTAGGATAATATTATGTTCTGAGTCTTCTTCATTATTGGTATTGGTGACCTGACCAGATTTTTAGCCCCCTGTACTCCTAATTTATTTTAGAACACCAATTGCATTTATTTAATTTAATTGAACCGTAAATTCAACTTTGTGCAATTTTCCAATTGTTGGGCACTTTTGTGCAAAAGTGCATTAAGGTGCCCACCCCATTGGACACGACACGTGAATAAACCTATTTCTTTTTCATGAACATTTTTCCATAATTTTTGGGAGTGTGTAATTCAACATCAACCTCCTCAACCCATAGCTCTTCTTAATTTTGAACGGGTGTAATCCAAGCCATTCATTTTGAATCAAAACAAATCTTAGCCCTTTGAAATACCTACATGACAAGTCAAGGCCAACTTCAAAGAAGGGTTGACCAGCCCAATTTTCTAGGTCAAACTTTCAACCCTACTTTTTCTATGTATACAACTCTTATGTTTTTTTTAACCCATCCCCTATACAAAGCCATCAGCCGACTTCATCTTCATCCTCCCCTTTCCTTCAACCCATCGACCACCGGAGCTCATCCCCGACGCCGGAGCAGACCGATGGAGCCGGCCGTACCCTCCCTGCACTGTTCACCCGGCGACTCTGTGTACTCCCCGCGGCGACTGCTCTGACCCAGCCGATCCACCGTCGACGCGTCCGGCGGCCCTCCGGCAGCCCAGTCCCCTGCTCTCCGACCTTCCCATCAACTCTCGGCGGGCCTCTGCACTCCGGCAGACTTCTCCCTCCGGCGGTCAGGCCTTCCGCTGCTCTTCCATCCCCCACCAGTCCGGCTGCCCTCCTCCGGGCGGCTCTCCACTGTGCACCGGCCAAGCTCTCGAGCTCCTCCTCCTCCTCTTCCTCTCATTTTTCTCGATCCCTAGGTCTACCGTCGCCAGGGCGGTGACCGGATCCCGATTCCGTCAATTTTTTTTGGACATAAGAAGTGAGTTATTAATGCGACATTGTTTGAAGATAAGCAACCACGTATATCGGAAGCTCTGACCCATGGGTATATGAGTAACATTGAATTTAAGAAGGCAGTTATAGAGTTTGGTGAAAGATGTGCAAATATTGCCAGGATCTATAACATTGGAAGGAGTGTAAAAGGATTCCCACTGTTGGTGATTGAAATTTCTGACAAGCCTGGCAAGGAAGAAGCTGAACCTGCATTTAAATTCATTAGAAATGTGCATGGTGATGAGCCCGTGGGTCGAAAACTGCTTATGCTTCTTGCAAATTGGCTATGCAGCAATTATATGAAGGATTCTTTGGCGTGGGAATGCAAACAATGTGGACCTAAATCGAGGTTTCCCTGACCAATTTTATCCTGTTAATGATGTGGAGGACATGCGACAACCTGGAACAAGAGCAATTATGAATTGGGTAAAAGAACAACACTTTGCGGCCTCTGCAAGTTTACATGGGGGTGCACTTGTTGCAAATTATCCTTGGGATGGCTCTCAAGATACAAGCAAAGAGTATGCTGAACCTGGTCGCAAGTCTTGCGAAGAGTGGAATTCATGGAAGGACATTCTCCTCAGACACCTGGCCATCCCGAGACTACCTCGACTCCTCCTAACACCAGTCCCACCACCACGGTTATCCGGTTCCAGTCGATCGCCGCATCCTCGTGAGCATTCGATCGACCACCGCGCCACCTCTCATTTAGCCGCATCCTACTGGCCGTTTCTCCGGTTCGTCTGGCCCGGAGTCATTGTGTTTCTCGTCTGTCCCCAGCAGCTATATCGAGAAGATGTTATTTTGGTATAGATTCATCTCTCTATTTCCTTTCTCTCGTTCCTTTTATGTGAATTGGTTGTTATTCTGGTTTATTCACTGTGTGCATAGTGTAGTTAATTAGTTTTGGTTTTTAGGGAAGTAATTGAGGTTAGATTTAATTAGGCTTTAAGCTTAGTATAGATATTTCCTAGTAAATATTTATCTTAAAAAAAAAAAAAAAAGAAGGCTTGACTTATTAAATATACTTCTAAGTGAGTTCTAAATAATGTTTTAACTTCTAACAACATTTAAATTAATGAGAAGTTAAATTAGTATTGGGTTTCAACTGCTAATAGATTTTTATATAAGTCCTTTAAAATATGTTTATAAATATATCTATAAGTACATTTCTAATATTGTTTTTGATTAAAAGGACTTTCGAAAATATAACTATAAGAGTTTTGAGTAGCTAAACCAAACCCTCTCTTAGCCAAACTTGGTTATTGCTTTAATCTAGCTGAATCCTAATTCCGAACTTTTTATAGTTTCTAGCTATTTGGACTGCTCCGGACCCATTGGAACTAACTGCTATTTCATTTGGGATCACCTTGAGTAGGGTGGCATTATATACATTCTTTGATTTGTTATACATATATAAAAATGTTTGATTGACATATATATACAAATATATATTTTGGTATAAAATATATATATTTATATACATCTATTAGTGTATATACACAAATACGTATTTTGTACAATTACTAATAGACACATATATATATTATATACGTTTTATTGGTATATACTCTGAGTGTAAATGTGTATTATATATGTATCCCTACTAGATGACCCTAGTTGACTAGTGCCATACCTGGCAGAGCCCCTGAGTTCATGTATTTGTGATGTGTTAGTGTAGCACCTGATGCAAATATTGTATTTGATATATTTTTAGGACTGTTGGGTTACCCAGGGGATACTCTGGAACAGGACATCCATAATTACCAGCTAAGGACCCAAGGCGAGTACATTCTCTGATTAGTTTCTAATTTATGATATCTCCTATGTTCACTGTATCTAGTGTAAATATCCATGCTCTTGACACGCTGGTTACACGGATTGGTATATACGGATCTCGTCATAAGATGTTATTCCTTATTTATGGTGTAGCTTGTGCAAGACTTGTTTTCCTTGTTATCTTGTGCATGTACAGACACTGATTCCCGGGGAGATTTGCTACCTCCCTAGGGAATCCTGTGCCATAGCGTACCATGATTGGATCTACTATACCAGTCGGGGTGGGGAGTATTTAGTGTAGATATGTGATCATACCCAACTTCTCATGCATCATAGCTCACCCCACATCTCACGTCGGGTGCGGCCTGACCATCTCCGTGTCTCATAGCTATTACGTGTGATTAGCCTGACCTCTACATGCATCATAGCTAACCAACGGTTAGCCTGACCTTACATGAATCATAGCTAATCACATGTAACCAGCCTGATCAAGTTCCCAAGCCGATCACATGTTAAAGCTAGTACTCACACACTTAGTCATAGGATTCTTGCTCATGGACATATTATTTCTTTTCCTGCATTTACTTACAGTATTTCCAGTATTTCTTTTATTGTACATTTCTCGTACCTATACATGCATCTGGTATATTTCTATCTAGAACTGCTACATAGTTTATGTCATTTATATAGAACTGCTATTTAGAGATGTACTTTGCTCCTTCCTGACTGGAAAATATTTTTCCAGACTGTGACCTTAGTAGACTGGGTTCCGATACACTTGGGGATTGAAAGTTAATGATTGCAGGTATGATTATTTTGTCGTTAGACTTGTCTTGTATTTCTTGCTTGCCTTGATATCTCATCGTGCTTTAGTTTATGTGATTGAGTATTTCTAGCATTATTTTATGATATCCACGTCTCCTTATGGAGTTGGGTATTCACGTGAGTTGATTAGATAGTTACATGACCTAGACAGCGTTCTACCACCGATGCTGTGGCGTAGGCTGGACGTACCCACGCACTCGTGCCCTAAACCGGGTGCGGGTCGTGACACCTTTTTAGTGGTGGCCCATGCAGGTCAGACTTCGCAAGTTGAGCGATGTCGTGGTAGTGTGGCATCTTTGTTACACTACTGCGTGCCTGCCATAGGATATATGACATAGTATACTAGGACGACATCGATACTTAATCATAATTCCTTGAGAGATTCCTGGGATGACCCCTTGAGGATCTTATTATAAATTCCAATTTAAATCTTTTTTTTTGTTTCCGTTCGCTCTCGCTTGTTGTTATTGAACTTGATTCTTGTTGATCAGTTATTAAATTAAAATCTTGGTATCATTGTTGAGTTTGAATCTTGTTGACCAGTTATTAAATTTAATTCTTGGTATCGTTGTTGAGTTGATTTCATATCGAGATGAATTTTACGGGCTAAAATTTACGGTACCATCTGATGACATATGTTGATAAGGACAGTGAGAAAGATAAAACGTCTACTTTGGTTATGGACCCTAGAGTTTATCGCAGCCATATTAGCTGTCGTGACGAGAACATAGGAACCTAACTTGGATGTACATACTTTAGTTATGAAATTTAGAGTCTCTCGCAGCCATACCGGTTGGCGTGGTGAGGATTCTAGATGACATGATTATAGAATTGCATACCTTAGTTACGGAACCTGTCGTTCATCGCATCTATGCTTACTGGCGTGGCGAGGATTCTGTGTGTCATAATTTCTGACAGACGTGTATGATTATCAGGTTGTATCTTAAATTGGTTCTTAAAGTATCATCTCAAGACTTATCTATTTATGTTATTCCAGGACTTTGTTCCATCGCTTCTTTCTTTACTAGCAGTAAAGATACCTTCCGTCCTTGATCCAGTTCCTTTTTGAGCTTATCTTCTTTGATGATTCCTTGTTAGTATGATAATTAGTGACTTGCAATTTTGGTTGTGTCTTGTATTAGTTGACTGAGTGTGACTTGTGAGTTGTAAGTATTTCCTAGTTGGACATGTGGGCAATAGGATTTAATCTAGAGTTAGCCCTTAGCATAGTACCTTGTAATAATGGTTCTAGGAGAAGTGTCATTAGAGACTGAGAGTTAAGGAGAGTATAGAGTATCAGTGATAGTTCTCAGAGTTAGTATCAGAGCCAATTACCCGTCCTGGACCATCTGATTATGTAATTGAGTGATCTATGTAAACGATTAAGTATCCAGGAATTTTGTTAAGGATTTATGGAGCATGATGTTCAATTTGATGATTGATATCGGAAATGTTAAAGGTAAAGAAATGTATATGCATAAAGGGTTTAATGAGATGTCATAAGTAGAGAAATATCAGGATTAGTAATGAAAGTTGTGAAGTGTATCACAAATTAGTTTAACAGGCTGTAAAAGGATTAAGAGATATGCTTATACATCAATCGAGATATAGAACCATATGCCTGCCCTTGAGATTGAAGTAAAGCACGGGTATTATAGAAAGTGCATGTAATCATGAGTTATAATGAGCTTGATGAGATGATCCATTAATGAAGCTAGTGATATAATACCAAGAGTGCTAATGATTCTATATCGAGGATTAGTCGAGAATAATGTTAACAACAGTAAGCACTCGGTGTGATGATAATTAGATGATATACCAGTTAATATAGATTGAAAATCATGGAAGGAAATACAGTTGATGATAACTTTGATCATTGGAGGTAATAGTACAAGTGATTCAGGCAGTACAAATTTAGTACACAATTTTAGACACTAGATGCATTGAGTGCACCTTGAGTATCAGAGACCGTGAGCACTGATATGTACATTGTGGAGTTATAAATTAAAAGGTGGAAATAAAAATTTTATTTTTAGAATAATTGAGGAGTTGAGATTATGTCATCAAAATTTTGAGAATTTTAAATATGAAATCAATAAACATGGTTAAGGCTACAAAGATATTAGAAGTGATTAAATTTTATTTCGATGTTGAGTATCTGATTTTGAGGAAGTATATACAATTTATTTTTAAGTTGATCGAGAAGTTAAACCTTGACGATTATTTTGAGGATTAATTTTAGGGTACTAAAGAGATAGAGGTATCAAACCTTGGATGCATTATTAAACCATGGGTATATTAAAGATTCTTGGTATCAGATTTAGGTATCAATAGGCAGGTGTATGCAATAAGGATGTAATTATGGATGTCTTGTGGACTAATAATTAGTTGATATGGGTACCAGTGTACAGGGATAGAAATTAGTTAGTGAATGTGCTAGAGTTAAGTGTTTGTTAGAGATAGGGATACTACAAGGAATATGTTAGCAGGTTCCTTCTTTTCTCATGTTGTTTTCGTCTTCTGATTGGTTGATTTCCCTAGTGCTGCAGTTCGTATTCATGATTTTTTTGTTAGAATATAGCTAGTAGTGCACCCTAACAGAGACTGAAATACCATGACAGAAGATACATGACCTATATATATTTTTCTTAGGTTGCATGGCTGTAGGTAGAATTTTCTTAAGCCATGATCATTAGGGTTTTGACCATAGCAAAGATACTATGACAAGGTTATGACTGACAAAAATAGACAAGATGATTAAATTGTGGATGAGCATTAATTTAAATAAAGAATTAAGGGGTTATTATAACAGAGGTGATGGATCATTGATTGTACGAAAACCGAGGTATGATTGAAATTCGAGGATAAACATTAACTTAAATGGAGAGTTAAGAAATTTACAGGACAAAATTGATGATTTATAATTTCAGGAAGGTTGATTATGATATAATTATCATTGAAAATTTGAGGAAAAGATTTGGAAATTTTTCATTATATATATTTGATTGCAATATAGAAAATTTTAAATTTTATATTATAGACATTACAGTGTCGCACTGTTGAGTATTTTGAGGAAAAAAGAAAACTAAAGAATCAGATCATTGATGGATTATTGTTTGGATTCAGACTTTTTGGGACGAGATTGATTGAAATTAAATTTGAGGAACAGATATCAAATTCCGAGTATTTAATTTTTAATTCGTGGGAATTGTGAGGAAATGAAAACTGATTTTTAGTTTTGAGGATATTTCAGGAATATAGTAATTGTAGAAATTTTAAAGATTGCGAAACGACAAGGTGGACTATTTCGGGATTTTGTGGGTTGTTGAATTTCACTATTGATGGAAAATAATAATATAATGAATAAACACTACTATACGGATTTTAAATTTCGAGGACAAAATTCTTTTAAGGTGGGTAGACTTGTCACTACCACATTCTGAAAACAGGGGTATTTTCGACTTTTTACAATATTTAATATTATTGTAGTTATAATTAAGTAATTGTATGATAGTGTATGTAATTTGAATAAATGTGTGATGTGTAATTTAAATATAATATTATATACAGTGTTTATTTATGTTTGAGCTGGTAGACTTGACCTAGAAGCCCAATAGAGGAACACCTGTCCGAATTATGGGATTTGGGGTTAATTGTTTTATTTTAAAATTTATTTATTGGAGGTTGTAATTAATTACCGTAATTTATTTAATTGTTGCGCATTGCCTTTGCTTCGATATTTGGAGCACTATCCTGACTTTTGTCTTCCAACAAATTTTACAATCTTGCCCTAGACATGCCCGTCTTCCATTCTGTTATTTTTGCAACTCATAACTATGCTCTCTGTGCATTATTTCTAGCCGCACAAAAATCGTCGCGGACGTTTATTTTTAAATTCCTATTTTTGTATCGTTGTGCGTTCCAATCAAAAATTGGAGGCAATCTTGACCTATTTTTCGTGCGGCCCAAATTAGGATAATATTATGTTCTGAGTCTTCTTCATTATTGGTATTGGTGACCTGACCTGATTTTTAGCCCCCTGTACTCCTAATTTATTTTAGAACACCAATTTCATTTATTTAATTTAATTGAACCGTAAATTCAACTTTGTGCAATTTTCCAATTGTTGGGCACTTTTGTGCAAAAGTGCATTAAGGTGCCCACCCCATTGGACACGACACGTGAATAAACCTATTTCTTCTTCATGAACATTTTTCCATAATTTTTGGGAGTGTGTAATTCAACATCAACCTCCTCAACCCATAGCTCTTCTTAATTTTGAACGGGTGTAATCCAAGCCATTCATTTTTAATCAAAACAAATCCTAGCCCTTTGAAATACCTACATGACAAGTCAAGCCCAACTTCAAAGAAGGGTTGACCGGCCCAATTTTCTAGGTCAAACTTTCAACCCTACTTTTTCTATGTATACAACTCTTATGTTTTTTTCAACCCATCCCCTATACAAAGCCATCAGCCGACTTCATCTTCATCCTCCCCTTTCCTTCAACCCATCGACCACCGGAGCTCATCCCTGACGCCGGAGCAGACCGATGGAGCCGACCGTACCCTCCCTGCACTGTTCACCCGGCGGCTCTGTGTACTCCCCGCGGCGACTGCTCCGACCCAGCCGATCCACCGTCGACGCGTCCGGCGGCCCTCCGGCAGCCCAGTCCCCTGCTCTCCGAACTTCCCATCAACTCTCGGCAGGCCTCTGCACTCCGGCAGACTTCTCCCTCCGGCGGTCAGGCCTTCCGCTGCTCTTCCATCCCCCACCAGTCCGGCTGCCCTCCTCCGGGCGGCTCTCCACTGTGCACCGGCCAAGCTCTCGAGCTCCTCCTCCTCCTCTTCCTCTCATTTTTCTCGATCCCTAGGTCTACCGTCGCCAGGGCGGTGACCGGATCCCGATTCCGTCAGTTTTTTTTGGACATAAGAAGTGAGTTATTAACGCGACATTGTTTGAAGATAAGCAACCACGTATATCGGAAGCTCTGACCCATGGGTATATGAGTAACATTGAATTTAAGAAGGCAGTTATAGAGTTTGGTGAAAGATGTGCAAATATTGCCAGGATCTATAGCATTGGAAGGAGTGTAAAAGGATTCCCACTGTTGGTGATTGAAATTTCTGACAAGCCTGGCAAGGAAGAAGCTGAACCTGCATTTAAATTCATTGGAAATGTGCATGGTGATGAGCCCGTGGGTTGAGAACTGCTTATGCTTCTTGCAAATTGGCTATGCAGCAATTATATGAAGGATTCTTTGGCGTGGGAATGCAAACAATGTGGACCTAAATCGAGGTTTCCCTGACCAATTTTATCCTGTTAATGATGTGAAGGACATGCGACAACCTGGAACAAGAGCAATTATGAATTGGGTAAAAGAACAACACTTTGCGGCCTCTGCAAGTTTACATGGGGGTGCACTTGTTGCAAATTATCCTTGGGATGGCTCTCAAGATACAAGCAAAGAGTATGCTGAACCTGGTCGCAAGTCTTGCGAAGAGTGGAATTCATGGAAGGGCATTTTCCTCAGACACCTGGCCATCCCGAGACTACCTCGACTCCTCCTAACACCAGTCCCACCACCACGGTTATCCGGTTCCAGTCGATCCCCGCATCCTCGTGAGCATTCGATCGACCACCGCGCCACCTCTCATTTAGCCGCATCCTACTGGCCGTTTCTTCGGTTCGTCTGGCCCGGAGTCATTGTGTTTCTCGTCTGTCCCCAGCAGCTATATCGAGAAGATGTTATTTTGGTATAGATTCATCTCTCTATTTCCTTTCTCTCTTTCCTTTTATGTGAATTGGTTGTTATTCTAGTTTATTCACTGTGTGCATAGTGTAGTTAATTAATTTTGGTTTTTAGGGAAGTAATTGAGGTTAGATTTAATTAGGCTTTAAGCTTAGTATAGATATTTCCTAGTAAATATTTATCTTAAAAAAAAAAAAAAAAAAAGAAGGCTTGACTTATTAAATATACTTCTAAGTGAGTTCTAAATAATGTTTTAACTTCTAACAACATTTAAATTAATGAGAAGTTAAATTAGTATTGGGTTTCAACTACTAATAGATTTTTATATAAGTCCTTTAAAATATGTTTATAAATATATCTATAAGTACATTTCTAATATTATTTTTGATTAAAAGGACTTTCGAAAATATAACTATAAGTGTTTTGAGTAGCTAAACCAAACCCTCTCTTAGCCAAACTTGGTTATTGCTTTAATCTAGCTGAATCCTAATTCCGAACTTTTTATAGTTTCTAGCTATTTGGACTGCTCCGTACCCATTGGAACTAACTGCTATTTCATTTGGGATCACCTTGAGGAGGGTGGCATTGTATACATTCTTTGATTTGTTATACATATATAAAAATGTTTGATTGATATATATATACAAATATGTATTTTGGTATAAAATATATATATTTATATACATCTATTAGTGTATATACACAAATACGTATTTTGTACAATTACTAATAGACACATATATATATTATATACGTTTTATTGGTATATACTCTGAGTGTAAATGTGTATTATATACGTATCCCTACTAGATGACCCTAGTTGACTAGTGCCATACCTGGCAGAGCCCCTGAGTTCATGTATTTGTGATGTGTTAGTGTAGCACCTGATGCAAATGTTGTATTTGATATATTTTTAGGACTGTTGGGTTACCCAGGGGATACTCTGGAACAGGACATCCATAATTACCAGCTAAGGACCCAAGGCGAGTACATTCTCTGATTAGTTTCTAATTTATGATATCTCCTATGTTCACTGTATCTAGTGTAAATATCCATGCTCTTGACACGCTGGTTACACGGATTGGTATACACGGATCTCGTCATGAGATGTTATTCCTTATTCATGGTGTAGCTTGTGCAAGACTTGTTTTCCTTGTTATCTTGTGCATGTACAGACACTGATTCCCGGGGAGATTTGCTACCTCCCTAGGGAATCCCGTGCCATAGCGTACCATGATTGGATCTACTATACCAGTCGGGGGTGGGGAGTATTTAGTGTAGATATGTGATCATACCCAACTTTTTATGCATCATAGCTCACCCCACATCTCACGTCGGGTGCGGCCTGACCATCTCCGTGCCTCATAGCTGTTACGTGTGATTAGCCTGACCTCTACATGCATCATAGCTAACCAACGGTTAGCCTGACCTTACATGAATTATAGCTAATCACATGTAACCAGCCTGATCAAGTTCCCAAGCCGATCACATGTTAAAGCTAGTACTCACACACTTAGTCATAGGATTCTTGCTCATGGACATATTATTTCTTTTTCTGCATTTACTTACAGTATTTCCAGTATTTCTTTTATTGTACATTTCTCGTACCTATACATGCATCTGGTATATTTCCATCTAGAACTGCTACATAGTTTATGTCATTTATATAGAACAGCTATTTAGAGATGTACTTTGCTCCTTCCTGACTGGAAAATATTTTTCCAGACTGTGACCTTAGTAGACTGGGTTCCGATACACTTGGGGATTGGAAGTTAATGATTGCAGGTATGATTATTTTGTCGTTAGACTTGTCTTGTATTTCTTGCTTGCCTTGATATCTCATCGTGCTTTAGTTTATGTGATTAAGTATTTCTAGCATTATTTTATGATATCCATGTCTCCTTATGGAGTTGGGTATTCACGTGAGTTGATTAGATAGTTACATGACCTAGACAGCGTTCTACCGCCGATGCTGCGGCGTAGGCTGGACGTACCCACGCACTCGTGCCCTAAACCGGGTGCGGGTCGTGACAGAAATAAATGCTAGTTGTGTTCTAAAATTAATTAGGAGTACATGGGACCAAAATCAGGCCGGGTCATCAATACCAATAGTGAAGAAGACTCAGAACAAAATATTACCCTAATTTGGGTCGCACGAAAAATAGGTCAAGATTGCCTCCAATTTTGATTAGAACGCACAACGATACAAAATAGGAATTTATTCAGAAATTAAATAAACGTCCGCGACGATTTTTGTGCGGCTGAAAATAAGGTACAAAGAGCATAATTATGAGTTACAAAAATAGCAGAATGGAAGGCGGGCATGTCTAGGGCAATGTTGTAAAATTTGTTGGAAGGCAAAAGTCAGGGTAGTGCTCCAAATATCGAAGCTAAAGCAAGGCGCAATAATTAAATAAATTACGGTTGATAATTACGACCTCCAATAAATTAAATCCTAAATAATGCAATTAACACGTAATCCCAAATAATTTGGACAGGTGTTCGTCTAATGGCTTTTAGGTCGAGTCTACCAGCTCAGACATTAAGAACACAGTATATAATATAATATATTTAATTATCTATCTCACAAAATTAATTTATTTAAATACACTTATCAAGAAATCATTTAATATGAATACCACAATACTAATAATTATAAAAAGTCGAAAATACCCCTATTTTTAGAATGTGGTATTGACACTATTTCTCTCTCCTCGCTGCCCCATTTTCTCTTCCGTCTACTATGATGCGTAGCCTGCGTGACCCTCTCGATACCCGTGCAACTCGCTTGGGGTATCGCGTCCTGTGGTGATCACAAACTGCGACCCAAAATCAGAAAAATAATTACCCTATTTTTTCTTGGAACTAGGTGCGTCCCGCTAAACGGGATGACTTGGTCGTATGCGGACTTCACCAAAAGGTGCGCGTCGTTAATACGGACATGTGGGATTTCGCAAAAGTTGATTTGGATGTGCGAGCACACCGGAATCAACGCGTATCCATCGAAAACAATCCCGTATCGGCCCTGTTCTGGAACTCATTGTAACTTCGTGTACGCACGTCGTATTAAAATAAAACTTGCACCATCGGACTCGTAGCAATACGCTAGTCCAGTGACCCAAGTTTGGTTCAATTCTGAGAACGTTGACAAAATTGCGTATCGTGGGCCACACGGCTCCACTTGACGGATGATTTTGTGAACGGCTCATTGGAATCCAGTTCTGGACATTCCGTTGGGTTCGTATCGTCGTTCTGAACTTATGGACACTAAGTTTAACAAATTTGGAGAATATTGTCTCTGACATATTTTTCGGTACGAAGCGGGCCACTTGTGGACCCCGCTTTGACCAAAAACTGTCACCTTTGCCCCTATGTCCAAATTGGACTCAAGAACAGACAATTCTAGCTATTTGATATCTTCTGAACCTGTTGGTAATGTCATTTCAGCAACCGGAGGAGTACCTACAAATCCCGCTGATACCATAGCAGTAATTGGAGTCAGAACCCTAGGCAAGTGTACCTTGCCAAACTTGCAGTACCTGCTTCATATTATTATCTTAATTTATTTATATGATGTACATGCTTAACCCAGGACCGTGTGACATTACTTAGCGTCCGAATAATATTTGGTGCCAATGCCGTTCGCGGAGTTGTGTAACGTCACCTAGAGTTGGATATCGAAACCCTATACTTTCTCGTGCTTGCATCATCAAGTACGTCATAACCCAGGACACCTGACTATTCATGAGACAGAATCTTCCTGAGATATTCATGGTAATTCTGTATAGGTTACATGATTCGTGACATAGATATTGCATGTGCTTAGCTATCGTTATGACTTGTTGCATTAGATATGATCTTGCGTGACATGGACATGAGATATTGTGGACATGAGATGTGTGATTACATTGGGTGGAGTGAGACACACAGGCTACAGGCTGATTTTATATAAAAATTTATTATGGTACCATAAGCCCACTACATAGTAAAGTATATAGTATATCTGCTACAGGCTCCCCTACACAAAGCTTATAGTAGTCTCAGCCTAAGTCTAGTGATGGTCTCACTTGCATTTCACATAGTTGGTTACCTAGTTTAGCCTATTGATTCATTTACTATTGTACTGCAATTATTTTGGCTTATGTTATTTTGTACCTTGCTATGTCCCCTAAGGACCTGGATTCCGGATTATGTTCCCAGGATTAGCAAACGAGATCTATCCCGAGGTATACGGGACAAGAGCGTTAGCAGGAGCAGAAGCAGGAACAGGTGCATACATTAGAGCAGTACCAGAAATCGAGAACGATATGATTGCTGAGGATTTCTCCTGAGTATCTGGTTATTATACTCAGTATTTTCTCTGGTTATACTCTTTATGTATTATCTCTTGACTGTTGTATCAGACTTATTATCGGGTTATTCTCCGAGTTATATTTTATTGAGACTTGATGTTGATTTATACTTCATATTGCTGTATTTATTTTTTGTGGATGAGATTAGTATATTAGACCCTTATTATTGTTTTGCAGCTTAAGTACATCCTGATGGGTCCATTAAATTGGGTTTGCCTATCGGTGTGTGCTGCTGGCCATTGCCACGTGTCTAGTCTCTCGATATTTTGGGACTGGGGCATGACAGTCGTCCTCTGCACTATGTGTCATTCTTTCATGAGGCAAGTAGGAAGGGACCGTTGATGTATCACTTTCCGCCTCGGACTCTGATGGAACACTAGTAGTGCTACATCCTGTTCGGACTCTGATGGAATACTACCCCCAACATAGGAGGCTGTGTCTCCTTGGTGAGGTTGGCTACCCCCGGTGTCTGTTCCTTAAGAATCGCTAGCTCCTTAGAATGCCGAATTATTATATAGGTCCGGGGGATTACCACCCCCAGCTTGCTCAACCCTAGTAGTTTTGAGGAAGAACTACGCCTAGCGGCTGGGAGCTTCTTCTTTGAGCGGGTGCTCTAGAAATCACTTTCTGTAGGTCCCGCTGCTGATCCTCCTGGTAGTCTCCTTCGCAACCCATTGGTAGAGAGCGACGGACTGGAGGTACCCAACTTCTTTCCTCCCTTGGTGGTGAGAAGCTTCTGAGTCGAGTAGCATAAGGTGAAGGGAATCTCCTACTCCTCTGGTACTTGCACATGATCTCCGGGTTATTGTCGGATAGGTGCTTTCTATTCCAGTCGTTGGAAGGCCGACTGGCTTCTTGTGGGTGTTGCCACTTTGTTGCAGCAGCAATTAATAGTGGTCTTAGCACAATAGTGCCCTGGAGAGGATATTTTACCGGCCATAGTTGTTTTTCTCGCATTGCGCTTGTAATTGATCATATTATGCAAGTCAAACAAGTGTTGTTCCACCTTTGTACCCTTTTTGTGGGCCAGGAAGAATGGAGCGCACCGGTGCATAGGTGTTGTATTTTCTACCTAATCTAGGGTTCGTATAAGAACCTCCCTCAGATCGTCAACGGAAGACTTTTGTGACCGACGTTGTCCATTTGTCGTCACGGGCTGGACCATGAGGCGGTCTTATATAGCTTTCCATCAGGGGCCCGTGTAACGGTTAACGGTACCTACTAACGGTCAGCTAACTGGAAAGTTTCTTGAGCCTGATTAACTCGCGTTGCCCCAGGCTTCTTTGACTTAGCACCTGCAGGCGCGTAGCACAAAGAGTCCTAGTTTGGGCTCTCTATTCATGGCGACCTGCATAGGATCTGTGCCGCATGAGATACGGTCAAAAATAGAAGTTCTGTTGCTGTTAGGGCCGCATGCGGTCATCCGCATGGTCAGTCTTATGCGAACTTATTCTTGGTCGTAAAGCACTTGCCTCAGCACCAGAATGTCTAGCATCGTAGTGCTTTCCTCTTTCAGAGTCTGGGTGCTAAGCAATTTTTGCGTCAGATGGTGATGCCGCATAGACGTGGACATCCTGGGTGTTTGCCTGACGACCATCATCAACAATAAAGTGAGAGACAGGAAGTATCTGCTCCGCAGTTGGGTGAGGCACAGCGGCCTTTGCTACCCATGTCATGCGGGTCTTCTTGGGCTTGGTTAGCCTTGGCGAAGGACTAGCACTTCCTACCGAGAGTATTTTCTCGAACGCTTGTTGGTCGAAGCGAACAACCAGCATCTTTTGCGTTGAGACGAGCTTGGCAGCATCGGACTGCGTCACCAACTTCTTATCAGAGAAGAAGGAGGTCCCTAGCAGAATTGCCATCTTGTTTGCGATTAAATCAAAATTAGAACAAAAAGAACTTGCTTTGATTAACGAACTAAAGAAAGTACAGAGAAGTCCTAGAAGACAATCTAAGTACAAATTTGTTTTATGGGGGATGCCGATGGAGGGTTAGGAGTGTAGCAACTCTCTTTACAACATGGACGATCCGATGCAGAAGCTCTTCTCTCTCGCTTGAGTGTAGGTTCGCAGATAGCCAACCTCTTGTATAGGTGTGGTACCCTACTATTTATAGTCACCCCTGGGTGCGCATATGTTGGGCTACATGGATGTTGGAGGGTGCCATGTGTCCCTTATTAACAGGGTACAACTATAACCGTGAGCAGGTTGAGCTGCTACGTGTGTGCTTGTTGGAATTTTTTGTTGTGGAAGATTTGGGTGGTTCTCGTCCTTTGTGGGCGTGACTTGGTCAGCTTGACACATAGTCAGCACTTGGTTAGAGAAAATCACTTTTGTCGTAACAGAAATTTTGGTCTTCATGGAGTCTGAAACAAATATGGCTAGAGACGCACGAGACACATGGAGTCTGGGATGCATGGGGCCAGAGACGCATGGAGTCTGGGAATAGTGGGGCCAAAGATGCATGGAACGCATGGAGTCTGGGACACATGAGGCCAGAGACACATGGAACACATGGAGTCTGGTACGCATGGGGCGCATTGAGTCTGGTCCTCGTGGAGTGCTTATCGCATAGATCATGTATGTATGCAACTTGTAGTCTGGCCGCATGGATGCACTTGCAGACTTACTTTGGGGGTCTAGACTAGTCCCTTGGCCGCATAGCTTCTCTGCAACATGACTAGAGAAAGGCTTTAGGTCATACCTTCTTGCGCATGGACTCAAATTTTCTATGCTTCTACAATCCCGACACAGTTGCTCCCCCTTGCTTCTTAAATACTACTGTTGACACACGAGAGCTGCTCATAGACCCCCCAAAGTAGGGTAAATCCCATGATAGTCCAATACATAAAATAGTTCATAACAGACCAATACTAGATATATATAGTATACATCAAGATACACATAGTATAACTCCTACCAATATAAAGGCAACACCATGTATCCTGACGATCTGTCTCACATACATCTCTGACAGCTTCTTTGTTGACAAACCCACCTTAAAAGGCAAAAGTGGGCCAACTTGGTCAACCTGTCAATGATGACCCAAATCGCATCTTTTTCTCCTAAAGATAGTGGAAGTATGGACAAAAAATCTATAGTAATGTGCTCCCCTTAACACTCTAGAATGGGTAATGGCTGAAGTAAACCATCTGGTCTCTGCCTCTCAGCTTTCACCTGCGGGCACACTAAGCATCTGGATACAAATTGTGCCACCTCCATCTTTATGCCAAACCACCATACACTCTCTCGCATATCCCGATACATCTTGTTGGCACCTGGATGTATGGAATACTGAGAGTGATGCGCTTCCTGCAATACCTCCTCATGCAGCTCTCCACTAGGCACACATAATCTAGTACCGAGTCGCAAAGAACCATCCTTAGCAATAGTGAAATCATCCTCCAATTCTTCTCTTACCTGAGCTCTAATGTTCCTCAGAGACAAATCCTCATACTGGACTGCCTTGATCCTATCCATCAACTATGAATGTATCTACAAACCCCACATCTGCATCGTAATTCCAGGAACTATCACCTCAATGCCCAAGCTCTCCACATCCTATAACAAATATCGGTCCTTCGTAAAAAATATAGCTACCAGATACCTGCTCAAGACATCGACAACTACATTGGCCTTCCCTGGATAATACTGCAAGGATATATCAAAATTCTTCATCAGTTTTAGCCATCGACGTTGCCTCATGTTCAGCTCCTTCTGAGTGAAAATGTACTTCAAGATCTTATGGTCTATGAAGATCTCCACACGCTCTACGTACAGGTAGTGTTTCCACAGCTTCAGAGCAAAAATGCTCGCTGCCAACTCTAAATCATGGGTAGGATAGTTCTTCTCATGAGAACATAATTTCCTGGATGTATAGGCAATCACCTTCCCATTCTACTGGATAACACAACCCAAATATTTTCCCGATGTATCACTATAGATAGTGAAACCTCCAGACCCTGATGACAACAACAAAATAGGAGCAAACATCAACCTCGTCTTCAATTTCTCAAAATCAGCCTGACACTTCTCTGCCCAAATAAACTCCGCGTCCTTCCTGGTAATTCTGGTCATCAGCTCAGCAATCCTCAAAAAATCTTACACAAACTTCTTATAGTAGCCTGCTAGACCCAAGAAATTCATGATCTCTGCCACTGAACTCGGGGTCTTCCAAGACTCCACTGCTGTGATCTTCTTCGGGTCCACTGAAATCCCATCACCAATCACATCATGTCCTAAGAACTCTACTTTGTCCAGGAAGAACTCACACTTGGATAGCTTCCCATACAACTTTTTCTTCTTCAGCACATCTAACACAATCCGTAGATGCTCCTCGTGCTTCTCGGGTGTCTTCGAGTATATAAGAATATCATTGATGAACACCACAAAGAACTTATTAAGGTACTGGTGGAACACCTTGTTCATCAAATTTATAAACACCACCGGAGCATTAGTCAACCCAAACAGCATCACCATGAACTTGTACTGGCCATACCGAGTACTAAAAGCAGTCTTCCGAATATCCTCCGACTTCATTTTCACCTAGTGGTAGCATGATCTCAAGTCTATCTTGAAAAATACCTTTGTGCCACTCAACTGATCGAACAGATTATCAATCTGTGGCAACGGATATTTATTCTTGATAGTAAGATTATTCAATGCCCTATAATCGATGCACATACGCACCGATCCATCCTTCTTCGGTTCAAACAATATCGGGGCTCCCCACGGTGAAGAACTGGATCTGATAAACCCCTTGTCTTATAGTTCATCCACTTGCTTCTTCAGCTCAACCAGCTCAACATTGTTCACTCTATAGACATACAGTGAAATTGGCTTTGCACCTGGCACCAAGTCTATATGGAACTCAATATTTTGATCTGGCGACAATCCTGACAATTCCTCAGGAAGCACATCCAAGAACTCTACTATTAAAGGATGCAATAACTCCTTGTCTTCCACCATAGCCCACAGATAATGCCTTCTCCCTGCTCCAAAGTTCCTATGGTAAACTCAAACTTTGGCTCTCTTGGCAGGCTAAATAAAACTCTACTTCCTCTATAATCTATACTATCATAGTGCCTACTCAACCAATCCATCCCGAGTGCAATATCGTAGGTCAAAAGTGGCATTACAAGTAGACACACACTCAGCTCTTGGCCTCCCAAAGTAACTCTCTGATCATTGCAAACATTACTAACCAGGATAATCCCTTCCTCGGTCATGATCTTGCAAGTCCTAAGCAAAGACTTAGCAAACAAATGATGCTTTAAAGCAAAAGAAACAGATACAAAACTATAGAAAGCACATGAATCAAATAATGTTAAAGCTGGAATATAATTAAGGAGAACAGAACCTGCGATGACATCTCCGGTAGGCTCGGCCTCCTCGACCGTCATAGAAAATGCTCGTCCCGGAGGTGCACCTCCCTGATGCTGGTGCTGGGCATAATGCTACAGCTGGGTCGGAAGCGACGATCCCCTCGGTTGTACTACAGCTGGCCTCGCCTATGCTCTCTGAGCTGGAGCTGCTCCCTAAGCTGCACGACGAGGGTTGGAAAGATAATCTCTCATATGATGCCCCTCTGTGCCACAATACAAACAAACTCCCAACCTCTTCCTGCAAACTTCCCAGATATGGCCGACTTCTTGTAATAGTGGCAGAAAGCGTACTGTAAGTTTCTCTGCTCCTACTGTGGTTCCTGGTGAACTGGCACCCTAGCTGGAGCATGGTACTAATGTGGCAGCTAAAAAGGTCTAGACTGGAGATGAGGACGCTTAGCAGGCCCTGTGCTGCTACTAGCCCCCATAAAAGAATCACGGTCTCTCTTGGGCTTCAAGCTTAGCTCCCTCTCAACCTTGCGTGCCTCCGCAAGTATCTCAGAATACGTCTCATAGAAAGACAGAATAAGGATCTTCACTTCCAAGTTCAGCCCCTCGTAGAAACGGATAGCCTAAACCTCTGGTTCCCTCACCAAGTACTCCACAAATCAGCTCAATCTCCCAAAATCTATGGTGTACACCTCCACGAACATGCTCCCCTGAGTAAGTCCCTCAAACTAACTTCCCAAGTCTAATTTGTCCATCGAAGTAAAGAACTTCCTCTTGAAGAGGTCTTTAAATGGCTCCCAAGACTGTTCTGTATCAGCTAAAGTAGCTCATTCTTGAACCTAGTATGGGCGATGTCAAATAGCTGAAGTCTCACTGCCTCAACCTTCAGATCCTCAGCAAGACGGGACACCCTCATGAGACGCTCGATATCTTCGATCCAATCATCAGCATAGACGATGCCCTTGACCCCCTTGAAGACCTGAGGTTCCAACTTCTTGAAGTCCTGGATATTACTCGGCCGAAGCTAGGACACCTACAGTGCAACCTACTGCTGGACCGGAGATCCTCTCTCTATAGTAGCAAGGGCAAGCTGATGAGCACTCTCGATGCCCTACCGTATGGCGTCGATCTGCCTCTGGTGAGCCTCTGACTGGGCCCTCTAAGCCTCTATCATCTTGCAAAATAATACGAACACTTAAGTCATATCTGTCAGCACAGGAGGTGTAGGTAGAAGTCCCTCAGACACAGTTGGAGCAGCCCTCTGTATTGGAGGTGGACCCCCAAATACAGCTGATACACCAATTACCGAAGAATTAACTGATACAGGCTCTCGAGAAGTTGCAGATCTCTCAGAAGCTTCTTCTCTCTGATGTGATCAAGTCTTAGGCGGCATCCTGAGACAAAGGGGAAGAAAAAATTAATATGGCACAAGATAGAATGTACTCAAAGAAGTAAAGCTCAATTATCAAATATCAAGAAAGAATAGTTGAAATGAACAATATAGTTTTTTCTAGTTATGATTAAGTATTCCCAGCCTATAGTCTATATCATATATCTAAAAATAGGCTCGTAATAGCAGTCAAATCATAGCACCACTACGAATTACACTAATTTCGACCTCGAAGACCTGCATGGGGAACCATTAAAAAGGTGTCATGGCCCGTACCCGGTGTAGGGGAATAAGTAGTGAACAACGTCCAGCCTACGTCGTAGCATCGATGGTAGAATATTATTTGGATAACTATACGATCTAACAATAATGACCATCAAGATATATAATGCCACCATTAAAATATGAATGCTCAATCACAGAACTATGAGATAGAACAACGCATGAATTTGATATAAAGAACTGAAGAGTCAATAAAATACAACTCACAAGATAGAAGATAATATCCAATGGGTCTCAAATATAATAAGACACTAACTGTCAAAGCTGGAGAAAAATCCAGTACAAAATAAACCTATCTACTAAGCTACAGGTAAAATATTGTATGTCTCAACTGGAATGAGTAACTCTTGAGCCACAGTCTCTAGCTCTAAGCCAACTACGTCCTGAGGCTAATAGTGAGTGGAATACCACTCCTCAGTGTCATCTGGGAAGAATATATTTAGTCAGGATTGGAGCAAAGTATACCTCTAGCAGCAGTTGCAATAAATGATAAAGACTATGTAACAGTAAATAGAGAGCATATACAAGATGAATAGAGCATAGTAGAAATATACAGGAATAAGGAAATACGAGAAATACATACAAGAGGTACGAATATCATATATGAAAATAAAGAGATACAACTATCTAAGTGAGTGAGTAATAGTGAGAACATGTGATCGGCTTGGGTACTGCTCAAGAACCACGGGCCTGATTAGTCATACGTACTGTATATGAGTAACACTATGCAAGGAAAATAAGAACTATAGGTTATGATCACATATGTACACTACATACTTTTCGTCCCCGACTGGTATAGTAGATCCAATCCATGACATGCTATGACACGACATTCCATTAGAAGGGGGCTAATCTTCTCATGAATCAGTGTCCATATATGTAAAAGAACAATGGGGCTCGCATAAAAAATATGCCAGGAACTACCAGGAATAATATCTCATGACGGGATACAAGAATACCAATCTGTGAAACCATGTGTCAGAAAAATCAAGGATATCTACACTAAATACAAGAAACATAGAGAATATCATAAACGAAAAACTGTCAGAGAATGCACTCGCCTGGAATTTTGTGAACAGTATCAAAGATATCTAGAACGGTGCCTCCAAGACCTAAATATAAAATATTACATCAATACAAGGTTTTGTCATGAAAATAAATTAAACTAGTTCAAATCTAGGTCATTAGGCCAAGACTAAGTCAAAACAGTCAAACTAGGTCAAACTAGCTATTTCTAGGTTGTATGAGTCCATATCTAGGATATTGGGTCCACACACTTTGTATCTAGGCTATACTGGCTATAGTAGGATACTAAAGTATCAATAAATAGCACTATACATATAAATATAGTTATACATAAGCTAATATTAACTCAATATGAATACCATGGCTTTGAGCCAACATGATGTCCTACTCTAACTACTCATTTGTTATTCAATACCAATACCCCATGATACCTCAACTCTCATTACCTTGGTATAACTCGAGGTAAACTAGAACTAATATTAACCTATACCAATATATATACTATATAGTGTATAACTATATACTAACATATATACTAACTCATTATAACTAACTAATCACGTTACTCTAACTAAATACTAATATGAGTATCTAACAGTTAACATCTAGAGCTAACATCATCTAACACAATCTAATACTAACATGCTAATTTAGCTGATATATATATACATTAAATGTTAACAATACACTAATAATATCTCAACTAACCAACTAACATCAACCTACAGCATACTGCTGAAACTGATTGTCTGATATTTTAGGTATCTGAACCAGCGCTACTTCATCAACTCACTTGGATGCACCCTTCATGAATCTCTCCCCCCCCCATATCTACCTATACTTGCTACTATTAAATAATTGTGTTCCTACTTGGTCTGTTGGTCCCGAGCACTCCTATTACCCCGAACACAACATCAACAACATCAACAACAACCACCCCATACTAGCTGCCCTTTTTGCTGTTGTACTGATCTATACAGCACCAAAACCAAATTATGCACCTATATGATCAGACTTAAACAACCTCCCACCTGCCCACCTAATAGCAATTCTACATGTATCAACTCATACATGGTTGACAGCTCATACAGACCTCCCCCAACACTTCATTGTTGTTGTACCAAGAATCCTAACACAACTGCTCCCCCCTTGCTTCCTAAACACTGTTGTCGACACACGAGTACTGCTTATAGCCCCCCTTACAGTCGTACAAATCCTATGATAGTCTAACACACAAAATAGTCCATAATAGATCAACACTAGATATACATAGTATACATCAAGATACACATAGTATAACTCCTACCAATATATATATATATATATATATTCATATATATATTTATATATATATATATATATAACATATACAACTCATAACAATACTAAAATAGCTATACACAATACTAAATAAAGTATGGAACAATCATCAAACACTTGAAGTGCATCGCACCCGTATCACACTAAATCTTATGATACGCTTATGATACGGCCTCAACACATCACCAAACATATCACGAAGGATACGAACAAGCCTAGAATCACAATTATGAATAATATAAAGTGCTAGTTACTCAACTACGTGTCTGTGTCAAAATATGGAATGTGCAAGCCCCGTGTCGAAGGAAAAATCTCTAAATCAACCCGTATCACTAAATTGCCATGATACGACTTACCTGTATCCAATTATGGATATGACACTAGTCTCACACAACCAAACACATGTCAATTTGGTTTGCTAGACCTATTGACAAACACATGGTGCACCAATCTCAGATTTCTCCCAAATTGGGCACAAAATATTCCATAACATTCACAATAGGGGTCCCTAGTAGTCAATTCTTCTTCCTATAGATAAACCTAACACATGGAAGGGTTTCTAATGATTAAAAATACATATTTAGAGTCTAATTAGAAGGAAAATTCTGAATTATACCAATTAGTAGATAGATTTCCAATATAAGTCTCCAATTGGACACAAAGAGCCATCAACTTGTGCAATCTCCTCCTCTTTGATGCTCCTTGCCTCCTCCTTCCTGCTAGAGCTTCTAATAGTGAATAATGAGAGTAATTGGAAGTGATTTGGTAGGAATTTGGTGGAGGGATGGGTTGAATTAGGGAAGAACACCAAGTGGAAAGTAATTGGAATAAAATATGAGGGAGGAGAGAGAATCTCCCCTCTCTATAGGGGCGACCACTTATCCCTTCCCCAAGCAATGGTATAAAGACTAATTATCCCTATTGGGTTGTCATAAAGAAAATAATTAAGGAATGAAGGTTCTAATCCTAATGGTTTGATTAATTAAAATACTAATTTAAATAATTGGCAAATTATTTGGCTCAAATCTAATTAAAATAAATATTGGTCCAAGAGTCAATTCTAATCTAGCTAGGTCCACTAACACAAGTCCAAACTATAATGCAACATCTAACAATAAATAAATAATACTATAAATACATATATAACATGCACAATAATTAGTTAATTATGAAATAACCAAAATACCCTTTCCTAGAAAATGTGGTAGTGACAAGCTTGAAAAGACTGCAACAAAAGCTTTAATTCTCTTAAGCACCCCCGGTATCATGGTCACCTAGTTTGCCCACAGAGACGTGGGTCATTACTTAACTTGTACTGGTGAGCAGAACTAGCCCACTCACCTAAACCAACACTTCTTGATTAAGGCAGCAGTTAATTAGGCAACTTTATAAATACAATATTTTAATAGGCAATAGTTTATAAGCAACAGTTCATGCAGTAAGATATATATAATCTTCGCATATATGGAATCCTTACCCCGGCCAATGGTCGTTCCTGTATAATTTACAAGATTATTCTTATCGTCCCTGCATAAGACATCATTAGTATGAAACTCATTCTCACTGGGTCATTTGTGGTATAGCACCATGATGGACATTCCATATATGACTTCGATGGGCGTACGATGCGCCATTCAAAGCAGGTAGCAAGCCTCAATGAATGTCTCGCTTATCCCCGGCACTAACAAAGCGCTACTATTTTTCTCGGGCCGAACGGTAACAGTACCCAAGGTCCAATTCGAGAAAATTTACTACATTGTGCACAAGTTGTCCATGACCATATAATGCATATTCGACTATATGATAAGTATTAATAGCAGTGTAAGGTATTGAAACATTCAGAGCATATTTCTCCATTCTCATTTCAGTATACTTATTCATTTGATTCGATTGGTAGTTCGTAGACTCCAATTTACCGCTAAGTCATGGCACCAAACCACGATACCATGATTATATCATTTCCTGTGTTACATAATTAAATTTTCCTTTTATCAATGCAATTATATTGATTTATAATAGTGGTATAAAACTTGTGGTATTTTTGGCTTTATTGATCATTGGACTTAGTAAGGTTGTAAGAGAATATTATTGATTATTGGCATGAAGGAGTAGAGAAGAAGGGACAGAACCGCTCACCAAATAGAAAATGGCAAAAGAAAAGGATGATTGCTCGCTCAGGCTTCGGTCACGTGTCTATCTGCTTTGGTACCAATATTTAGTTAGACTACCATCTTCATTTCTCTCAGAGTTCTCTAGAATGAATGCATAAAATCGATGAAAATGGGCTAAATAATCAATCATCGAAAACCAATCACGAAAATGCCTTCATCAAAACCAAGCAGCAAAAATCCAAAAAAGTCGACCTAAACTCCAACGAAAGCGATTGGACTCATTCCAACAGAATTCGATCCATCAATTAAAAATGTTCAATGCATTGCCCGTGATTGATTCTTCCGTAAGTTTTCCCGTACTCAATTTTGACTGAGTCAATCGAGCCACAAGCCTTATATAGTGCACCGAACGGGGCACTACACTATGTCTCCTGAGACTCAACGCACAAAGCAAGTTGACAACTAGGAGCACGAGGATGAACCATTTTTTGCCTCAACATATATGTCTTCGCATATTCTTCGTGGTAGGAGACAACTAAGACGGAGTTCTTCAAGATACCCAGTCAAAGGAGTTTTGACCAACTCATCGATTCCTTTGAAGAAGTCTACCAGAATACTTGTTCTCGAAGATGAGAGCTCGTTCATCACGAGAATCCCCATTCCTCATAATTTTAAGCTGAGAGTAGCAATCCCCTCGATTCCGAAACTGACAATAGACTCTAACTACACGGAGTGTTTATGCCATCGTTGATGAACAAGACGCTTCTCCATAAAAAACTACTGAACAACACCTTAGTTTATTAGAGGCTGCTCTTAGGGATATGCACACCATGATGCAAAATATAAATTAAATAATGATAGCCCAACATCCTGCTGCACCAGCACCAATCCAAGTGACTTTATTCACACCTGCACAACCTACTCCTGGGACAATACCTCTGCCAAATAACACAAAACCAGAAGCGGTCATAAACCAAGAGTGAACAGTGCCAACTCTTAATCCTGTCGGGGGTGGATCTCCGCCAGTGATGATTCCTGTTCAACTAGGATCTCATTAGTCAACTACACCACTCCGAACATAAGATTCTCTCAAAGCGATCTGAGAGTTGCGTGCAAAGGTCAATGTTCTAAAGAACAAAGACCAACTCCGTATGTTGGGGGTGAAACAACCTTATCCTTCACATTGGGATAATATTATATTTTCTCCTAAGTATAAGCCCCAATCGATAGTCTTATTTGAAGATGGGAGATCACTGAGCCAATATATCAACTACTTCAATATGATGATGGCACATTTATAAAAAGAGGATGCTCTCCTTACCAGATTATTCATGGGATGATTAGCCGGCATAGCCTATGATTGGTATCACAGTTTACCTAATAACTATATATCTTCATTTGATGATATGAAATATCTTTTTCTCTTACAATTCTACGATGGAGGCATGGATATAACAATGTCTTCACTTATTGATATCAAACAGAAGAAAAAGAAATCCTGTCACGACACACACCCGAAAATTGGCATGAGTCGTGGGTACGTCCAGCCTACACCGCAGCATCGGCGGTAGAACGCTATCCAGGTCTCAATAATATACTAAACATAACTCACAACCTGTCAATGATATCAACTCCATAAGGAGGACAATAAAATAACATATCTCAATATCTCAAAATGTATACTCAATCACAAAAGCTATAAGAATATAAATGGCACAATAAAAGATAAGAAAGAATGACATAGTCAAACACAATATCTCAAAATAGAGATAAACCACAGTCCAGCTGTCCAACATAATAAGTCTCCACAAGTCTCAAATTAAACTCCACATATGTCTCAACATAACTAAAATAACCTCAAAATAAGTCTCAAATACATAAGATAAATATTGTCTAAACATCTGCAGGTAGTGTCTCCTCTAATGGAATAGACTCCTCTAATATCTCTGGTATGTAGTCTGTGTTTATACCGAGTCCATAATGTGTAGGACAGAAGTCCTCAAGATCCTCTAAAAAAATATATCCAGTCAGGATTAGAGCAAAGTACAAGCACTAACAGTAGTTCCATATATATTGACAAAAACTATAATACAATATAAAGAAATACAAGATGGATATAAATACTGGCAATAAACAATACTGGAATAATGAAATACTAGAAATAAGAAATACTGGAGCATATCATCATCAATGGTACAACTAGCAATGAACAGAAATACAGGTGCATGCTAGAACAATGAACTGGAATATAAGTAAATACTAGAATAATAACTAGAATATAAGGAAATGCTAAATCAATAAACTAGAGATACATGTATATACTATCTAACTAAGTGTGTAAAACATCAGCATATCATGTGATCATCTTGGGACTGATCAGGTTTGTTATATATGATTAGCTATGATTCATGTAAGGTCAGGCTAACCATCTGGAGAGCTATAATGTGAATAATAGTCAGGCTAATCACATATAAAAGGCTATGAGGCATGTAATGGTTAGGATGCACCGACGTGAGGTGTGGGTGAGCTAGGATGCATGTAGAGTTGGGTATGATCACATAAGCTACTAATATCTTCCCGTCCCCAGCTAGTACGATGGATTCCAATCACGACTCCTCGTGATCGGTCTTGATGATGCCAACTCGTGTATACATAGTGTCAGAATCATATATGCTATACAACTAGAATCATAGAGATGATCAACATAATAAAAACTGTCAGAGAATGTACTCGCCTTTGGTCCTCTGCTGGCAATACCAATGTCCTATTTCCGAGGTCTTGTCTAAATAATCCAACAGTACTATAGACATTATTTAATAATAATACATAATCAGTCTATACACTAATACACAATCATAATTATACTGAACTCAGAGACTACGCTAGGGGTGCTACTTGTTATCTAACAGGATCAAGTATGCGTCTAGCTGCACGGTGTCACGTCTTCAAATTTTGTGCATAGTCAGACAGTCAATCACAAACATATGTCTTGCCAGTACGTCAGTGTACATAAGGCAGTCAACTCACAATTATCAGGGTCACATGGTCAATGCAAATATGGGATCTCCATAATTAACACTAAGGTTATACAGTACATATACAAGTATATTCATAACAAGTATTAGTATTTAATTACTTATATATATATATATATATATATATCCATATATTTATATTTATATCAATATGATTATAATACTCATACGCATACGTATACGCATATAAGTTTGGTTTACTTGCATAACGTCTAGAAATCAATAACTAATGTACACGCTAAACCAAAATATTTTACACGTACATATACACAAATATGAAGAGAACAACTCGAACCTGCACGCATGTGAACGAGGGGGTGTTCGACGTCGAGGTGGGCTGCTGTCGTCGAGTTGTCGAGGGGAGTCGGGTTCAGCGGACTGTCGTGTTGTCGATGGCAGCGTTCAGTCGATCAGTCGGGAGGAGGTTTGTCTATCGAGGAAGCGGAGGTTCAGCGGCATTCAGTCGGGCGGAGGACTGCTCGGTGCAGTCGGGTTCAGGCGGGTCGTCGACGGAAGGAGGGTGCTACGGTCGAGTCAAAGGAGGGGACATTCAGGTGAATGGCGGCGCTCAGTCAGGCGGAGAGGGATGATTCAGTCGTCCAAGCGAGGGATGCTCGGGTCCGGTCGGTGGTGAAGTGCAGGCAGTCGGTTTTTGTCGACGGGTTGAGGGAGAATGGTGGTGTTGATGATGATGATCAGAGACGTCAAGTTCAGGCGTCTAGCGGTTCAGCGCTGTCGGGTCTCGGTGGTGATGGCATGCAGGCAGTCGGTGCTGCCGGTCTCCGACGGTCTGCTCCTGTGAGTATGGAGGAAGGGGGTGGTGGACACGGGCTGCTCTGGTCGGTGGCGAAATGGGAAGAAGGAGAGGGAGATGTCGGCTGCTACTTGGTTTTAGGGTGATTGGTTGAGGAAAAAGTAAGGAAAAGAATTATATATATATGTGAAGGAGGGTTTGGAGGTTGACCTAGAAAGTTGGGCCTGGTCAACATCCTCCTTGGAAAAGGGCTTGGCTTCTTCATGTAGATATTTGGAGGGCTACGATTGCATTATTTCAAAATAGAGGGCTAAGGTTTAATGAGGGTTGATGTTGCGTGCTACACACTCCACAAATTATGGAAAAAATTTACATGACCAATCAATAAAGGAAAAATAGGGTTTCTTCATGTGTTGGTCCAATGGGGTGTGGACACCTCAATGCACTTTTGCATAAAAGTCCCCAACAATTTAAAAATTGCACAAGGTAGGGTTTTTGGATTAGTTTAATCAAAATTAATATAATTGGTGTTCTAAAATTAATTAAAAGTATATAGGGCTAGAATTAGGTGAGACACAAGTGTCATGGATATGGAAGACTCAGAGTAGAATATTATCATAATTTGGGTTGCACAAAATGGGTCGAGATTGTGTCTCCAATTTCGATTTGAACGCACAAAGATGTAAAGTTGGATTTATACGTAATCAATATAATCGTTTGCGACGAATGTTGTGCGACTAAAATAAAGCACAAAAGGGCATAGTTATAAGTTACACAAAGATCAAAAATAGAAGGCTGGCACATCTAGGACAAGGGTAAAATTTGTTGGAAGGCAAAAGCTAGCGTAGCGCTCCAATTATCGAAGCAACGGTAAGGTACAACAATCGAATAAAATTACAGCAATTAAATATAAATAAATATTATACAATTTAACACATTAAATCAAATATATAAGGAGACAAAAATACCCCTATTCGAAAATGTGGTAGTGATAAGTCTACCCTCCTTAAAAGAATTTTGTCCTCGAAATTAAAATAAACTAGCACAAGAACAAACAATCAAATAAAGGATTATACCTCAAGTCTCGAAGAGATACAGATACTGTTCGCAAATTTTGTCCTCTCTCTCCCAGGTTGACTCGCCTGGAGAGTGATGTTTCCATGCAACATGAACCAAAGGAATAGTCTGGTTCCGCAATACCTTCTCTCTATGATCTAAGATCTCCACGGGCTGTTCAGGATAGTTGAGAGTCGGTCCAACCTCGATCTTCGAGGGATCTAGTACGTGATTAGGATCTGCAATGTACCGTGTCAGCTGCGACATGTGGAACACGTCATGCACTTTGTCTAGAGCAGGTGGCAAGTCCAGTCTATAAGCCACTGCACCGACCCTTGCAAGAATACCGAAAGGTCCGATGTATCGTAGACTAAGCTTTCTGCCTCTACCAAAATGAATCGTGCCCCATGTCAGAGAAATCCATAGAAACACCAAATTGCCAACCTAGAACAAACAGTCTTAACACACAATCTAAAACAAAACAATCACAAACCAAAAATAACAAAACCTATACCTGAAACTCTAGGGGTCTACGGTGGCTATTAGCCCAATACTGCTGTCTGTCCTGCGCTACTCGCAGTCTGGCTCTGATGAGTTTTACCTTTTCTGCTGCATCCACGACCATTTCTGGTCCTAACAAAGCTCTCTCTCCAACATTATCCCAAGATAACGGTGTACGATACTTTCGTCCATATAAAGCCTCGAATGGTGATATCTCAATGCTGGCCTGGTAGCTGTTGTTGTAAGCAAACTCTACTAGGTGTAGATAATCCTCCCAAGAATCTCTAAGATCCAAAATGCAAGTGCGTAGCATATCTTCAAGAGTTTGAATAGTCCTTTCAGACTGCCCGCTGTCTGGGGGTGATACGCGGTACTGAACTTGAGCTGAGTGCCCAAGCTAGCCTGCAGACTCTTCCAAAAGTGGGAAGTAAAATGACTATCCCGATCTGAGATGATACTCATAGGAACTCCATGTAATCTGATAATCTGTCGCACGTACATCTCTGCTAGCCTCTCTGTCGATATACCCACTTTGAATGGTAAAAAGTGGGCTGATTTGGTCAACCTATCTACGATGACCCAAATTGCGTCCATTCCTCCTAGAGAACGTGGAATCCTTGAAACGAAGTCCATAGTCACGTGCTCCCACTTCTATTCTGGAATGGATAAAGGTTGAAGCAATCCACCTGGCCTCTTTGGATCTGCCTTTACCTGCTGGCACACTAAACATCGGGATATAAAGCGTGCTACGTCGCGCTTCATACCATACCACCATACGTGGTCTCTTAGATCTTGATACATCTTGTTGTCACCGGGATGCATCAAGTACCGAGGGCGATGTGTCTCCTACAAAACCTCTTCGCGCAGCTCTCCACTTGTTTCTTCAGTTAAACCAGTTCACTGTTGTTGACTTTATAGATGTGTTGTAAAATAGGCTCCGCTCCTGGTACCAAGTCTATAGAGAATTCAACATCTCCGTCTGGCGGCAAGCCTGGAAACTCCTCTGAAAATACATCCATGAATTCCGCTATCAGAGGATGTGGTATCTCCTCTTCTTCCTTTCTAGCTCCATAAAAAGTGCCTCCGTTCTGCTTTGCTGCTACTCTGGCGACCTCAAACTCTGGCTCTCCTGGCGGTCAAAATATTACTCTGCCTCCGTAACAATCTATAGTAGCATGATGCCTACTCAACTAGTCCATTCGAGTACAATATCGTATCCGGGAAGTGGCATGACGAGTAAACTCACGCTCAACTCTCGGCTTCCCAATGATACTCTCCGATCCTTGCAATAATCATGGACTAGGATAATGCCTCCTCCAGTCACGATCTAGCAAGTCCTATCTAATGGTTCCATTTCTAAATGATGCTTAAGAGCATAAGATACAGATACGAAACTATGGGAAGCGCCCGAATCAAATAATGCAAGTGTTGGAATAGAATCGAGAGAAACTAAACCTGAAATCACGTCTCCAGCTGGCTCGGCCTTCTCAATCGTCATGGCGTATGCACGTTCCTATGGTGCCCATCTCTGCTGCTGCTGGTGCTGAGCAAACCTCTGCTACTGTGGTGGAAGTGGAGGTCCCCTCTGCTGGCCTTCGGGTACAGTAGGTACTCTGGCTGGTCCTCTCTGAGCGGCTGTTCCACCCTGATGAGCCTGAATAGATGCTGACGATCCACAGGACAAGTATGTACCCAACCTCTTCCTGCAGATGTCTCTGGTATGTCCCATCTTTCTGCAATACGCACACTGGGCAACAGGCTGATTCTGTCTCTGTGGTTGTTGCTCCTAGACGTGTCCTCGAACTGGTGCCTGGTGCTGCTGATGCTGCTGCTGGTACGGTGATAAAAACATAAAATATTATATTTTTATTCTTAATATATACTCCTTTATGCTTATTTAATGTCTAAAGATACTCATTACTTTTATATTTTGATCTAAGATGAAATTGGAGTCACTAAAAGCAAAATGGAGCTAATTATCAATTCTGGATAGTTCTGACACCTTGTAGAAAAATGATCATAACTTGCTCATCCGAAGTCCAATTGAGCTGATCCAAATTGATTCGGAAAGCTAAGTGATATAGGCACAATTTTTCTGTTTTGATTTTCCCGAGATTCTAGCTACATCATGGACCAAATCACGCTTGAAGTTGAGTCAACTATGTTGTGCACAAAAAGTAGAGTTGAAATAACCATTTCCCAACTTCTTCAAAGATTTTATTTTATTGTTTGGGTTGTTGTAACTATTAGAGGATTTGTGGGAAGATATTGTGATCTTCAAACACTAATTTAGAGTCTATAAAAGGGATAGAGATCAGGAGGAAAAAAAGAACAACACACAACTCTTCTTCCTATTCTCCAATATTCTTTTGAAGTTTTCATGAACGTGCGGAGCTAAAAGTCTTGTTGGTCGAAGGAAACAGAAGCCTTGGAATCAATAAAATTGTGAGATCTAAATTATTTTATATGTTTGATTTATGCTTTGAGTATTGAATGTTTTTCTATGCCTACTTTCATGATTGTTTTATTTAATTACTAGGAGGCCTACTAGTCTATTATCCATCTCGATCTACTGCTAAATTAGACATCAAATCCGTAATTGTTTGATTTTTCTAATTTATGAAGCAACCAAGATTTAATAAACTGCTTTTTTTTATTAGATCTTAGGAAAAAAAACTTTTGACAAAATTAAATTCAACCGCTTGTGCTTGTGTTATTTTGCTTCATCGATCTCTTTGTTCTTTAAGAAATTACTAGATTAAATCTTCAGAGCTTGTCTTGGATTATTTAGTAATTAAAGATAATTAGATCGCTTGTTTCTAATTATCTAAGCCTAAGATAGATAGGAAATACTTCCAACGGTGAATATTTAAAGTATGATAATTTATGTTTTTATTAATGATCAATTTTAAGATTCCAATTGTGGATGTTGACTGAGACCAACATTTTTTTTCCTTTGATAATTTTAATACTTTAATTATTTTTAGCTCTTTTTAATTTGCTTTGGTCCAAAACTCTCCCCCATCTTATTTTATATAGCATAAAGATTAAACTAATTACTCTTCGTGGGAACGATCCTTACTCTCACTACTACATATTATTTCAAGAGTAAAGGTTTTATTTTTGGGTTCCTACGACAGCACACCAAATTTTGGCGCCGTTGCCGGGGAGTAATTTTAGTTAATTTTTGTGCCTTTTGTGATCTTTTCTTATTATTAAATTATTTTTGTTTATTAGCAAATAAAAAACAAAAAAAACAAAAAAATAAAAATCAGAATTTATTCTTATATACTTTTCTGGATTGCTTGCTATCATTTTATTACTTGTTTATGATTGCAACTCGATCTTCTAATCAAAGTGATTTTCAGAGTGATCCAGAAATAGAAAGAACTCTGCACAGGTTAGGGAAGGAAGCTCAAAGAAACTCTAACGAGAACGACCCTGCTACGGATTCCTTACTCTCTTGCAAATCTAATCCTGAAGAACAGGAAGTCATGGCTGCAAATAGAACTTTGAAAGAACTTGCAGCCCCTGATTTGAACCAACACCCTTTATGCATTACATTTCCTACTTTAGATGCTACTACTAGTTTTGAATTAAAATCTGGACTAATACATTTATTACCCACTTTTCATGGCCTTGTAGGTGAAGATCCTCATAAGCATCTAAAGGAGCTTCATGTGGTATGCACAACTATGAAACCTATGGGAGTATCCAAAGAGCAAATCAAATTAAGAGCCTTTTCGTTTTTTTTAAAGGATTCGGCTAAGGATTGGCTCTATTATCTACCCTCTGGGAGCATTGTAACATGGAACGAAATGAAGAGACTATTCTTGGAGAAGTACTTTCCCGCTTCAAGGGCGGCCAAAATCCGAAAAAAAAATTGTGGGGTAAGGCAACACAATGCAGAGTCTCTCCACGAGTACTGGGAACGTTTTAAAAAATTATGTGCAAGTTGCCCCCATCATCAAATTAGCGAGCAACTACTTATCCAGTACTTCTACGAAGGCCTTCTACCAACTGATAGAAGCATGATAGATGCTGCTAGTGGAGGAGCTTTGGTAGATAAAACTCCTGAGGCCGCAAGAAATTTAATTGCAAATATGGCGGCAAATTCTCAACAATTTGGCACTAGGCTAGATCTTCCATCTAGGCATGCTAACGAGGTAAATATTTCTTCCCTAGAACAACAAATTGCTAGTTTAACGTCTTTTGTTCGTCAAATGGCTGTAGATAACATACAAATAGCAAAAGCTTGTGGGATTTGTTCAGTAGCAGAACATCCAACTGACATGTGTCCAACTCTTTAAGAGGAGTCCAATGAATAAGTGAATGTGGTAGGTGCTTTCCCTGGACAACCACAAAGGAAGTACGATCCATATTCAAACACTTACAATCCAGGATGGAGAGATCATCCCAATTTCAACTATAGGAATCCACAAACAAATCATCCTGTCAATCAAAATTGCCAAAGTTACCAACAGTACAAGCAGCCATATCCTAAACAACAACCAAACCAAACTTCTAACTCTGGTATGTCTTTAGAAGATATTGTTAAGTCTCTTGCCACTAATAATTTATAATTTCAACAGGAGACAAGGGCTAGCATTCAAAGCTTGGACAATCAAATGAGCCAAATGGCTACAACAATTAATAAGCTAGAGGCACAAAGTTCTGGAAAACTACCATCTCAAACGATAGTAAATCCAAAAGAAAATACAAGTGCAATCGTTTTGAGAAGCGGTAAAGAGGTTGACATTCCAGTAAAAGAAGTACCTGCAACGTCAAAATAAGAAGAAGAGAAAAGTACCATGGCAGACACGAACGTCCCCAATGATGATGAGGTATCCAATTGTAAGTTTCCACCCCTTTGTGATTATAAGCCAGTACATCCTTTTCCTGAAGCTTTAACAGAATCTTGAAAAATTGAACAAAATAATGAGTTATATGAGACTTTTCGTAAATGTGAGATAAATATTCTACTTTTAGATGCTATTAAACAAGTACCTCGCTATGCTAAATTTTTAAAAGAATTGTCTACAATAAAGAGGAAACAAAAGCTTAAAGGATATAAAAAGGTAAAAGTTGGGGAGAGTGTTTCTGCAGTAATTCAACGAAAACTCCCTACGAAATGCAAAGATCCTGGAATGTTTACTATCCCTTGTAAGATAGGTAACAATAAATATGAGAAAGCCATGTTAGATTTAGGAGCTTCTATCAATGTCATGCCATATTCTATATATGAATCTTTAAATCTTGGACCTCTGAATAAAACTGGTGTTGTGATTCAATTGGCTGATAGATCTAATGCCTATCCTAAGGGAGTAGTCGAGGATGTTCTTGTACAAATTGATAATTTAGTTTTTCCTGCTGATTTTTATGTGCTTGATATGGAAAATGGCAATCAAACTGCTCCAATTTTATTAGAAAGACCATTTTTAAAGACATCCAAAACTAAGATAGATGTTCATAGTGGCATACTTACTATAGAATTTGATGGTAAAATTATTAAATTTAATATTTATGATGCCATAAAATATCCTGATGATGATAATACTGTTTATTCCATTGATGTGGTTGATTCTTTAGTACAGGATATTTATGAACTTGATGGCAAAGATGTATTAGAAGTGGCCGTTAGTGAGCATCTTGAAAAAGAGCATAAGGAGTTAGTTTTGAGTTCTGATTTGCAGGAAACTGCTGCAGCATTGAATGATTTTCCAAAAATACAACAATCAGGTAATGTTTCTTATATTTTATTACCAATTTCTAACAAGAGGCCTTTACCCTCTATTTTGCAGGCCCCAATTCCAGAATTGAAGCCTCTCCCTAGTCACCTCAAGTATTTATTCCTTGGAGATGGAGGAACATTACCAGTGATTATATCCAATAAACTTAGTGCACCACAGGAAGAAAAGCTTGTTCAGATCCTTAAGGAGCATAAGACGGCTATTGGTTGGACAATTACGAATATAAAAGGAATTAGCCTGTCTACATGCATGCATCACATCTTACTTGAGGAAGGAGCAAAACCTTCCCGTCAACCGCAAAGAAGATTGAACCCACCCATGATGGAGGTAGTAAAAAAGGAGATCCTAAAACTTCTTGAAGTTGGAGTGATCTATCCTATTTCGGATAGCCAGTGGGTTAGCCCAGTGCAAGTGGTTCCTAAAAAGACCGGGATAACTGTCATGAAGAATCAAAATGATGAGTTAGTTCCCACTCGTGTCCAGAATGGGTGGAGGGTTTGTATAGATTATAGAAAATTAAATGCTGAAACCCGAAAGGACCACTTTCCTTTACCTTTTATTGATCAAATGCTTGAAAGGTTAGCTGGACATTCTTACTATTATTTTCTTGATGGTTATTCAGGTTATTTTTAAATTGCAATTGCTCCGGAGGATCAAGAAAAGACAACTTTTACATGCCCATTTGGAACTTTTGCATATCATCGCATGCCATTCGGTCTTTGCAATGCCCCAGCTACTTTCCAAAGGTGTATGGTCAGCATATTTTCAGACTATGTTGAGCATATTATAGAAGTATTTATGGATAATTTCACAGTTTATGGAGACTCTTTTGATAAATGCTTGCATAACCTTACACTTGTTCTTCAAAGATGCATAGAAACTAATCTTGTGTTAAACTCTGAAAAATGCCATTTTATGGTTGACCAAGGTATAGTTTTGGGTCATATTATTTCAAATAAGGGAATTGAGGTAGATAAAGCCAAAATCGATATTATTCAATCTTTACCTTATCCCTCTAGTGTGCGGAAAGTTCGTTCTTTTCTTGGACATGCAGGTTTTTACCGAAGATTCATCAAAGACTTCTCTAAAATAGCGTTACCCCTTTGCAAGTTGCTACAAAAGGATATAGAATTTGAATTTGATGAAGCATGTAAAAAGGCATTTGATACACTAAAGAAACTATTAACTTCTACCCCAGTTATCCAGCCCCCTGACTGGAACATGCCTTTCGAGATAATGTATGATGCAAGTGATTATGCAGTAGGTGCTATTTTGGGTCAAAGGATTGGAAGAGTATCTCACGCCATTTATTATTCTTCAAGAACTTTGAATGAGGCACAAAAAAATTATTCTACTACTGAAAAA
Source organism: Iris macrosiphon (assembly GCA_036927795.1). Classification (NCBI taxonomy): domain Eukaryota; kingdom Viridiplantae; phylum Streptophyta; class Magnoliopsida; order Asparagales; family Iridaceae; genus Iris; species Iris macrosiphon. The sequence goes on along the minus strand of JAYESA010000019.1, from coordinate 132,343,293 downwards.
GAACTTTTAGCTGTTGTTTTTGCTTTAGAAATTTTTTGATCTTATTTGCTTGGTACTAAAGTCATTGTTTATTCTGATCATGCAGCTCTTCGCTATTTGATGACAAAGAAAGAGGCAAAACCAAGGTTAATTCGATGGATACTTCTCTTAAGTGAATTTGATTTGGAGATCAAAGACAAAAGAGGGATAGAAAATCGTGTTGCAGATCATTTAAGTCATTTAGTTCATATGGAGGATGAACTTTGTCTACAAGAAACGTTCCCTGATGAGCAATTGTTTGCTTCAAGTGTGACATTGCCTTGGTATGCAAATATTGTAAATTATTTGGTTACTAATATGTTTCCTTCTGGCTTGTCAAAGGCTCAAAGAGATAAGATCAAAAGTGATTCCAAATACTATGTATGGGATGACCCATACTTGTGGAAGCACTGTGCAGATCAAGTGATAAGAAGGTGCGTTCATGAAAATGAAATTATTTCAATTCTCACCTTTTGTCATTCTTATGCATGTGGAGGACATTTTGGAGCGAAAAGGACGGCAAGAAAAGTATTAGAATATGGTTTCTATTGGCCGTCTTTATTTCGTGATTCATATTCTTTTTGTAAAACATGCAACAATTACCAAAAGACAGGTAATATATCTCAAAGGAATGAAATGCCACAAAATCCTATACTATTTTGTGAAATTTTTGATGTTTGGGGCATCGATTTTATGGGACCGTTTCCTGTATCTTTTGGTTATGTTTATATTTTGCTTGCTGTTGATTACGTATCAAAATGGGTAGAAGCTAAAGCTACTAGGACTGATGATTCTAAAGTTGTTTCAGATTTTATCAAATCCAACATATTCTCCAGGTTTGGGATTCCAAGAGCCTTAATAAGTGATCGAGGCACTCACTTTTACAATCGAACCGTGGAGACATTGCTGAGAAAGTACCATGTGACCCACAAGGTGTCAACTGCCTATCATCCACAAACAAGTGGACAAGCGGAAGTGCCAAATAGAGAGATCAAGTCCATAATTGAAAAGACGGTCAATCCAAGTAGAAAAGATTAGAGTTTGCGCTTGGATGATGCTTTGTGGGCGTATAGAACTGCATACAAGACGCCTATCGGTATGTCACCTTACCGGTTGGTATTTGGGAAACCATGCCATCTTCCTGTTGAGTTAGAACACAAGGCTTATTGGGCTATCAAGAGTTTCAATATGAAGGCATATGAAAATGGAGAACATAGGAAGTTACAACTACAAGAGTTGGAGGAAATTCGCAATGACGCCTATGAGAATGCTAGAATGTATAAAGAGAAGACGAAGAATTTTCATGACAAGATGATCTCTAGGAAGGTGTTTCAAGTTGGTCAAAAAGTCCTTCTATACCAGTCACGACTTCGTCTGTTTTCGGGTATATTGCGTTCTCGTTGGATTGGACATTTTATTGTTACTAATGTTTTTTATCATGGTGTAGTTGAAATTCAATGTTTAGCAACTTCCAAAGTGTTCAAGGTAAATGGCCAAAGGCTCAAGCTTTTCTATGAAGGTTTCAAAGTAGAGAATGTGGATTAATTGAACCTTGAAGATCCAATTTGTATCAATTGAAGGAGGAAACATCCACGACAATAAACAGAGACAGGCAACCCAAGGGGAGTTTGTTCTTATTCTTATTCTTTCATTTTTATTTTATTTTTTTAATTTTGCCTTTTCCTTGCATTTCACCTTACATTGGGGACAATGTCAGTTTTAAGTGTGGGGGAGGGGATTTACTTTATTTTAAGCATTTTTAGTTCGCTATTTTTCTATAAAAAAAATTTAATAATAATAATAATTTTTTTTAAAGAATTTTGGTTTTTGGTTTTTAATGATTTTTGGTTGTGTATGTCATGAGTAAGATTCAACTAGATTTGAAAAATTCATAACATGTTTGAATAAATAATTTTTTTTCAACTTAGAATTAATTAGTCTAGTTATTTTTTATTGAAAATGGTAGTATCTAAATTGGTAGACAAAAGCCAGTGAGGATTTGAGCCTTTAGACTGACACATCAGTCTCATTATTCTTTCATGAGAGATATTCTTCTACTGATTTGTTTCTCTAGAACTTGCTTTGATTTTCTTCGAGGTCACATTGACACGTGCATGCATGAACATGATTAAGGCCATCTTTGTTATGTGTTACATAAGCCAAATAACCCACCTTGTAATTAATTTTCTTTTTGTTGAACCCCTTTGAGCTTTATTGCCTTTTTCTTGGTATACCCACATTACAAGCTTTCAACCAATAATATTTATACCTTTACCCAAGTCGCAAAGCTAGTGGAGCATTGTTGATCATTATGATATGTATGGGTGTACGAAAAAATAAGAGTGGGGGTGTCTAAATTTGTGGTTTGGTTACAACCCACAAAATGGAACATATTTTCATCCTCAAATTTCCTAAGTTCCATTATTGTTATAAAAAAAAGAAGAGAGAAAAAAAAAGAAAAAAGAAAAAAGAAAAAAAAAGAAAAAAAAGAAAAGAAAAAAGGATGGAAGTTGTTTTACGTTATTTAAATGCTTTAAAAGCCAAATTAAAGATGTTGCAAAATGGAGTGATTGATTTTACATGTTTTATATCGAGATTGAGTTAATTCAATTTTACTCCACTAGTTTTGATGGCTTTTGAGCTACACTCCCAAATATATTCCACCTTAATCCTAAGCCACGTTACAACCCATAAAAAGTTCTTATGATTTATGTTATGCATGTGATCCCAGTGGTGGAGAATGAGAAGATATGCAAGCTTATGGTAGATCATTTCTTTTGGAATGAATTTGAGTGAAATATATACCTTTAAACACATGAGAGTTGAGTATTTATTCCGTAAGGGTCTACCTATTTAGTTTACTCTATTTTTTAAGTAAAAATATCTACTAAGTAATTAGAAGTTGTTTAAAAATATATGTTCATGATATGTTATGAGTTTTGAAGAGCTTGGTTTTTTTTTTTTATGATATTGCAACCTTGTTTTTTTTTTTGAAAAAATAAATTAGAGTTTCGCCCGAGGACGAACAAAGGTTAAGTGTGGGGGTATTTGATGAGAACATAAAATATTATATTTTTATTCTTTAATATATAATCTTTTATGCTCATTTAATGTCTAAAGATAATCATTACTTTTATATTTTGATCTAGTATGCAATTGGAGTCACTAAAAGCAAAATGGAGCTAATTATCAATTCTGGACAATTCTGACACCTTGTAGCAATATGGTCATAACTTGCTCATCTGAAGTCCAATTGAGCTGATCCAAATTGATTCGGAAAGCTAAGTGATCGAAGCACAATTTTTCTGTTTTGATTTTCCCGAGATTCTGGCTACATTATGGACCAAATCATGCTTGAAGTTGAGTCAATAATGTTATGAACAAAAAGTGGAGTTGAAATAACCATTTCCCAACTTCTTCAAAGATTTTATTTTATTGTTTGGTTTGTTGTAACTATTAGAGGATTTGTGGGAAGATATTGTGATCTTCAAACACTAATTTAGAGTCTATAAAAGGGATAGAGATCAGGAGGAAAAAAAGAACAACACACAACTCTTTTTCCTCTTCTCCAATATTCTTTTGAAGTTTTCATGAACGTACGGAGCTAAAAGTCTTGTTGGTCGAAGGAAACAGAAGCCTTGGAATCAATAAAATTGTGAGATCTAAATTATTTTATATGTTTGATTTATGCTTTGAGTATTGAATGTTTTTCTATGCCTACTTTCATGATTGTTTTGTTTAATTACTAGGAGGCCTACTAGTCTATTATCCATCTCGATCTACTGCTAAATTAGACATCAAATCCGTAATTGTTTGATTTTTCTAATTTATGAAGCAACCAAGATTTAATAAACTGCTTTGTTTTATTAGATCTTAGGAGAAAAACTTTTGACAAAATTAAATTTAACCGCTTGTGCTTGTGTTATTTTTCTTCATCGATCTCTTTGTTCTTTAAGAAATTACTAGATTAAATCTTCAGCGCTTGTCTTGGATTATTTAGTAATTAAAGATAATTAGATCGCTTGTTTCTAATTATCTAAGCCAAAGAGAGATAGAAAATACTTCCAACGGTGAATATTTAAAGTATGATAATTTATGTTTGTATCAATGATCAATTTTAAGATTCCAATGGTGGATGTTGACTGAGACCAACATTTTTTTTTCTTTGATAATTTTAATACTTTAATTATTTTTAGCTGTCACGACCCGCACCCGGAATTTGGGCATGAGTCGTGGGTACGTCCAGCCTACGCCGCAGCATCGGCGGTAGAACGCTGTCTAGGTCACAAATATAGTACATCCTGTCAATAGTCTCAACTCCGTACGGAGGACATTGATAAATAAATCACAGTTCTATAATATACTCAATCACAACTATCAACATGATGGCACGATGAGAATTGAAAAGAGTTCTATTTAAAACCAACCACAAGAAGTTCAACTCAAAACCTGGGTCTAAATGACCTCACAAAGTCACAAATAAAAATAAATACATCTCAGTCTCAGTCTCAGTCTAAAACAATAAATGCAGAAAAATAATCTAAGCATGGGCAGGCAAGTTCTCCTCTAGGATAGGCACCTCCTCTAGGATATCTGGAGTGAAATCTCCCTCTATTCCTGGGCCGTAATGAGTAGGGCAAAAGTCCTCCAGGTCCTCTGAAAATGTTGTTATCCAGTCAGGATTGGAGCGAAGCACAAGCACTAACAGCAGTTTCATTAAATTGACAAAATCTATAAACAGTGTAAGAGATACAAGATGGAAATAAATACTGAAAATGAGAAGTACAGGATAAAATGAAATAGACAACAGAGCATCTAGCAATGAGCAATAAATAGTGAATGCTAGAACAAGTAATCTGAATAAAGATAAAACATCTAACTAAGTGGTTGAAATATTAGTTTATTATGTGATCGGCTTGGGTCTGGATCAGGCTGGTTATATATGATTAGCTATGATTCTTGAAGGTCAGGCTAACCATATGGTTAGCTATGATGCATGATAATGGTCAGGCTAATCATATATAACAGCTATGAGGCATGATGAGGGTCAGGCCGCACCCGACGTGAGATGTGGGGTGAGCTATGATGCATGGTAAGTGTGGATATGATCACATAATCTACTAATAGTTCCCCATCCCCCAGCTAGCACGATGGATTCCAATCACGACTCCTCATGATGGGGATCTAGGGTGCTAACCCGTGTATCCATAGTGTCGGAATCAAGTATGTAATACACTACAATTTATAGAAATAATCAACAATGAAAACTGTCAGAGAATGTACTCGCCTGTGGTCCTGAGCAAAATGTGAGGATCGAGGTCCAAAATGGAATCACAATGACCTATTTATGGAAATTCAATGTTAATTAATGAATTAAAAGAATAACATGCTTAACAATTCAAAAACGAGGTTTCTAGGTCACGTCTAAGGTTTACTGGTCAATACTAGGTCCAACTGAGTCAATTGGTCTAATTTCTGCTACTAACCAGCTATTCTAGGTCTTAGCTAGGTCCAACTAGGTTAACTAGGTCTCTAAATTATTCTAGGTCAAACAAGGTCCAAATTACCCTTAAAGTTGGTTTTTGTGGTCAAACTAGTCAATACTAGACAAAGCTAGGTTGTACCTAGGTTTCTAAGTCCATACTAGCAAGTTCAAGCTTATCTCACCCATACATAACCTATTACCTAAAATATCTTGACCTATAGTGAATATCTCACCCTGAACCACAATATCTTAGTATTGGTCAATACCTAGATTAGATCTCCTTAAAATTAAGGATACTAAGTATCGTACAATATATATAGTTAGGTATACTTATAATCAATATCTTAACTACTAGTATCACATTACCTTAAAACCACTCTGAACTCAGACCTACACTTCTAATACACACTGCCCACACACACTGATACAATACATAGCTCACTCAGTCACTTCACACACCCCCACTCCTAGACACTCTGCTATTACACTAATCCTGCACACCCAGAATTACTCACAGGCACATATGCCCACACACTGCCTTCTCACATGGACCCTGGTTCTATGGCACACACACACTCACAGAGTTCTACACACATACTCACCACAGAATTCTGTACTCAGGCATATACTGCCTCCTAATTACCTACACACAGGTATCATACTGACCTGCCCATCCTTCTGCACTATGGACTGCACACAGGTAACAATTCACATAGGTTCTAATTTACTCACACAGCTACATGTAAACCTACACACAGTGCTGAATTCTACACTGCCTGATACTCCACACACAGTTAACCTTTCACACAGTGCACAATACAGGTACACCTACACTGGACTCTCACAGCCACACACCTATCCACTGTCCATACACAAGAAAAATCCCTCACAAACACATGTACACATACCTACTGATACTCACTGAACTGGCCTCACAAACACACACATATATTCCTATCTACTGATACATAAACACAGCCACATATAACAATGCTGCCACAGTACACAAACTGAAACAAGACACACTTACACAGATACATTTCCTGCACACAACATACACTAAAACACCCTCACACACTATGAACACAGCCACACACTGACAGTATACACATAACTCAGCAAAACTGATACACACAGTTGTGAAATCCAAAACTACACTGAACACACATAAACATATGCACAGACACATTTATCAAAATCCTCATCAAACCTGGGAATTATCTCTCCCTCACACCCATGTGCAGTTTGCATTTACTGAGTTCACAGTCACACTCTAACATCTAACACCATACCTACTGCTCCATAGGGAATTTCCCCAACACACAGCCACATAGATGCAGAGGTATCTAGCACACACACACACTGAAAATTAAATACCTACACACTGGTTTATATTGACACATAGGATTTGAATACACTGAACACAAACTGAAACACACAGGTAATAGCTAATTGCTGATACACTAGTTCCCTGCACCTACACTCCTATTGACACATAACCCTTACAAATATCAACTGCTCCTACAAATCAAGTTCAAAACCCCCAAATACACAGCCACAAACCCTTATGCTCAGAAAATTAACTCATGAACACCCTACAGAAATACACCCACACAGTGCTCTAAACCCGACTGCACCCTGTACTGGAACTACAAGTTCAGCATATTGTATGCTGTAGTTCACTGCTACTATGCTGATACTTAAATATCAGTCCCCATAATACCTTGTTGCTGACACAGGGACACAGTCAATCTATACGCCTATGAAATTCATCTGGGTATACCCAAACATGCAGAAATTAGAATACCTAGATAAGCAAACCCTAATAGACATTCCATCAACCACAGGAAGGGCATGAACGAATCCCACATTAAGAACTCCAAAAACCTAAACCTAAACCCTAAAATCATAATCAAATCTATTCGTATGAGATAAAATCAGTCCACCTACAAATCCTAGGGTTAGGGTTCCTAGAAAATTGGGGAAAACCCCATGCGGGTCACCAACCTAATCCAAAACCCTAAATCTGAATTACACAGTAAAGGGGTGGGTTCCTAATAACCATCAACATCTGAAAACAGGAATTTAATGAAGAAAAACTAGGGTTTTACCTGCAGGGAAGGTTTCTTCAATGAAGTTCTTCTTTTCCAAGGCTTCCTGACCCTCGTTCCTTGCTTTGGAGAAGGAGAAAATGGAACCCTAGGTTTAATCTCGAAAATGGGGTGGGGAATAGGTTTCTCTCTCTGGAGGCTAGGGTTTCCTTTTCTCTACATGAAGGATGGCTTTGAGAAAGCTTCCTATTTATATTAAACCTAGTTTTAGGGTTTCTATGCCTAGTCTTTTTAGGTTAAACCCCCTTCCTCTCATGTAGAACCTAATAGACTCAGGTTAAGTCATTCTAGGGTTTTGAGGGTTCATCCAAAATTAGAATTCTAGGTTTTTGCTAGAATAGGGTTTTCTAACTAGGGTTTACTCATTAGGGTTGTCCTAATGGATTTCTAGGGTTAGACCTAAAACTAAATATTATTAACAATATATAATAGTTATAAAACTCAGCAAATAATTAAATTCATAATCATTTAAAATAGCTAAATTACAGAAAGACCCTTATATGGAAAAGTGGTAGTGACAAGTCTACCCTCCTAAAAGAAATTTCGTCCTCGAAATTTGGACTGAAATGCAACAAGGATGAAATCAGAAAAGGAAATATACCTCAAGTCTGGAAGAGATACGGGTATTGCTCGCGCATTTCGTCTTCTCTCTCCCAGGTCGACTCCCCTGGAGAGTGATGTCTCCACGCTACGCGAACCAAGGGAATAGTTTGGTTCCGCAACACCTTCTCTCTGCGGTCCAAGATCTCTACGGGCTGCTCAGGGTAGCTGAGCGTCGGACCAACCTCAATCTCCGAGTGATCAAGTACGTGACTAGGGTCGGCCACGTACCGTCTCAGCTGCGACACGTGAAACACATTATGCACTCCCTCCAATGCAGGCGGCAAGTCCAGTCTATATGCCACTGCACCTACCCTCGCCAGAATACCGAAGGGTCCGATGTAGCGTGGGCTAAGCTTCCCGCCTCTGCCAAAACGAATCGTTCCACGCGTCGGAGAAATCCGTAGGAATACTAGATCGCCAACCTAACACAAAAACAGTCTCAACACGCAGTCTAAACAAACAAACAAACACAACCAGAAAACAATAATCTATACCTGAAACTCAAGGGGTCTACGGTGGCTGTCGGCCCAATGCTGCTGTCTGTCCTGCGCCACTCGCAGTCTGTCTCTGATGAGTTTCACCTTTTCTGCTGCATCCACGACCATTTCTGGTCCTAGCAAGGCTCTCTCTCCAACGTCGTCCCACGATAGCGGTGTACGACACCTCCGTCCATAAAGAGCCTCAAACGGTGACATCTCGATGCTGGCCTGGTAGCTGTTGTTGTAGGCGAACTCTACCAGGTGCAGATGATCCTCCCAAGAACCTCCGAGATCTAGAACGCAAGTGCGTAGCATATCCTCGAGAGTCTGAATAGTCCTCTCAGACTGCCCGTCTGTTTGGGGGTGATATGCGGTACTGAACTTGAGATGAGTGCCCAAGCTAGCCTGCAGACTCCTCCAGAAGTGGGAAGTGAAACGACTATCCCGATCTGAGACGATGCTCACAGGAACTCCATGAAGCCTAACAATCTGTCGCACGTACATCTCTGCTAGCTTCTCTGTCGACGTGCCCACCTTGAAAGGTAAGAAATGGGCTGATTTGGTCAACCTGTCCACGATGACCCAAATCGCGTCTTTCCCTCCTGGAGAACGTGGAAGCCCTGAAACGAAATCCATGGTCACGTGCTCCCATTTCCATTCTGGAATCGGTAAAGGTTGAAGCAAACCTCCTGGCCTCTGCCGGTCTGCCTTTACCTGCTGGCACACTAGACACCGAGACACGAAGCGTGCTACCTCGCGCTTCATTCCATACCACCATACGTGCTCTCTCAAGTCCCGATACATCTTGTTGGCACCGGGATGCATCGAGTACTGAGAGCGGTGTGCCTCCTGCAAAACCTCCTCGCGCAGCTCCCCGCTGGGCACACACATCCTTGTGCCGTGCCGTAGAGAACCGTCATCTGCGATAGTGAAATCGTCCGACAATCCCATCTGAACTTGTGCCCTGATACTCCTCAGAGTCTCATCATCGTACTGCGTAGCTCTGATCCTGTCCATCAGTTCGGACTGTATCTGTAATCCCCACATCTGGATCTCAGTACCGGGAACTAACACCTCAATCTCCAAGCTCTCTAAATCAGCCAACAAATGCCTATCTGTTGTCAAGTACATAGCCATCGGATACCTGCTAAAGGCATCGGCGACTACGTTAGCCTTCCCTGGATGGTACTGCAATGAGATGTCAAAGTCCTTCATCAACTCTAACCACCTCCTCTGTCTCATGTTCAGCTCCTTCTGTGTGAACACGTACTTCAAGCTCTTGTGGTCTGTGAAGATTTCCACACGCTCTCCGTACAGGTAATGTCTCCACAGCTTTAGAGCGAAGATAACTGCTGCCAACTCTAAGTCGTGGGTAGGATAGTTTTTTTCATGAGGGCGTAACTGCCTGGAAGCATAGGCAATTACCTTCCCGTGCTGTTGAAGAACACATCCCAGACCCTTCCCTGAAGCATCACTGTAGATGGTAAAACCACCTGTCCCTGATGGCAACGTCAAAATTGGAGCTGTCGTCAACCTCTTCTTCAGCTCATCAAATGCAGCCTGACACTCCTCCGTCCACACAAAATCCACATCCTTCCTAGTCAGTCTGGTCATTGGCGCTGCAATCTTGGAGAAGTCTTGTACAAACCTCCTGTAATATCCTGCAAGCCCGAGGAAAATCCTGATCTCAGCTACCGAACTGGGGGTAGCCCACGACTCTACTGCCTCGATCTTCTTTGGGTTTACCGAGATTCCGTCACCCGATACCACATGCCCAAGAAATTCGACCTTGTCAAGGAAGAATTCACACTTAGAGAGTTTCCCGTACAGCTTCTCCCTCCTGAGAGTCTCTAAGACCAATCTCAGATGCTCTTCGTGCTCCTCCGGTGTCTTGGAATACACAAGAATATCATCGATGAACACCACCATGAACTTGTCAAGGTACTGGTGGAACACCATGTTCATCAAGTTTATGAATACTGCCGGTGCATTGGTTAAACCAAATGGCATTACCATGAACTCAAACTGGCCGTATCTGGTCCGAAAAGCTGTCTTTGGCGTGTCTTCTTTCTTCACCTTCACCTGGTGATAGCCTGACCTCAAATCAATCTTCGAAAACACCCTCGCCCCGCTCAACTGGTCAAAAAGATCATCTATCCTCGGCAGCGGGTACTTGTTCTTGATAGTGATATTGTTCAAAGCTCTATAATCAATGCACATGCGCACCGTGCCGTCCTTCTTCGGTACGAACAATACCGGAGCTCCCCATGGTGATGAACTGGATTTGATGAAGCCTTTGTCCTGCAGCTCCTCAACTTGCTTCTTCAGTTCTGCCAGCTCGCTGTTGTTGACTCTATAGACGTGTTGTGAAATGGGCTCCGCTCCTGGAACCAAGTCTATAGAGAATTCAACATCTCTGTCTGGCGGCAAGCCTGGCAACTCTTCTGGAAATACATCCAGGAACTCTGCTATCAGAGGATGTGGCAACTCCTCTTCTTCCGTCCTGGCTCCGCAAAATGTGCTCCTCCTCTGTTCCGCTGCTTCTCTGATGACCTCAAATTCTGGCTCTCCTGGTGGTCTAAACAATACTCTGCCTCTATAACAATCTATAGTAGCATGATGCCTACTCAACCAGTCCATTCCGAGTACAATATCGTACCCCGGAAGTGGCATGACAAGTAAGCTCACGCTCAAGTCTCGGCCTCCTACTGATACTCTTCTGTCCTTGCAGTGATCACGGACTAGGATAATACCTCCACCAGTCATGATCTTGCAAGTCCTAGCTAATGGTTCTGTGTCTAAATGATGTCGAAGTGCATATGATACAGACACAAAACTATGGGAAGCGCCAGAGTCGAATAAGGTAAATGCAGGAATACAATCGAGAAGAACCGAACCTGTGATCAAGTCTCCTGCTGGCTCGATCTCCTCGACTGCCATGGCGTATGCTCGCCCCTGGGGTGCACCTCTCTGCTGCTGATGCTGGGCGAACTTCTGATTTTGCGGTGGAAGTGGTCCCCTCTGTTGTTGGCCTTCTGGTACGGTAGGTACCCTGCCTGGTCCTCGCTGGGCGGCTGCTCCACCCTGACCTGGACGAGTCCGAATGGTAGGGCAATCCTTCAGCTGGTGTGTCGTCGATCCGCAGTACAAACATGAGCCTAATCTCTTCCTGCAGTTCTCTCTGGTATGTCCTGTCTTCCCGCAGTACGCACACTGGATGGCGGGCTGGTTCTGTCTCTGTTGCTGCTGGACCTGCCCTCGGGCTGGTGCCTGATGCTGCTGCTGAAAGGGCCTCTACTGCTGCTGAAAGTGTGGACGCTTGCCTGGTCCCGCACTACTGTTTGCTCCCCCGGAAACATCGCGTCCCCTCTTGGGTCTGAGGTCCAAGTCATCCTCGGCTACTTGGGCATCCATCAATATGCCCTCATAGGTAGCTGTGCGACGTCCCGACGTGCGAGACTTGATCTCTCTTGTCAGCCCCTTTCTGAATTTCCGGGCCCTGTCCCCCGGATCTCTAATCATCGATGGCGCGAAGCGGCTCAGGCGGGAAAACTCCGCGGCATACTCGTCGACGGACGAGCTCCCCTGGGCTAAGTCATGGAACTGACTCTCCAAAGCTCCCAGGGCGACATCAGGAAAGAACTTTTCTTTGAAGAGCTCCTTGAAAGCTTCCCAAGTGAGTCCCCCGCGCAAGAGTCTCGGCTCCGTGCGAAACCATGTCAAGGCAATGTCGAACATCTGGCTGCCAGCGGCCTCGATCTGGAGCGCCTCTGGAATCTGCGCCAAACGCAAGTTCCTCTCGATGTCCTCTAGCCAATCATCGGCGTAGAGTATCCCTTCTGTCCCCTTGAACTCTCGAGGCATCATCCTCTTGAAGTCCACAATGGTGCCCGGCCTCTGTTGTTGCTGACCAGGATGTTGCTGCTGCTGAGTGACTCTCTCCACAGCCTGGAGAGCCACTTGGTAAGCATTTTCCATGTTCACCCTCATCATCTCTGTCTGGGCCTGATGTGCCTCAGCCTGCACTCTCTGGGCCTCTGCCGACGTCCTCTGGGCATCGACCATGCCCTGTATCAAAGCGAACATCTGTGCCCCATCGACGGGCACACCTCCTGGATGCTGAGCTGGTGGTGGTTGTGCCGTCGTAGCTGTGGGGACCCTCTGAACTGGTGGTGGAGGACCCCCGAATGCTGCAGACACTCCCACCTGTCCTGGAGATGTAGGAGGTGCTGCTGATGTCTGTCCGGCAGCGCGAGAGGTGGCAGACCTCTCTGAATCTGCTGCTCCGAGTCTCTGGGACCTTCTTGGCGGCATCCTGGAGACAGATCGAAAGATTCAATTAAGGCAATAGATATGATATCAAGGAAGGACAGAAAATTTTCTAAAGGAATTAATCATTAAGAATAGTATCATAAGAATCAGAATTCCCTAATTGTGATTGAGCATATTCTTGGCCTAATTCCTATTTCCTAAAACAGTCTAAGACTAAGACTCGACCTGCATGGGCCACCAATAAAACGTGTCACGACCCGCACCCGGAATTTGGGCATGAGTCGTGGGTACGTCCAGCCTACGCCGCAGCATCGGCGGTAGAACGCTGTCTAGGTCACAAATATAGTACATCCTGTCAATAGTCTCAACTCCGTACGGAGGACATTGATAAATAAATCACAGTTCTATAATATACTCAATCACAACTATCAACATGATGGCACGATGAGAATTGAAAAGAGTTCTATTTAAAACCAACCACAAGAAGTTCAACTCAAAACCTGGGTCTAAATGACCTCACAAAGTCACAAATAAAAATAAATACATCTCAGTCTCAGTCTCAGTCTAAAACAATAAATGCAGAAAAATAATCTAAGCATGGGCAGGCAAGTTCTCCTCTAGGATAGGCACCTCCTCTAGGATATCTGGAGTGAAATCTCCCTCTATTCCTGGGCCGTAATGAGTAGGGCAAAAGTCCTCCAGGTCCTCTGAAAATGTTGTTATCCAGTCAGGATTGGAGCGAAGCACAAGCACTAACAGCAGTTTCATTAAATTGACAAAATCTATAAACAGTGTAAGAGATACAAGATGGAAATAAATGCTGAAAATGAGAAGTACAGGATAAAATGAAATAGACAACAGAGCATCTAGCAATGAGCAATAAATAGTGAATGCTAGAACAAGTAATCTGAATAAAGATAAAACATCTAACTAAGTGGTTGAAATATTAGTTTATTATGTGATCGGCTTGGGTCTGGATCAGGCTGGTTATATATGATTAGCTATGATTCTTGAAGGTCAGGCTAACCATATGGTTAGCTATGATGCATGATAATGGTCAGGCTAATCATATATAACAGCTATGAGGCATGATGAGGGTCAGGCCGCACCCGACGTGAGATGTGGGGTGAGCTATGATGCATGGTAAGTGTGGATATGATCACATAATCTACTAATAGTTCCCCATCCCCCAGCTAGCACGATGGATTCCAATCACGACTCCTCATGATGGGGATCTAGGGTGCTAACTCGTGTATCCATAGTGTCGGAATCAAGTATGTAATACACTACAATTTATAGAAATAATCAACAATGAAAACTGTCAGAGAATGTACTCGCCTGTGGTCCTGAGCAAAATGTGAGGATCGAGGTCCAAAATGGAATCACAATGACCTATTTATGGAAATTCAATGTTAATTAATGAATTAAAAGAATAACATGCTTAACAATTCAAAAACGAGGTTTCTAGGTCACGTCTAAGGTTTACTGGTCAATACTAGGTCCAACTGAGTCAATTGGTCTAATTTCTGCTACTAACCAGCTATTCTAGGTCTTAGCTAGGTCCAACTAGGTTAACTAGGTCTCTAAATTATTCTAGGTCAAATAAGGTCCAAATTACCCTTAAAGTTGGTTTTTGTGGTCAAACTAGTCAATACTAGACAAAGCTAGGTTGTACCTAGGTTTCTAAGTCCATACTAGCAAGTTCAAGCTTATCTCACCCATACATAACCTATTACCTAAAATATCTTGACCTATAGTGAATATCTCACCCTGAACCACAATATCTTAGTATTGGTCAATACCTAGATTAGATCTCCTTAAAATTAAGGATACTAAGTATCGTACAATATATATAGTTAGGTATACTTATAATCAATATCTTAACTACTAGTATCACATTACCTTAAAACCACTCTGAACTCAGACCTACACTTCTAATACACACTGCCCACACACACTGATACAATACATAGCTCACTCAGTCACTTCACACACCCCCACTCCTAGACACTCTGCTATTACACTAATCCTGCACACCCAGAATTACTCACAGGCACATATGCCCACACACTGCCTTCTCACATGGACCCTGGTTCTATGGCACACACACACTCACAGAGTTCTACACACATACTCACCACAGAATTCTGTACTCAGGCATATACTGCCTCTTAATTACCTACACACAGGTATCATACTGACCTGCCCATCCTTCTACACTATGGACTGCACACAGGTAACAATTCACATAGGTTCTAATTTACTCACACAGCTACATGTAAACCTACACACAGTGCTGAATTCTACACTGCCTGATACTCCACACACAGTTAACCTTTCACACAGTGCACAATACAGGTACACCTACACTGGACTCTCACAGCCACACACCTATCCACTGTCCATACACAAGAAAAATCCCTCACAAACACATGTACACATACCTACTGATACTCACTGAACTGGCCTCACAAACACACACATATATTCCTATCTACTGATACATAAACACAGCCACATATAACAATGCTGCCACAGTACACAAACTGAAACAAGACACACTTACACAGATACATTTCCTGCACACAACATACACTAAAACACCCTCACACACTATGAACACAGCCACACACTGACAGTATACACATAACTCAGCAAAACTGATACACACAGTTGTGAAATCCAAAACTACACTGAACACACATAAACATATGCACAGACACATTTATCAAAATCCTCATCAAACCTGGGAATTATCTCTCCCTCACACCCATGTGCAGTTTGCATTTACTGAGTTCACAGTCACACTCTAACATCTAACACCATACCTACTGCTCCATAGGGAATTTCCCCAACACACAGCCACATAGATGCAGAGGTATCTAGCACACACACACACTGAAAATTAAATACCTACACACTGGTTTATATTGACACATAGGATTTGAATACACTGAACATAAACTGAAACACACAGGTAATAGCTAATTGCTGATACACTAGTTCCCTGCACCTACACTCCTATTGACACATAACCCTTACAAATATCAACTGCTCCTACAAATCAAGTTCAAAACCCCCAAATACACAGCCACAAACCCTTATGCTCAGAAAATTAACTCATGAACACCCTACAGAAATACACCCACACAGTGCTCTAAACCCGACTGCACCCTGTACTGGAACTACAAGTTCAGCATATTGTATGCTGTAGTTCACTGCTACTATGCTGATACTTAAATATCAGTCCCCATAATACCTTGTTGCTGACACAGGGACACAGTCAATCTATACGCCTATGAAATTCATCTGGGTATACCCAAACATGCAGAAATTAGAATACCTAGATAAGCAA
The DNA here is from genome assembly GCA_036927795.1 of Iris macrosiphon. Classification (NCBI taxonomy): domain Eukaryota; kingdom Viridiplantae; phylum Streptophyta; class Magnoliopsida; order Asparagales; family Iridaceae; genus Iris; species Iris macrosiphon. The sequence goes on along the minus strand of JAYESA010000019.1, from coordinate 132,326,970 downwards.
ACCCTAATAGACATTCCATCAACCACAGGAAGGGCATGAACGAATCCCACATCAAGAACTCCAAAAACCCAAACCTAAACCCTAAAATCATAATCAAATCTATTCGTATGAGATAAAATCAGTCCACCTACAAATCCTAGGGTTAGGGTTCCTAGAAAATTGGGGAAAACCCCATACGGGTCACCAACCTAATCCAAAACCCTAAATCTGAATTACACAGTAAAGGGGTGGGTTCCTAATAACCATCAACATCTGAAAACAGGAATTTAATGAAGAAAAACTAGGGTTTTACCTGCAGGAAAGGTTTCTTCAATGAAGTTCTTCTTTTCCAAGGCTTCCTGACCCTCGTTCCTTGCTTTGGAGAAGGAGAAAATGGAACCCTAGGTTTAATCTCGAAAATGGGGTGGGGAATAGGTTTCTCTCTCTGGAGGCTAGGGTTTCCTTTTCTCTACATGAAGGATGGCTTTGAGAAAGCTTCCTATTTATATTAAACCTAGTTTTAGGGTTTCTATGCCTAGTCTTTTTAGGTTAAACCCCCTTCCTCTCATGTAGAACCTAATAGACTCAGGTTAAGTCATTCTAGGGTTTTGAGGGTTCATCCAAAATTAGAATTCTAGGTTTTTGCTAGAATAGGGTTTTCTAACTAGGGTTTACTCATTAGGGTTGTCCTAATGGATTTCTAGGGTTAGACCTAAAACTAAATATTATTAACAATATATAATAGTTATAAAACTCAGCAAATAATTAAATTCATAATCATTTAAAATAGCTAAATTACAGAAAGACCCTTATATGGAAAAGTGGTAGTGACATTAGCTCTTTTTAATTTGCTTTGATCCAAAACTCTCCCCCCATCTTATTTCACATAGCATAAAGATTAAACTAATTACTCTTCGTGGGAACGATCCTTACTCTCACTACTATATATTATTTCAAGAGTAAAGATTTTATTTTTGGGTGCCTACGACAGCACACCATACGGACTTTGTTGTTGTTGAAAGTGTGGGCGCTTGGCCGGTCATATGTTTCCACTTGTTCCTCCAGAAGTGTCACGTCCACTTTTAGGCCTAAGGTCCAAGTCATTTTAGCAATCTGGGCATCCATCAGAATACCCTCAAATGTAGCAGTGTGTCATCCTGAAGTACGAGACTTGATCTCTCTATTTAACCCCTTCTTGAATTTCTGTGCTCGGTCTCCTGGGTCTCAAATCATCGATGACACAAATTGACTCAAACGACAAAACTCTGCGGCGCATTCGTCAACTAACATGCTTTCTTGGACCAAGTCATGGAACTGACTTTCCAATGCTCCCAAAGCTACGCCAGGAAAGAACTTCTCCTTGAAGAGCTCCTTAAAGTCCTCCCAAGTAAGTCCTTTGTCAGTGAGTCTCAGTTCTGTACGATACCATGTCAGCATAATATCAAACATCTGATTGCCAGCGGCCTCGATCTGAAGAATCTCCGGAATCTGTGCCAAATGCAAGTTCCCCTCTATATCGTCTAGCCAGTCGTCTGCGTAGAGTATTCCTTCGGTGACTTTGAACTCTCGATGCATCATCCTCTTGAAGTCCACTATAGTACCTGGCCTCTGGTGCTGTTGGCCAGGATGCTGCTATAGTCGTGCTACTCTCTCCACAGCCTGGAGAGCCACCTGATGAGCATTCTCCATGCTCTCTCTCATTATCTCTGTCTGTGCCTGGTACGCCTCTGCTTGCACCCTCTGAGCCTCAGCTGAAATACGCTAAGCTTCTGTTGTTACTCTCTGGACATCTAACATGCCTTGGATAAGTGTGAACATCTGTGCCCCATCAGTGGGCACACCTCCGGGAATCGAAGTCGGTGGTGGTGGAAGGTTGTCCGTCACAACTAGGACAATCCTCTGAACAGGTGGAAGAGGAATCCCAACAGCTACAGGTACTCCCACATGAACAAGAGATGTAGGAGGAACTCCAGATGTCTGTTCGTCAGGTCAAAAGGTGGCAGACATCTCTGAAGCTGCTGCTCCCAATCTCAAGGACCCAGTCTTCGGCGGCATCCTGGAGACAGATCGAAAAGAATCAATTATGGTAATAGATACGATATCATCAAGGAATAAAATTAAAATTCCAAAGGAAGTAATCACTCAGAATAGCATTGTAAAGATCAAAATTCCTAGTTGTGACTGAGCATACTCTCATCCTAAATCCTATTTCCTATATCCTATCGCAGGCTCGCAGTAGTACCACTAAGTTGTCGCAATACCACGATATCGCACAACTTGCCAAGCTAGACCTGTATGGGCCACCACTAAAAATGTGTCACGACCCGCACAGAGAAATTGGGCATGAGTCGTGGGTACGTCCAGCCTACGCCGCAGCATCGACGGTAGAACTCTATCTAGGTCTCAATAATATACTAAACATAACTCACAACCTGTCAATGATATCAACTCTATAAGGAGAACAATAAAATAACATCTCTCAACATCGCAAAATGTATACTCAATCATAAAAGCTATAAGAATATAATGGCATAATAAAAGATAAGAAAGAATGACATAGTCAAACACAATGTCTCAAAATAGAGATAAACCATAGTCCAGCTGTCCAACATAATAAGTCTTCACAAGTCTCAAATTAAACTCCACATAAGTCTCAACATAACTAAAATAACCTCAAAATAGTCTCAAATGCATAAGATAAATGTTGACTAAACAGTTGCAGGTAGTGTCTCCTCTAATGGAATAGACTTCTCTAATATCTCTGGTGTGTAGTCTACGTCTATACCTGGTCCATAATGTGTATGACAGAAGTCCTCAAGATCCTCTGGAAAAATATATCCAGTCAGGATTGGAGCGAAATACAAGCACTAGCAGCAGTTCCATGTATATTGACAAAAACTATAATATAGTATAAAGAAATACAAGATGGATATAAATACTAGCAATAAACAATACTGGAATAATGAAATACTGGAATAAGAAATAATGGAGCATATCATCATCAATGGTACAACTAGCAATGAACAGAAATACAGGTGCATGCTAGAACAATAAAATGGAATATAAGTGAATACTAGAACAAGAACTAGAATATAAGGAAATGCTAGATCAATAAACTAGAGATACATGTATAGACTATCTAACTAAGTGTGTGAAACATCAGCATATCATGTGCGGCTTGGGACTGATCAGGATTGTTATATATGATTAGCTATGATTCATGTAAGGTCAGGCAAACCATTCGGATAGCTATGATGCGAGCAATAGTTAGGCTAATCACATGTAACAGGCTATGAGGCATGTAATGGTCAGGCTGCCCCGATGTGAGGTATGGGTGAGCTATGATGCATATAGAGTTTGGTATGATCACATAAGCTACTAATATCTCTCCGTCCCGAGCTAGCATAATGGATTCCAATAACAACTCCTCGTGATTGGTCTCGATAATGCCAACACGTTGTATACATAGTGTCAGAATCATGTACGCTATGCAACTAGAATCATAGAGATGATCAACATAATAAAAACTGTCAAAGAATATACTCGTCTGTGGTCCTCTGGTGGCAATACTAATATCCTGTTTCTGAGGTCTTGTCTGAATAATCCAACAGTCCTATAGACATTATTTAATAATAATACAGAATCAATTGATACACTAACACACAATCATAATTATACTGAACTCAGAGACTATGCTAGGGGTGCTACTTGTCATCTAACAGGGTCAAGTATGCGTCTAGCTGCATGATGTCACGTCCCTCAAATGTTGTGCATAGTCAGACAGTCAATCAATAACATATGTCTTGTCAGTACGTCAGTGTACATAAGGCAGTCAACTTACAATTATCAGGGTCACATGGTCAATACAAATATGGGATCTCCATAATTAACACTAGAGGCATACAGTACATATATAAATATATTCATAAATAGTATTAGTATTTAATTACTTATATATATATATATATATATATATATATCCATATATATATATATATATATATATATATCAATATGATTATAATACTCATACGCGTACGTATATGCATACGAGTTTGGTTTACTTGCATAACATCTAGAAATTAATATCTAATGAACACACTAAACCCTAACATTTTACACGTACATATACACAAACATGAAAAGAACAACCCGAACTTGCGCGGATATGAACTAGTGGGTGTTCGACATCGAGGTGGGCTGTTGTCGTTGAGTCGTCGAGTCATCGATGGGGGTCGGGTTCAGCGGACTATCGTGTTGTCGATGGCAGTGTTTAGTCGATCAATCGGGAGAAGGTTTGTCCGTCGAGGAGGAGAAGGAGGTTCAGCAACGTTCAGTCGGGCGGAGGACTGCTCGATGTAGTCGGGTTCAGGCTGGTCATCGACGGAAGGAGGGTGCTGCTGTCAAGTTAAAGGAGGGGACGTTCAAGCGAATGGCAGCGCTCAGTCAGGCGGAGGGGGATGATTCAGTCATCCATGCGAGGGATGCTCAGCTCCGGTCGTTGGTGAAGTGCAAGCGATCGGGTTATGTCGATGGGTTGAGGGGGAATGGTGGTGTTGATGATAATGATCGGAGACATCGGGGTCAGGCGTCCAGCGGTTCAGCGTTGCCGGGTCTCGGTGGTGATGGCTGTCATGCCCCGATCTGCCGTAGGCTATTTCGGCCGTCCCCGCTAGGCGGGAATCACCCTCGCCAGCGCTCCCGCGGGACGATCG